>JARLTB010000111.1:3022500-3342500 GCA_030141615.1 Unio pictorum
AACACTATCATCTGCCATTGAGATAAGCACAGATGGTTACGTCGTAGATATCTATCAAAGCTCAATAAGGATCGTACTAGGATGGCCTGAATTACCACCAGGGTGGAAAACTGTTGATTTACCAGAACCACAAAAAACCGATTATATCACAGACAGGATAAAATCTGATAATCCAGTAAAAAGCTATAGCGATTACAATATAATGAATTTTTTTAATGGAGTGACAGATCCCTTCACTAAGAGAAAATACTACTTAATTCGACGGGATAAAATCACTGAAAATTTCACAGCGTTCAATAATGATTTTTCACTGTTGTTAATATTTCTTAAATCATACTCTCTCACCCGAAATGAATTTATCAGCGTTGTAGAAACATGTAACAAAATCATCAATGATATGGAAACATTTCATTCACAAATTATTCAAGAGGTATTAGGTGACAGTAGTCCTGAAACAAGAGATTTATTTGCAAATGGATATAAAATCTCCGTCAAAGATATTCCAGCATTCAAAATACCAGGATATAACGTACCAGAACTTAAAAAACTTCTCAGTGATGCCATCGATGTTGGTTTTCAAATAATTCATGATACGTGGAAAAAAACATCATCACCGGAAATAAAAATCCTCAAACATAATAATGACCCAGATGGTGGCGGCAGGCATATTGCTCCTGAAAATTTGAATATTTCATCGGTGATAGCGATCAATTTAGTATGTGATGTTATCGAAGGAAGCTATCAAATAAATTTAGAACGATCAAATCAAGCCCAACAAGGATATATTTTGTATTCATTTGCACCAACAGCTCCTCCAGGGTTTCTAATAATTGAATCCCCGGTGAATCCAGTCTATATGCGATGTCATAATAATTCATTAACCAGAATTAATTTCAAACTCACTGACCAGTCCAATAATCTGATTGATTTACAAGGCGAATTTTTACAAAATAGTCTGTTTGTAAAGTCCTAAGGATTTTCGACCCTAGGACACGATATCGTATCGGACTTGATAAAATATTCGGTTGAAGACGTTTCGTTTGGCAAATGGAGGCTTTCTTTATTTTGATTTCATTGATTTTTTCTTTGACTGATTTCATTGATTTTTTGCCTGTTTCATTAATCCATTTGAAAACTTGTTTAAAAACGTTGTCCGATTCGCCTGTTTCATTAATCCATTGAAAACGTTGTCCGATTCGCCTCCTCTTTCTTTTTTTTGATTTCATTATTTTTTTTTTGACTGATTTCATTGATTTTTCATTATTATTTTTTGCCTGTTTCATTGATTTTTTTTTGGCCTGATTTCATTGATTTTTTGCCTGATTTCATTGTTTTAAGCCTTAATCCATTGAAAACTTGTTTAAAAACGTTGTCCGATACGCCTCCTCTGCTGCTTGAGTCACTTAAAATATGTATGGGAAGCCAGTTGAAGTTTGGAAAAGTGATACATTTGAATGAGAGGGACCAGCAATATTTATACCTGTGCAAAGAATTAAGTCATTATGCATACAAGACAAGTGTTTACATTTTTCTTTTAATTGTGACCACATAAACTGATAAGTATTAAACATCGTGATGTATATGACTAAACATGTATGACTTTAATATTCAGGTCCTGATGAAGTAAATGAAGTATTATTTAGCTGTAAATTTGCTGATGTAGATAACATGTTTATTGTTGGCTTCTTAAAGGCAAATTGTGCTTTTGATGCAAATACATTTTTATATCTGATTTTTAAGTTACGAAATCCATTGAACAGTTAATTTAAATGCTAATTGTTAGAAGCAAATTATTTTTAAGTTGCACCCACAAGCTTGTGTGAAACTCGGTACTTGTATGACTTACATTTATCTGGTACACACAAAAGTCTGTGGAACCGTGCACATTTATTGCTTATATAGCATATAGCGATGAGCCGACAATTGTTCATAATAAAAAAAAATTCATTGATAGAAATGACTAAAGATGTATGACTTTAATATTCAGGTCCTTATGAAGCAAATGAAGTATTATTCAACTGTAAGTTTTCTGATATAGATAAAATGTTTATTGTTGGCTTCTTAAAGGCAATTTGTGCTTTTGATGTCCCCTTTTGATGGAAATACATTTCTATATCTGGCTTTAAAATAACTAAAGCCATTGAACAATTAACTTTAAATGTTAATTGTTACAAGCAAGTTGTTTTTAAATTGCGCCCACACAATAATTGTGAAACCATGCGCATGTATACATTACATGAAGCTAGTACACACAGAACGTGTGTAAAACCATGCACATGTATGACTTCATGTTACATGAAGGTGGTACATAATGAATATAATTAAAATAAAGGGACATAAGACCACATTGACTAAATTCTGTCAATCTTAAAAATGTCCTGCATGTATATATATATATATATATATATATATATATATATATATATATATATATATATATATATTTTATCTTTTTTTATTATATTATATACATATTGGAAGCTGACTTTATTAGAACTGCATTCAGATAGTGATTTTTTTGCAATTTCTTGAAATTCCTATATCTAGAATTTTAAATCCTTCTATTTTATACTCATGAAATCATGTGTTTGGTTTGCGGATGTATATTGTGTAACAGTAAATAAAAGTATGTCGCAGTAGTTCTAAATGTTTTTGGACCAATCATCAGTATCATGTTTGAAACATATCAATCATCAGTATCATGTTTGAAACATATCAATCATCAGTATCATGTTTGAAACATATCAATCATCAGTATCATGTTTGAAACATATCAATCATCAGTATCATGTTTGAAACATATCAATCATCAGTATCATGTTTGAAACATATCAATCATCAGTATCATGTTTGAAACATATCAATCATCAGTATCATATTTGAAACATATCAATCATCAGTATCATGTTTGAAACATATCAATCATCAGTATCATGTTTGAAACATATCAATCATCAGTATCATGTTTGAAACATATCAATCATCAGTATCATGTTTGAAACATATCAATCATCAGTATCATGTTTGAAACATATCAATCATCAGTATCATGTTTGAAACATATCAATCATCAGTATCATGTTTGAAACATATCAATCATCAGTATCATGTTTGAAACATATCAATCATCAGTATCATGTTTGAAACATATCAATCATCAGTATCATGTTTGAAACATATCAATCATCAGTATCATGTTTGAAACATATCAATCATCAGTATCATGTTTGAAACATATCAATCATCAGTATCATGTTTGAAACATATCAATCATCAGTATCATGTTTGAAACATATCAATCATCAGTATCATGTTTGAAACATATCAATCATCAGTATCATGTTTGAAACATATCAATCATCAGTATCATGTTTGAAACATATCAATCATCAGTATCATGTTTGAAACATATCAATCATCAGTATCATGTTTGAAACATATCAATCATCAGTATCATGTTTGAAACATATCAATCATCAGTATCATGTTTGAAACATATCAATCATCAGTATCATGTTTGAAACATATCAATCATCAGTATCATGTTTGAAACATATCAATCATCAGTATCATGTTTGAAACATATCAATCATCAGTATCATGTTTGAAACATATCAATCATCAGTATCATGTTTGAAACATATCAATCATCAGTATCATGTTTGAAACATATCAATCATCAGTATCATGTTTGAAACATATCAATCATCAGTATCATGTTTGAAACATATCAATCATCAGTATCATGTTTGAAACATATCAATCATCAGTATCATGTTTGAAACATATCAATCATCAGTATCATGTTTGAAACATATCAATCATCAGTATCATGTTTGAAACATATCAATCATCAGTATCATGTTTGAAACATATCAATCATCAGTATCATGTTTGAAACATATCAATCATCAGTATCATGTTTGAAACATATCAATCATCAGTATCATGTTTGAAACATATCAATCATCAGTATCATGTTTGAAACATATCAATCATCAGTATCATGTTTGAAACATATCAATCATCAGTATCATGTTTGAAACATATCAATCATCAGTATCATGTTTGAAACATATCAATCATCAGTATCATGTTTGAAACATATCAATCATCAGTATCATGTTTGAAACATATCAATCATCAGTATCATGTTTGAAACATATCAATCATCAGTATCATGTTTGAAACATATCAATCATCAGTATCATGTTTGAAACATATCAATCATCAGTATCATGTTTGAAACATATCAATCATCAGTATCATGTTTGAAACATATCAATCATCAGTATCATGTTTGAAACATATCAATCATCAGTATCATGTTTGAAACATATCAATCATCAGTATCATGTTTGAAACATATCAATCATCAGTATCATGTTTGAAACATATCAATCATTAGTATCATGTTTGAAACATATCAATCATCAGTATCATGTTTGAAACATATCAATCATCAGAAGCTTAACCTACTATTAGGCATTTTCAATTTGTGGTTGTTGAGTTATTATATATGAGCATTTTTTTTGTTTTTTCCCTAACTGAAATGTAACATATTTTGATCAAAATATTATTTAAAACTGACTAAACAAGCAAAGCATGTTCTTTATGCTTTCAGCGATAGACAAACCACATACTAATGAATGTGTTTCATTATGGGCTTGCAACAGTATATCAGTTTTATAAAGCCAATTAGCCATAGGCAGTTGTCTTCAGTTAACAAAGTTGTGGAACACAAATAACATAAAACAATTTTTTAAAAAGTAAAATTTTTATTTTGTTAATCTTATGTATATCGATAAACGAGATCATTCATGTTCATTTATTAGCATTTTGACCAAGAGAGCAAAAATAGAGCTGTATCAGAAACAAAAATGAAAATTTGCTCTCAGCAACTGAATTTAATCGATTGTTTATGTGAAACTGATTAAAAGCTATAAATTCAGACCAATTCTCATCACTAATGCACTGGAACACACACAGTTTTGTGTGAAATCATGTATAATTTACATGAAGCTGGTACACACAAAGATTGTGTAAAGACATGCACTTGTGTAACTTGAATGAAGCTGGTAACTATGGGGCTATATAGGAGATTATTAGATATTACAAGTACATTGGTTTCGGCTTAATGTTACTCTCTATTTAAACATGTTTGTAACTCTATAGTTTGGATTTTATAAATTACAATCAAGTTCATATAATTTGTATTCCATAGTAGTTATGATAAGGTACCGCTTATACTGGAATATAAAATCCAAGAATCAAAGAAATATTCTCTGAGTAAAGTTTTCAGCAAGCAAATGACTCATTCAGAATTTACAAAGAATAATTCATTGATTTCAAGAGATGGAGCTGATTAATGTGTCATTGACTAGTTGTTAGATATTTTTGGCAATCGAGTTATAAATAAAATGTATTTCCCAAATAATTGCTTTTCTTTAATAGCTATTTAACCCCTTTGTTCTTCTTTTATAAATATTGGCCATTAACATGTATAAAAATATATCAATTAAGATACTGTTTGATTCTGATGTTAACTGCACATTTTGATGTAATGATTCCAATACATGTTTTAAACTATTGATCATTTGTTATTGTTATCCTTTTTCACTTTTATCTTGATTTATTGTATCTTTACTGGAACAGTTCCATTAAACAAATCTCTTTGGTAGATCTAACTATACCATCTTCCCTTAAGTTAAATGAAGAAAACTGCACAAACTTTTTATAGTATGTAAGCATGTGGCAGAAAGCTTGCAGTTTAGTTTGGATTTAATATCTAAGGTAACGTTTCATACAGTGATACAGACAGCTATAGCTCTAGTCAGCTCCACTCGTCAGCCCTATGGCTGAAGACAACAATGGAGAGTGTACTCTCCTCGACGAGATCGAAAACGACCAGTATGTCGGTTATAAATTGATCTTCGTTAAATCCATAGGAGAGTGAGTAAGAGTCAGGGTATAATATCCATGCATATCGTGCTGATACTGTCTCTCTTCGCTTACCTGGAAAAACATGTATTCACCCTAGATTACGTTGTACGCATGTACAACGAAAACATAATCAAATAGTTCTAAGGCATAACCAAGTTATTTTTTCTTCCGAATTCTGTGACAATCTTGTTACAATCTCTATAGAATGGCATATCAACTAGGTAAACATCTCCATATAACGGCATACCAACTAGGTAAAATTTAATGGATATGCTGAACGTCTCTATAAAACGATATTCCAATTAGGTAAAATTAAATGGATATACCGAACATCTCTACAGAACGATATACCAATTAGATAAAATTAAACAGATATACCGAATATCTCTGTAAGAATCGATATACCAATTAGGTCAAATTAAATGGATATACCGAACATCTCTATAGAACGGCTACCAACTAGCTAGGTAAATTGAAATTGATATGCCGAACATATCTATGGAACGGTAAATTAATTTACGTCTTGTGTATATTTAAATTAATTTAACGTCTTGTGTATATTTCATTTAATTTAACGTCTTGTGTATATTTCATTTTGTTTAACGTCTTGTGTGTATTTAATTCAATTTAGTCATGATTCTGTAATTGTATTTAGTTTAATTTAACGTCTTGTGTATTATCTTTAATTTAAAATTCAACGTCTTGTGTATTATCTTTAATTTAATTCAAGATCTTGTGTATTATCTTTAATTTAATTCAACGTCTTGTGTATTATCTTTAATTTAATTCAACGTCTTGTGTCTATTTAATTCAATTTAACATCGTTGTATACTTAATTTAATTTAACATCTTGTGTATAACAATTTAATTTAACCTCCGGTGTATATTTAATTTTATTTAACGATTTTTGTACGTTGAATTTAATATGGCGTCTTGTGTATATTTTAATGTAATTTAACGTTCTGTGTTTCCTTAATATAGTCTAAAGTCTTTTGTATATTTAATTTCATTTAACGTGTTGTGTATTTCGAATTTAATTAACTTCTAGTGTATATTTAATTTGTATGTGTATATTTAAGTTAACGTAATGTCTAGTGTATATTTAATTTGTTATTGTTGCCTTTTCTTCATGATTTATGTTATGTATATCTATAGATTGTACTTGACCTTTGTTTACAATCAAGTTAATAGTTTACCTGATCAGCCGAGTTCATTTTGTAAACAACATCACTAATATTTATCTAAGTGTATGTGTTAAATACTTAGATCATCATATTTGGAGATAAACATGTTTATTTGAATCTGAGTCTAGGACATAGTTTTTCACTTAGAAATTCCTAAATTTTCCGACTATTTTTAATGTTTTAAAAATGGAGTCTGATCATTTTATATAATATTCTGTTACTTAAAAAGTTGCTTGTTCATGCATTGACACCGATTGAAGATCTTATCTTTTATTGCTGTTTTCAGTTTAAATTTGGGCGTATTTATTTATTGAATTTATTTTTACGGAATTTCAATCAACACTATTCTTTGACTGGAACTTACAATTTGAAATATATTAAATTCAGATAAGAACATTTTTTGATAATATGATTGCAGTACATCAAAAGACTATTAGCACATCATGACATTACAGGCTATTGGCAGATAAACGTGTCTAGAATACATGCACATCTAAATATTAATATTGGAACTGATTTGGAATACTTCTCGAACTCAGTTGGAATCTCATATTTTGTTATATGTTATAGAACGCCCAGGATGATTTTGAGATTTTAGTCTCAATGTTAGAAGTTCTCTTTTTAAAGTTTCACTTTTTATTCCAGGGAAATAAATTATTTATTGAATCTTACAAAACTTGTTGGTTTTCGTTCTCTTCTGTTACTTTTTCTCAGGCAGATGAATAAGGCAAGATTCAATAAATATAAGAAATATCATTATACAATGGCAGATCAAATACGGGTGATAAAATGGATATTCCAAAGTATCGAACATCAGATAGGTAAGATTCAATGGACACGCAATATAATTTGAAGATATCTTAGCCAGGAAACAGAACATATTTTGAAAGAAACAAAACGGTCCTGTCAGAATCTATGATTGACCCAGTATATTGTGTTTTAATTAGACAAATTTATAACTATATTGGACACTATCCAAGATAATTACTGGATGATCGTTGATCTCAGAATGAATACTTGCCAAGTAATACTGAATTATTTCAAAAGGTTATTATTCTAGCATAACAAGTAACTCAGCATGACATTTCATGCATTCTGTACAAACTTGTGACAATATGGGTATTTAATTCTGATTATCATTCATAAATTTTAATGAGCCATGGGTACAAAACTAAAACCTTAGTTGTTTGGCGGAAGGGGGAGGCAATCATTTCTCAATCAGATTTATCAGGTAATTTGATGCAAATTATATTTCCCTGAGCTATTTCAAAGATAACTATTTTATCAAAGTTCACACACTGACCTATTGTATGTTCTCTTCCTATTGTTGTATCATTATTATATAACGGTGTCAAGTAAATTTTATTATCATCTGCAGAAAGCACTTCCTTAATTTCCAGTAGAAAAATTGCCACCGTTGAGCAATGCACTCAAGTGTCTTCAACACTCTAAAGTGTATGAATGTTTGTTTGTCTGATAAATAATCAAATTGTTGTGGTTGTGATGGTCAAACATAGGCTGGTGCTACCAGCGGCCATCCTAACACAGTTCTGATCGACATAATTGGGTGTTGACATTTCAATGGCGGCAAGTGTTGGCTCGTGTATTTTGACTGAGATCTTTGATTCTCTTTTATTTTATAGATTTGATTCTACGCTGATGTATATCATTGATATCCTCGATTTGATATGATCCCGTTGAAATTCCCACGACTCTCCCGATATGATAAATTCATAATTGTGGCAGTGCGATCTCAGGTGATCGGCCATCGGATGGTTTTAATATACCTTCGGATGGTTCATTATGTCTGTTTATCCTCAGAGATAACTTAGAAACTAATAATTTGTTAAACACCACTGGGTCCGCTGTGTGATCGTTAGAGCTGGTGACATACTAGAATGCCACAAATATGTGTCGTGGTGCTAAAATTCTACAACGAATATTATCCAGATCATCCTTGAGCTGTGTCTGTGGGCAGTATTACTGGCTTTACGTCGTATGAATCACACGAGTATGCATAGGATCTCTGATTAAATTCCTGTCTTGCGATCAAGATCGCTTTTGGGGCTATTATTCTGAGTAAACATTGAACTACATCACCAATCCCATCTTCGTGAATACCTTTATATACTGGTAATCGTGAATTGATCACCGTAACCATTGCACATCTACGTTGAGCATTGTGTATAATCATGTTATTTTGTTATCATCGATCTAATTGATCAATCACTGAAGTAATCGTAGGTAATTTCGTCGATTAGTGTCCGCAAAACTCGGATATCCATGACACCACCAGTAACTAAACGTTGATACATTACAGTTGCTTAGTTGATAATTGTTTTTTTTTAATTACAACCACGATGTGATTGAACATCGTGAGTGGCAAGAACACTTCCCATTGCTTATTGAAGTAATTCGTCTGGCGGATCTGATTGCGGTTCCAGTGCGCTGCTAATACTCATTTGACGACGTAACATCTTTTCTCTTCTGAATTTAGATATAGTTTTTACACATGACTTTAAGTCTTTCGTCTCCTACATTTTCAAGCTGACGCTTTATTTCTTCCTGATTTTTTTCTTGTTTATTTTGTTCTACTTTTGCGTATACATGTATTCTTCTACTCCTTGCTTGAAGAGCATAGTTTTTCTATCGTTATTAGATTTGATCTGCTGAATATTAAAATCAGCACGATATACATCCTTAGCTCAATCGGCATCTTTTAGACTGAAATATATTCGGGTTGTATGTATTGTTGCCTACGATCATATAAAAAGACGGAAAAATAAATGATATTGTCTCTATCCTTGATAGCGCCAATAGCGCCAATAGCCTCCTTAGTAAATTTATCTGTTATGTTAGTTCTACTTTTTGGTAGTGGCGGTAGTTGAAGTTTGGGTTGATGTTGTTGGGGTGACGGTGATGGTGTTTGAAGACTATCAGCAATATTCTCGGGTAATGCCTTAAGATTATTCTGTGTTGACTCAGTTGCTGTAACAATTATTAGGGTTAGTTCGACATTTGGTTCAAATAAATGTTCTGTACCTTTGTACAATCTACTTGCGCTTCCTTACGTTGTTGTAGCTGCCGATTGATAGAATCACTGACGGGGAGATATTTCTTAATTACCTTAATTACCTTTTTGTGTTTGTTGAGCTAGTTTAGCAGTACGAGGTTCAATAGTTAGCGCAGATTCATTCATTCATTCATTCATTCATTCATTCATTCATTCATTCTTATTATTATTATTATTATTATTATTATTATTATTATTATTATTATTATTATTACAGCGATTTAACTACACATTATGGGTCAGCGTATATACAATATTTTAGTATATATAGTGTTGTACAGTATTGTTGTTACCCCCTAACGACTCACCAGAAAACTTCAGACGAAATGCGTCGCAATAGTTAAAAACACGAAATTCCCCAGAGACGTACCTCTAGTTATACGACCTACTTTCTGACAAGTATAACACTTGTCATTCAAAGTACATTCACTTGGCAGCATCCTAATTGCAACCCTGCTGTCTATTAAACACAAGGGAATGTACGCAGACGTTGTAATAGCAAGCATTGACGAAGGGATACGATTATAGACATTTTGTACCATAATAAACTCAGAATATCAATTATGTGTGCGGTAAGATTTCCTTATATCAATATCTGTTTAAGATTAATATCCTGGCAGAAAATCAATAGTCAGTGTCACGCTGACAGGTCGTTGAGATAACAAATCACACAAGTTGGGGTGGTAGTAGCAGCTAATGTCTCCGATTTCTTGTAAATAACACGCATGCATCTTTAAACATCAACTTTCAAACATATTTGTAACTCAGTAAAGAGGTTAGCACATAGATCATTTTCTCATTAAACTGGTTGCCATGGAAACAATCGAATCAATATATTTGAACTATATTGTAGGTTGTGTGACATCCATGATATTCAGTTGCTATCGTGTGTCCAGTATATCTTCAATTACGTACGTTGCCTAGCAACCTAATGAGAAAGTACTTCCGCAGCGAGCAATCAATTATGAGTACATAAAGTTGTTGACTTGAAATGATAGAAAGAGAAAATGTTCACTAGCTATATTTAATTCGGAATTGTTAAATATTGGATGCGTAGTTTTTATTTGTACATTAATTTGTTACAAAATTGTGTGTATTTGTCCATCCTCTCCGTTTTGTTATGTATTGATTACCGTTTATTTAAAGTCTGGAGATGTGCATATATCATCTGATAGGAAAAAGGGGAAAATGCTGTTGATGACTTCACAGCTTAAGTTAGAGCTAAGCATTGTAGTTTGACACTGCAAAGGTTAACGAGATGTCAACATGGGATTTAGACGTTGAATATTGACCTTGCAAAGGGTAACCAGATCCCAAAGTATATATAGCCTCATTTTCAGCAGTTAAAGGTCAGGGCGTAATGGGATTATTCTACAACCCCCAGCAAACAAGATAACAAAATGGAAGGATGACAGACATCCATCTAAGAGTTTTATAAAAATAGATATTATAGATTATAGAATATGTTTGAAATTTGAAATTGCCCTGGCTTTTCATTTGAAATAGCCCTGGCTTTTCTTTTAAAAAAGTTACAGCCTATTCGTCTACCCTGATGAACCACATCTATATTACCCATCCTGACAATGTCTACGAGAAATATTTATCTATATTACCCATCCTGACAATGTCTACGAGAAATATTTATCTATATTACCCATCCTGACAATGTCTACCCTGATGAACCACATCTATATTACCCATCCTGACAATGTCTACCCTGATGAACCACATCTATATTACCCATCCTAACAATGTCTACGAGAAATATTTATCTATATTACCCATCCTGACAATGTCTACGAGAAATATTTATCTATATTACCCATCCTGACAATGTCTACGAGAAATATTTATCTATATTACCCATCCTGACAATGTCTACGAGAAATATTTATCTATATTACCCATCCTGACAATGTCTACGAGAAATATTTATCTATATTACCCATCCTGACAATGTCTACGAGAAATATTTATCATGTTTCTCTATTAGTGATCGCTAACCTATATGTGTATCTCGGAGTAAACAGAGTGCAAAGAAAATCAACTTAAACTCCAAAACAGATGTTTTAAAAGAAACTTTGCTGACAATGAATTGTTCACTGAACTGTCACAAACATGAACTCATTTACTTTCCATAACATAGACCCAGATTATGTCTTATCTATCTGGAAGCACGCTTTTCTTACTATCATAAATAAACACGTCCCATTCAAATCAATATAGTTCAACGATCAAAACAGCCATAATGGTATACAAACGAAATCTCAGAAGTGAAACTTAACGAAACAGCTGTCATAAATATAAAGATTTTGCAAACTATCGTTTGTGTCGGAAAAAGTCATATCACTCATTGATAAAAACGCAAGCGTTCCTTTTTCAAAAAAGCCCTTGCCTGAAACTCCGATAACAGATACATCTCGAATCACTTACGCAATCTGACGTCAACGAAACATCTAGCTACACGTGAAAGCTTAGTACACATGAAAGCTTAGTACACATAAAAGGTTAGTGTATTGCACTAGTACTACAGATGAACTCCATATCGCAAACCAGCTAAACTACCTTTATAAAAACTATCTTCCAAACGCCTGACAGGTCTAATCATACAGAGAATATTGTCGACAAACTCGTGAATGAAATGATACCCGATCATATTAGTTTCAATATGCATGCATACATACTGTTACATTCGTGTGCAAAGGACACACAAAAACTAAGTATGGGTCCTACACCTTTAGGTAAAATTAATCTAAAATCTTCACATAAACTGGAAAATCTGTCATGCTGTTCTGCGTAACACTGGATCTCATCAGCGTTGCTGCTCAGCCATGTGTCTCGTTCCTGACGGAGCGTCTGCTGTACAGTTCTGCGTATGTTGTTGTACTCATCTTTCCTAGAGATGGACTTGGGGTTGTTGAGGTAGGCTTGAAGGTGGAGGTGCTTCTCATCGAGCAACTACTTGATCTCGTCACAGTTCTCATCAAACCAGTCTTGATGCTTTCTGGTTGAGGGTCCTAGGATTTCCGAAGCTGTGCTGTAGACCAGCTCTCTGAATGCCGTGCAGTCGGTCTCTATATTCTGATTGTGGATTTCAGACGCTCTTCCAGGGCATCCACGAGAGACTGTGTGGTACTGGTGCATTTAAGCTTGCTGATGTAAAAGCTATAAGGAGCTTTTCTTTACCTGTGGACATTTTTTTTGGATGAATGCGTGTGTTGAACTTGGTGTTGATGAGGCGATGGTCTCTGTAGCACTCAGCGCCGCACAATGACTTGGTCACACGCACATCCTGCCTGTCCCTCTTCTTGACAATGACGTAGTCGATGAGGTGCATGTGCTTAGAAAGTGGGTGCATCCATGAAGTCCGGTTACGGGTAGGGATGCGGAAGACTGTATTGGTATTCAGCAGTTCATGCTCGGCGCCAGTCTGGAGACTCTAAGAGACTGTTGCTGTTACAGTGACCCACTCTGTGCGTTCCTAGCACTCCTTCCCAAACAACGTGGTCACATCCTATTCTTGCATTGAACTCGCCAACAATGACGAACGTATCTGCCATTGGAATATCAGCAATGACGGAGTGAAGATCCTCAAAGAACCTGACCTTAATTTACTAGATAGATCAATGTGTAGCGTTCTCGACTTACGATAAGAAAGCTACAGGTTCGAATATTTCCATGACCAGTTCAAGTCGACCTTTATAGTGTGCATCAAGCAAAGCACTTTTATAAAATTACCACATCTCTCGATAAGCTTTATGTTATCATTGCTGCTATTGGCGACTCAGGTGTGTCCTTAGATACATGGGCTACTTTAATTGCAGGTATGTCTGAATGGCCATTCTGCAGACGACACATAACTATTTAGTGTACTCGGTGAACCGAACACTGATCATAAGGGCTGTTTGAAATTCCTGGCAGAGCATTTCTATAAGCTTAGAGTATACGTGCATAAAAGGTACTAATTTTTAAATTAATTTATTTACTGGATGAATTATTTTTGTACATGAAAACGGACATATCGCCTATATGTATTTTAATTGTTTGTTAGTTTAAATTTTTTTTATTTCAGTACATGCTATTGTAATATAACAATGAACTTGACCATGTCTAAATTTGAATTCTTTTCTGCTAGACCTAATTGACTTTTGTTGTTTTGTTTTGCTTAACCAACTATATATATATATATATATATATATATATATATATATATATATATATATATATATATATATATATATATATATAAATTATTTCCGCTCTGTATGGACTTAATATCAGGATGATTATTAATAAATATGTTTACTTATGTCATGGTTTTTGGAATTTTCTAAATGAATTTACAAACATCAAGATCATTTTGGTAGGTTATTTTCACTTAGGTAATGTTTATGTTTCATTTTTAGAAAAAGCTAATTGTGAGCTGAGGTGAGGTAGAGAACTATATAATCTTGTGAGGACGTGGTCATTCGTGCTTTAACATCTAGCACTTTCAACTTGTATATTGTTGTGTCAAGTTTTTGCACACATTATTGAATTCCAATGATTATTTTCTTTGGAAATACAAACGGGTTCTGACAAACTTCTTGCTCCGAGACGTTCACTGAAATTTATGCTAATTTCAAACCTGGAATTATAATACATTAACTCATCAAAATATTGTTGAATCATTGTCAATCTATAACCTAATACAGACATGTCGCCGTCTTCATTTTCTCGATTTCATTGGGACTTATTCTGAGTTTTCGTTAAATTATTAGGACTGGAATTCTTTGATTATTTTAGGATTTATGTAGCAATACCACACGTTATTTTCCTCAGTTTCTCTTTGTGTGAACGATTGTATTTCCATAAACATGTATTTCACATTCTGCCATAGAGAACAATGCTAGATTGTCAATTTGGCAAGGACAAAACCAGCCTAACAGAAAGTATAACTCTTACATAATTCTGGGCTGGCGATAAGTTGCCTTATTCCTGCGGAAGTTCGCGTTCGAAGCCATTTACACTTCCAAATATTTTTCACTGATTTAAAAATTCCTCCGGCCCGTTCATAATAGAATAATAATTAATTGTTCTATCTTAAGCATTTATAAAGCTCTATATATGTTTCTTACATAATTCACAAATTACAGATAGTGTTGTTGTTCATTTCTGAATGCTATGTTCACTACAATTAAAGCTCCGCCCACCTGGGGTTTTACACTATGTACCTATATTATACCAGTAAGTGTCACTGTAATAAGCTGACATGCGTCCTAGATGAGTCTGTGATATACCGTTGCCCTAACTGTTATCACGGTGTTTTATTTGTATGCCTTAAAGCTGATGGGTGTTAAAACAAACACATCTTCAGCCCTACCTCACTAAGAATATCAACTGCCTCAGACACCAATCTTAGGTAGAGAATTTGACCAAGTAATGCGATGTAATTTAAGAGGGAAAACCTAGACAGGGCAAGCAGTTGTCACAGATTTACAATGTCATATGTTGTTAAATACGACCATTAAACAACACTTAATATAAAACGTAGTCAAGAAACGGAACATATTTCAAGAAACGGAACTCATTTCAAGAAACTAAAATTGATCTGATTAATAAAAATACTACATACTCTAGATAACTTTTCTCTATCGCGATAATGTTGGTTTATGTATTGTTAAAACTGTTTTTAATTCCTTTCCTGCAATAGATATAATTCTGCGCTGAAATTAGTCCTTGAATCGTTTGATTTAATATCTTCCTTTAGGAATATAAACAACAATCCAATCGGGGTTTCTATTTGGATTGTTTCTATTTGGATTGTTTTTATTTGGATTGTTTCTATTTGGATTGTTTCTATTTGGATTGTTTCTATTTGGAAATACTAAAGTATTATTGGTCTGCAACCCATCCAAATGATTTTCATCCAACTGTGATATACACGCAAATGTGCAATTTCGTTTACATGACGCGAAATTCGGAATTGGTCGAGTATGCTGATATCCTCGTTATATTAAACAGAGTTCTGTTATCGACGATATGTTGCCGTAGCTATTGCGTCGATGACATAATAATAATAATAATAATAATAATAATAATAATAATAATAATAATTATTATTATTATTATTATTATTATTATTATTATTATTATTATTATTATGTTATTATTATTATCTTCATCAGACGTAGCTATTGCCTCGTTACATTTTAATCATTTCTGTAAACTATAATTTCATTGCTACGACCTGATGATATCAACGAAGATAAATTGGAGTATGATAGCGTCGCAGTGTGTAATTTATTTGTGTAGTCTGTAGTCCGGACTGTAGCACAACAATACAGACTGGAACATCAGAATATACAATCCCTAGACACAGGCTAGAACCTCTGATCATACAGACCCTAGGCACAGTCTGGAAAATTAGAATATAAAGACGCTAGACACGGACTGGAACACATGAAAATACAGAACCCAGATCCAGACTCGAAAACCAGAACATACAGACCCTAGACACAGACTGGAACATTAGAATGTCCAGACCAAAACACAGGCTAGAACACATTTTTATACACACAGAGAATATATTGACGGTAGAGACAGACTGGAACGCCAGAATATACAGACCACATATACAGACTTGAACACCAGAATAAAATACACTAGACACTGAGTAGAACACCGGAATATACAGACCTCATAGACAGACTGGAATTCCAGAATGTACAGACCACAGACACAGACTGAATACGGGTAAAAGGTTCCACAAAGTTTCTTTAAACATTAGTAAAGGTAGGGCATTTTTAGAGCTAAATTAATCTGACAGTGACCCTCCTTTTATCATTTCTCGATTCTTGTGTATTGTGCGCCTCGTGACAAGTAAGCGGTATGCGCAATGATACATTCAAACTGGATAAACATTAGATTAGAGCTAAAATAATTTCAGCAAGCAATAATTATAATCAAACAGTAGTTACCAATGTCTCTCGATTTAAATATGAAAACTTGTAGCACAAATAGTGCAGGCTTCCATCACTTAACAAAAATATTAGTATTTATCATGTTTAGAAAGATTTCCTTATAAAAACCTTCACGTGCTTGGTATTATATACGTATCACTTGATCGAGTTTGGAAGCCTAATCATCATCTTCCACAGATGTACATCAAAGCTCTATATATTAAATTACTTTTTCCTGCATAGCAATTGAGCTGATGAAGTGACATTCCTATTTAAACAACCATCTCACTGTTTGTAGTTTAAGCGTCTCCTTTATGTTGATTAAAAAAAACAATTTTCCCCTCAGAATCTACTTTTAATGAAACTAATCTGAAATTCAAAAATGATATGCAATCGTCTCTTAATACATCCATTGTTGAGGAAATGAGGTTAACATTTTATAAGTCTGGATGTATATCGACTTGCAAAACAATACAGATGAGAGCAAGTTTCCAAACAATAATGCAAAGACTGCTTAACGTTTTAAGTATAAAAATAGCAACCGTAACAATAGCAAGATCAGACAACGTCGAGCACAGGCTTTTAAAATGGCGTTAGTAATGATATCCTTGAGTACAGGTTTGCAATTGGTTGTAAAGTTTGTTTTCTTTTAATTGCACATATTCTTCATATTAAGTTCTCCCAAACTTTGCGGTTTTACCATCACTGACCTCATAAGTTATATTGAAAATCAGATCACGAATCCAAATGATTCATTATAATCCCTTCAGTAACGAATTATTCCTAATAAAATAATTCCATTGGAGTGGAGTAGTTTAGAACGAAACTTAATAGTTGGTATGTTTACTGAATAAGGATATTCTCATGGTGCAACTGGAAGTTCATTCTGAATGAACCAACGCACTACCGACAATTTCTGTTCCTGCAGTCAACATCTGTTGTAAAATTCTTATCTTTCATACTGGCGTCACCTATAATTGTCACAAGTGACGTGAAGTAATGATTTGCTTTGCATACTATATTAAAAATGTCTTAAAAAGCACGTGGTAATAACATCTAAAATGCTTATAACAGTGGCACTGTGCAAATATCCGATATTATCGTCTCCCATTTCACTGTTCAACACTCCTCATTGGGACTCAGTTTGTTTTAAGTTTCGTTTTTGGAGATTTTTTAGCCACTTAATGTTATTCAACGGTAAAAAAGTATATATTTATATTGGCGTTGACTACGATCATTATGAAGCATTCATATCCATTCTCATTTCATTCAATATTCACATGTCTGTTTTATGATATTAATTTTGAAATGTTAAGTTCATATCCGTTTTATTTCCTTTTCTTTGTACTACACAAAAGCATTGGATGTTTACCTAGGACAATACATCTATGGATTCGTCCCTTTTAACTAAAATCATTGTGTTTGTGCTCAACATTTGGAAGAAAAGACTTTTCGTATCAAATATCCTTTGATACTGCAGCTAATCGGGTTTGAAGACTATGCTATTGGTGACGAAGACTTCGTTTAGAGATAAAGACACTACTATGTGAGATGAATACTATGTACTATGGGACAAAGACTTATTTAGGATGAATACTGTGTTATTTAGGATGAAGATTATGGTATTTGGGAGGAGGACTATGTTATTTGGGATGAAAGCTATTTGAGACGAAGACTCTTTTTAGCATGATGGCACTGGTATATGAAAACTATGATTTTTGTGATGAAGACTATATTAATTGGGATGAATACTATGCTATTGGTGATGAATACTATGTTATTCGTGATGAATAATGTGCTATTAGTGATGAATACTATGCTATTGGTGATAAATACTATGCTATTGGTGATAAATACTATGCTACTGGTGATGACTAATGTGCTATTTGTGATGAATAATGTGTTAATCGTGATGAAAACTATGCTATTGGTGATGATTACTATGATATTGGTGATAAATACTATGCTATTGGTGATGAATAATGTGCTATTGGTGATGAATAATGTCTTAGTCGTGATGAATACTTTGATATTGGTGATGAATATTATGCTATTGGTGATGAATACTATGCTATTGGTGATGAATAATGTGTTATTGGTGATGAATACTATGTTATTGGTGATTAATAATGTGCTATTAATTATTACAATTATGCTTTTGGTGACGAATAATGTGCTATTGGTGATGAATAATGTGTTATTCGTGAAGAATACTATGATATTGGTGATGAATATTATGCTACTGGTGATGAATACTATGCTATTGGTGATGAATAATGTGTTATTGGTGATGAATACTATGTTATTGGTGATTGATAATATGCTATTAGTGATAAAGACTTATTTGGGATGAATACTCTGCTATTGATGATGAATAATGTGCTATTGGTGATGAATACTGTGATATTCGTGATGAAAACTATGCTATTTCGATGAATATTATGCTATTCGTGACGGATACTATGCTAATGATGATGAATATTATGCTATTGGTGATGACTACTACGCTATTCCTGATGAATTATATGCTATTCGTGATGAATATTATGCTATTCGTGATGAATATTATGCTATTCGTTATGAATATTATGCTATTGGTAATGGATACTATGCTTTTGGTGATGCATACTATGTTATTGGTGATCAAGACTTATTTGGGATAAAGACTGCTATTTTCAATGAAAACTATGTCATATAAGATGAAAGCTTTTTATGGCATAAAGACACTGATATATGGGATGAAAACTATATTATATGAGAGAAAGACTTATTTAGGATGAATACTATGTTATTTGTGATGAAGACTATGCTATTTGCGATTAAGGCTATGTTATTTAGAATGAAAACTGTTATTTTGGATGACGACTATGCTATTTAGGATGAAGAGTATGGTGTTTGGGATGAAGACTGTGTTATTTAGGATGGGAAATATTTTTTTAAGGGATAAAGACTGTGTTATTTGAAATGAATACTATGTTATTTGGGATGAGGACTGTTTTATTTGGGATAACGACTCTTTTATTTGGGATAAAGACTATGGTATTTGGAATGAAGACTATACTAATTGGGATGAGGACTGTGTTATTTAGGATGAAAACTATTTTATTTGGGATAAAGACTAAGTTATTTGGGATGAATATCATGATTTTGTTTTAATGAATACTATTCTATTTGTGATGAAAAAATACTTTGCTATTGGTGAGGAAGACTTATTTACGAAAAAGACAAGGGTATACTGGATGAAATCTATATTATATATGAGGAAGGCTTATTTAGAATAATAAATACTCTGAATGCTATGTTACGTGGGATGAAGACTGTTATTTCTGATAAAGGCTATTTTATTTAGGATGACGACAATGTGATGTGGGATGAAGGCTATGTGTTTTTGGATGACGAATTTGTTTTTAGGTCGATGACTTATTTAGCATGAAGACACTGTTATTGGGATGAACACTGTGTTATTGTCAATGAAGACTATATTAGCTAGGATGAAGGCTATGTTATTTAGAATCAAGACGATGCTATTGTGAATGAAGACTATGCTATTAAGATGATAACCTTTTGGGATAAAGACACTGCTATTGGGATGAAACTGTGTTAGCTTGGATGATGACACTGCTATTGGGATGAAACTGTGTCAATTTGGATGAAGACTGCAAACTGTAATGAATAGCTTATTTTGTAAGAATTAAATTTAAATGCGAAGTATATTACACGATGACGATATACAGTTAAATCAATCATGTAGGAGAGGATCGATAATGGAAAAGCCATACAAATGCCTTATTTTATTCCGTACAGACCAAACGAAATCTAGAATAGAAACACATTACTTGTAGATTAAATTCAACTATCCTACATCTTATTGTACACTGAGCAAATAATGATGATATTGGAAATACATGTTATATTCCTATATGTAGTCAGGATTTGTCATTGAAAGATTGAAAGTAATTGCGTCTCCTGGGTTACAGAGATAGTCCATCGCTATGAAAATGTATCTGTTTTGACATTCGTTTTAGAATCAGCGCTTAATTCATTCTAGAGACCCATGCTTGCATAAACAGAAGGAAAACTCCATAACACGTTCATCAATACATGAACATGATATAAAACAGAAAGGCTAAATCGTAAAATCGATAAAAAATTATCACTAAAAGCTAAATAAGAACAAAAATTCTCTAGCTAGAAAGTGGAGGAATTAAAGACGATCCTGGGGTAAAAAGTTTATACTATTTTCTTAGCTTGGAAAATGGACATGAAAAAGTGAATCATCATATAAACTAACACAGCAAAATCAGTCACACAATATCTTAAACGAGTAATTTCATCCTAAAAGTGTTCTATTCAAGTTCAAAGGACTAGAAAGTTCCGAATACACTTCGGATGATCAAATTTACGCATCACAATGACATTATCCAGATATATTTGGACAATTTATAACATTCCTACGGTCACGGAATTGTATAAACCCTTGTATTTATTAAATCATAATCACCGAAGAGTGATCAAGTGCAGAAATTTTGTCACGAGCAGCACAAACAACGGCAGCTATGTTAAAGCTAAGTCCCATCTGGAGAGACAAGAATATCTGTCTGAAAACTAAAAATCAGACTATTGAGAGCACTAGTCATCTCAATCTTTATGTATTCATGTGAGGCCTGGACAATTACAGCATAATTACAACTCAGAATCCAAGCACTTTAAATGAGATGCTACAGAACCATCTTACATGGACCACATCACAAACGAAGAAGTGCGTAACACCATCAGGCACAAAGTAGGCCATTATGAAGACCTCCTCACCGCTGTCAAAAAGACAAAGCTGAAATGGTATGGCCATGTCACTAGAGCCAACAGTCTATCAAAAAAGTGTTGCAGGGTAGTGTTCAAGGAGGAAGAAGGAGAGATAGATAGAGAAACAAAGTGGAGTGACAACATCACATAATGTACTAGGCAGAGTTTTGCGGAGACACAGACATTGAGACATGATCGAGACAAGTGGAGGAAACTGGTCAGATGTTCCGCAGCACAGTGCCTCAACGACCACACTTGTTCAAGAAACTGATGATAATTTATTAAATACATGCACTCGAGTTTTGTTTTTCTGTACAACGATATCAGAGGGTGATTAATGTATATTGTGTTGTATTTCAAATTGGCGAGTTCGGTTGTCCTATGCCGTGCAAGCGAAGAGCTTTCGATGAGAAGAACCGATTGCCATCAGTGCACAGACGATGTTTGTACATAAATACATCACCGTAGGTAAAACATTACATTACGGATAGCCTTGTCAGTCTGTGGTCTACTCTAAGGACTCGCATATCTTCAGCTGTAGAGGTATGTAGGTTTATTAATGTCTTGTATATAATATATAATTATTGTACTACTACGCTTTGGTTGGTATGTTTGCTATGTAAATGTTGGTTTACGCAGTATTATACACATATTTATATTCTGGTTTGCGACTCAGCAAAGGATTTATATCGGACAGGGTTAGGTTTACTTCTGAATCTGTTGTTATGTAATTATTGTGCTAATAATGTAAACTGTATAACCTACATTCACCACGTCATTGGGCTTTACCTGATATGCCCGTGTCATGTATCACTGTATTGGATTTTCAGCTGTGTAGAGCCGTCCAGAGTATCTGGAACGTCCATAGGACTTGGAGTATCTACGGTTTCTTTGGTGTCTAGAGTGCCCAGAGTGACCCGAGCTTCAAAGTTATCGGTGTGATAAGGGTCGACATTTTTTTTTACTTGTGAAGTCACTGTGAGTCATTCACCTTGTTCTTTGTACCGTGTAAGGTTATTTATATGTACTTATGTTCATTTGTTGCATTAATAGGTTGGTGCGAATTATGTTTATTTGTCCAGGATTTGGAACTTATACATGCACGTTTTAGTCATAAGTCTTTTCTCAATCAAGTTGCTCCTAATTAAACGTTGTTAATTGTAAATCTGAAATCTAACCAGGTAATCTTGTTACAGTTATAATTGTGATATGAAATTAAAGATTTTAAAGCAAAATAAAGTATAAATGGATATTGATATTCCACTCTGATAACCAAATGAAGAGTTCTTTTAAGTTCTGTACAAAAATTATAGAAAATAGAAAAATAGAAACTGCTTCCTAGTTTTGAATCACGAAAAGGAAATATTCTGTTTTTACTACATGCTAATATTAAGAACATCGACGTTAATCACTTATATAGAAATAAGCGTTGACGCTTTTGACGATGCAAGTGCATATAATAATCTGAACCTTTATTAACAAAAACAGCAGCTGAAATTGCATATGCGTTTGAAAGAATTTATCAACGTGGCGGCCGGCGATTTCTACAACTACAACAGGTTGATCCTGGCAATGACGTTCTTGATGCAGTATCATTTCTGACGGAAACAACCTAACGTCAAATTCAGACGAGGACATACCGCAATTCATTGCGATCAGGCAAATTAAACAAACACTTGTTGAGTGATTGTTTGAATGTCAGTATGCTCAGAAAATTTCTTAAATAAAGTTCAGTCTTATCTGAGATCTCGTGACTACCAGGTATACTTTTTAAGAGTTGAATAATGAAATTGCTCGTAGAATTTCCATGAAAGCTATTAATGCAATCACGAACCAAAATATGTCAGCACAACGACATAACTCTGTCTTAAAACATTAAGTGCTTTTTAATATGACTGTCATGATACCTATACACACCTGATCTTAAAAGTAGTACAAAGAGCAGCTGATCCAGTCTGGAGTGTAACCAAAATACAATTTACAGCGTGGTTGTTGTTGTTGTAGAGTCTAACGCCATTTTCAGCACAATATAGGCTATACATGGCTTTCAGTATTAATGGTGGAGGGAGAAGCCTGGAAAACCTCCGGAAAGAACCACCAACACACGAGAAGCTACTGGCAAGCTTTCTAACATACCCACATTGGCCGATTGTGAGACTCGAACCCACGCAGACAGAGATGAG
This sequence comes from Unio pictorum, assembly GCA_030141615.1. Taxonomy (NCBI): domain Eukaryota; kingdom Metazoa; phylum Mollusca; class Bivalvia; order Unionida; family Unionidae; genus Unio; species Unio pictorum. Next base: position 3,046,625 of record JARLTB010000111.1, read on the forward strand.
ATGTCAGTGATCCGTAACGGATAGCGCTTTAGACCACTCGGCCACTCGGGGCCCCTTACTGCGTGGTAAGGTCCACGGGTATACGTACAATCACAACTAGATTCAACTGCTCATCAACGTGGATGTGTACGTGAACAAGCACAAGAAACTCCTGAATATACGCAATTACCATCGCCTTCAACTGGCTCATCGACGTCGATTACACTCAGGAGAGATCAAGATATCATTTTCACGCGTGTGACCGAGACTACTATTACATATTTTTACGGTAAACTATCGTGGGTTATTAGGCGAATACTGCCGCAACATTAGTGTATTCAGCAAGCACAGTGAATGTTATTTTGCTATTCAGCGTCATGAAAAATTCAGTATCAATGGCGCGCTTATATTATAGTCACATCGCTTATATCTAGTTATTTTTTCTTTACTACATCATCGCCATTTCCAGTAGTTTAATTATTATTCACTGCGCAGTCTATGATAACCTTTCACAGCTGAGACATTCTTCTGGCTTAAGGCCACACTGCCAGATAAACTAAATTTAAACATTCAATACGATCATCAACAATCAAAACATTTATAATGGAAATAGTATGTCCTTTAGACCAACGAATCGTTATGGAATCTCCAAGAGTCTATGCATATTTATAAGTCGTTAACGAGCTCTCAGCAACACTCACATGATCAAAAATAATATTATTTAGTACAATATGTTTCTGATTAAATCCAGGAATATCAGCTTAAATATTATGACGTCATGTATCTACCGCAACATACCACAATAGCACAGGTAAATCTGTAACTTTTTGTCTTGATGTAACATATATAATTACTGTTAGGGGTGTATGGGGTATCCTGGGAGGGGTTAATCCCTCTGGCTGGTTAAGCAGTCATTCACCTTCTGCTGTACCCAGATGGGTTTGGAGTAGAGAGTGCGGTTGACAAACTGAGCAACTCTCTCTCACTTATAACAAAGTGAACGCGCCAGTTATTTGTGTCATCCCCCAATCCTAGCTCATCACCCTCTAAAGTTACGTGCCGACAGCTAAGCTACGAAGTTTCAGGTTTGGGTACACTGACAGAAGTAGCCGCAAACTTTCACACAGGCAGTTTATGTCATTAGGGTCGTTCACCACTAAAAAGGAGCAACAGTGGAGTCCAACAGCCACCTGATTGACAGCAGCCCTTTTCATGAATGCGCTGCTTGCTTCGTGAATGAGGAAGGGTCTAGAAACGATGCCCTAAACATTGCCTGCTCTAAACGTCCCTAGCCGAGGATGGCGGGGACCCTACTGCAGCAGTCTAAATACAAACCAAAATCAAAAATGAGGATTGTTCCTCGAACATCGGTCAATCTATTTTTCACTGCCATGCTGACAAATGCGTTCAGAGACGGAGACGTTAGAGTCGGCATCAGAAACCCAACAAACTATTTAATCGCAAGAGGCTTCACAATAATTCTCATGACAACAAGCATCTGGTACCTCCGCTTTGCTGATGACTGCGTCCTCAATTATAGCTCAGAAGCAGACCTGCAATGGAACGTTGACAAGTTCTCCAGCTCCTGAACAAGCTTTTGGCCTCACCATCAGTACTAAGAAGGACTAACGTCCTACACCAGCCGGCCCCTCGAAAGCCCCATGCTGAGCCAAACATCACCGTAAACAGCCAAAACCTAAACTTAGTAAATCGCTTCACCTTCCTTGGCATCACGCTGCCAGAGTCAGCGTAACTTTCGGTATATATCCCAACGTCTGGAGCAGAAGAGGTATCAGCATTCAAACCAAACTAAAGATCTACAGGGCAGTTGTACTATCCAAACTACTTTACGCATGCGAAACGTGAACGCTGTACCAATCCCACGCTTAGAAGTCAAGCTACTTTCACACCACAAGTATCAGGATTATCCTCAACATCAAGTGGCAATAAAACATTCCAGACACTGAGGTACTTGCCCAAGCAAGTTTCCCCGGAATCCACCCCATTTTGATGCAGTGCCAGCTACCCTGGACGGGACATGGTGTACACATGCCAGACCACGGGCTGCCTAAGAGACTATTCAATGGCGAGCTACAGCAAGTACAGCGATCCATGGAAGTCAGAAGCAACGCTTCAAAGACAATCTGAAAGCGACACCGAAAGCATTCAACATAAACCCTGATTACTAGGAGCACAGCAAGCGATCGAGTTACTTGGTGTATATATGTGTTTGTGAGTGTGTTTGTGTTGTTTCTATATCTATATATCTATATCTACATATATATCCATATATATGTATATATCTATATCTGTATATATATATATATATATATATATATATATATATATATATATATATATATATATATATATATATATATATATATATATCTTCTTCAGAATAACTAAGGATTTGTTAACGTTTATATTTTCTAAATTCGCCCCATGATGCAGCGGCACGAATCATTGCCAAATACGCATGTTTTTATCCACATAACATGAATCTGTAGCAACTCCGATTACGTATCAGGAAATACGTTTATCATCAATAATACGTTTCTTAAAACATACGCTAACAATTATGATCTTAAATGATTAAACTATGGTCACAGTCAATGTCCCTCCCTATTGTCACTAATTTAGCTCTGTCTGGCCAGTGAGCATTAGTTCGGCTTACAAATACGCCTTTTTATGTTGTACCAGTATTTATAAATCAAGCGCGGAATCGTGGATAATTAATCTGGTGCAATGTTTTTTATGATCATATGATCCTCATTCTGCAAAGTTCCCAATTATTTTTCTTCCAAGATCTTTTGAGAGTTTACTTGGTATTAAACATCGTCTGGAATACGCTAAAAAATTATATACAGAACATATATTGTGTCTATGATCGATACGGTATTATTTCTCCACTTAGAGTTACCCATGGTAAAATTTCAGCACAAGTATATATCCTAATAACACTTTCTGACCACAACTACGTTTGCTAAAATTACTACCAAATCAAACCAAAGCTATTGGATGGAGATTTCCTACAAACTCAAACAATTCAATACATTCAAATCCAGTTAAATCAAAATCTGGTAAATGTCCATTTATTGCAATTCTTGACATCTTTCGTGTCAGATGTTCGAATCTCTTAAAATATTCACAAAACTCTCCCATTTCAAGAAATCGTCTAGGATAACATGCAACCAAGTCAACGAAGATAACATCTTTATAATCCTATTTAGTATTACAAAGCCCACCGTGTCAGTATTTGCAGTAACGTAGCTGCACGTCGACAGGAAATTCCAATCTTGTCGGTTTGGATGAATGTGTTCCTGAGCAAAATTAGCAGCAACTGTACTGATGGAACCGTAAAGCAAATACCGAGTAATTGATATGCATTATTGTCACAGGATAAAGCAAAAAATAACTATGTTACGCATTAGAACGATTCGACCATTTCTCCTACAACGTTACCTAGGGTAAAATACTTATTTGTCTAGTTAAACAACTGAACTAGCATGTATATCGTCACAGATTGCTTGAGGCGAGAGACACTAAAAGCATTGTATACACAGGTTGTTTACCCTGACCAAAAATACTCAGTCTCCTATGGAATTAAGGAAAGTATTGTGTTACACAGTTTAACTGACACACTTGTCATTTGATCCTGACAAGTAGTGAACGTTCTATATTTGTGTTCTCCAACCATAGGGGTAAGTATCATTTGTCTTTTAGAATTGATATTTGAAGCATATTCATATAACATGAAATGCAGACTTGAAACGTTGTGAACTTTTAGTTACAAGCTGCCATAGATTTGAATTAGATACTTGATATTATGACAAGTTTGCTTTCTTCGTAGCTGTCTGCAGATGTATATTGCTGTGTTTAGCTGTCTGGATCTGTTTGTAGCTATCTGTAGCTCTCTGTACGTATGTCTGCTGGTTTAACTGGCTGTTTGTCCGTCTGTGAGTCTATATGGATTTGGAAAATCATGTAATCATCAAGGCCATACAAAGGCTAATAATTTGTAAACTTGTGGACACGAAGGATCCATGAAGGCTGTGAACGGCCGATACAAGTGTGGGCGAACACAGTGATTCGGGAGAGCTTTGTGGTTTGTCAGGGGACACATTTGCAAGTTTTAACAAATATTTATGAATCATACTGCTGTTGTTCCAATTTTGATTGTTGTTTTAATTGAGTACAATTTGGTTCACTTCGATTATTTGAATCTTATTTCCTTTCCATGAGATTTGTTGAATCTCACTTACATTGTGCGAAATTATGTGAAAATATTGTAATCTTACAGTCGAACATTTCTATATGAATTATTTATTTTAGTTTTCTTATTTGTGAGTGTTTGAATAGAGTAATTGAATAAGAATTATGTTTTAGAGCGTGAAAGAATCTATCTATCTATCTATCTATCTATCTATCTATCTATCTATCTATCTATCTATCTATCTATCTATCTATCTATCTATCTATCTATCTATCTATCTACCTACCTACCTACCTACCTATCTTTACCTATGTTGCAACATCTTCAGCGTGATGTAATTGACCAGGATCACTTTTATCACGAATAACCCATGTCACGGTATCGAATTCATCTTCCGTAACGATACATTTTGTTTTTGTTATTCATTGAGAAAGATTCAAAATTGTCCTTGATCACTGGTTATTCATTGTTCCATGATTTATTTTTTACCTAATTCTTAATTTTCACCACTCTGAATCGCGTTATCGTTGAGAAATTCTCTCTCTCTCTCTCTCTCTCTCTCTCTCTCTTTGCTTCACGAATACTATTGGTTAGTGTCGTATTCACCAAAGTTCTCATCGCAAAGTTAGGATTTATTCTGTCAAGCACGAATCTCCTTTGATTAGGCTTGATGGAAGATAATCTTTCCCATGTTATAATTAAGTGAAATAAATGTTTAAATGCAAATTAAATTGTTATATTATAAAAAATGATTCGAGCAAGAATAACTGCAGTGGTTGATAATTGGATCTACAACTCATTGCAATAAGGCTTGTGTAAAGAAAATATGTGGATACAACCTTCAGAGTTTGCAACAATTGAGTCAATGGCAAAAGTCGTGTTCGAAATGTAACAAAGGAGTCCAGGAAAATCGCAATTGTGTGTAGACTATGGAGGTAGAAAATATAAAGTTGTCACGAAATTAGGCGAAAATTAAATTTATTTCTTCTAGAATTACAAACTAATTTCACCATTTTGTTTTTGTTTCGTCGTACATGCGTTACCTGGGGTGAAAAAGCGTTTTTCAAGGTAAGCGACGTGTAACGATTTGCATGTGCCTGGCTACGAATCACTTGAAGTCAGGAACATTAGAATCACGGGGTGCACGGGAATTTTGCCGTGAATTCTGCTGACCTATTTGGGATATATAAGGCAGAATATTTCTGATATTATTACGAGTCCAAAAGTATCTTATCAAAGGAGAGATATCTCGTCATTCTTTCTCCAGCCAAAGGGCTGAAATTGTTGCTGATTTGTAGCGGAACGTCTCTGAATTGTAGCTGAACGTCTTTGAACGTCTCTGAATGTCTCTGAATTGTAGCTGAATGTGATTGATTTTGCCGTGATTATGCTGTTTAATTGTGCGATCAAATTGAGGTATCTGACTGTCTGTCTGTCGGATTGTCTGTCCGTCTACATCTGTCGTGATGTGTAAATATCCGGAAATCTAGAAGTCTAAATGTCCGAGTGTCGGAGCTGTCTAGAGGTGTAAACATCCGGGATGGCATCTAGGTATTTGGGACCGATGGTTCTAGTAGATGCTGTATGCTGTCTGTACGTATAACTGTAGTGGATCCGTGAAGGGCAAGTGGCCAATAAAAGTATTGGGTCAACCCTAGGTATTCGGAGAAACTGGGCGGCGATTCAACAGTTGGTGAATCGTACGGTTGTACAGGGTCGAGACACCCGTGTGTGTTGCAATTGTAGTTACAATTGAATACATTGTTATATTTACATAGTTACATTGAATCACAGTAGTATTTCAAGGGATTACATGAATCTCAATAAAAGTTAGCAACTTGATAAAATACATGTAGATGTTCGTGCTAGTTGTCGCAATCCATACGTGCGATAATATAGTTTGATGTTTGTATTTGTTATCGCAATTTATACTTGCGTTAATACAACTTTTGTAAAGGTTCCATTTTATGTGAAACATTTGTGTAGTCCAGGAAATTCCTTGGATCTGTGTTTAGTCCAGGAGATTCCTTGGATCTGTGTTTATTGTGTATTAATATTTAATTTATTCATGTATTGTGAATGGTTGTGGAGTGTAATCTTGGGTGGAACGCATGAATTATTGTGTTGATACATCATTAATTTTTTCATTAATAATTTATTTCATAAATTTACATTTTCTTTCACATATTCTGTTTGTGTTGTTCATTTAATCCACCATCCACTCGGTAACAATTCTGTTACAATGGTGTCAGAAGTGGGATCGCTGGATTAAGTGAACTGTCAATCATTTTTGTGAAATTATACATTTACTGTTTATATTTGAGCGTGACCTTCTTGACAAGATAATACTCAAGTAGGGGTATATTTTTGTTTAGTTTATCTAGGTCCGTGGGTCCAGTATAAACATATTTAAAGCATTGGTTTGGTTACCTTCATCAGGAAGATAAGGTCAGTTTGTTCTATATATTTATATTTATATTACAATTATCATTTCATCTCTTAAGGACTTGGTTGCCTTAGGCAAAGAATTTGGGTATGAAGGTGAAAGTCTAAGGAAATTTATTCAGGACGAACAAGCCCGGGAAAGGGAAGAAAGGGTAAGGGCAAGGGAATTAGAAAGGGAAGAAAGGGTAAGGACAAGGGAATTAGAAAGGGAATTAGAAAGGGAAAAAGGGGAAGCCGAAGAAAGGAAACGGGCATTAGAAAGGGAATTAGAAAGGGAAAAAGGGGAGGCCGAAGAAAGGAAACGGGCATTAGAAAGGGAAGCCGAGGAAAGGAAATGGGCCTTTGAGAGGGAAAAGATAGAATTAGAGAAGCAGGCCCAAAGGGAAAAGGTAATTAAAGAAGCAGGCCGGAAAGGAAAAGATAGAATTAGAGAAGGAAAAGATAGAATTAGAGAAGCAGGCCGAAAGGGAAAAGATAGAATTAGTGAAGCAGGCCGAAAAGGACAGGATAGAATGGGAAAGGGAAGCGGATGAAACGCGAATAGGGTTAGAAGAAAAAGCAAAGCAACGGGATCATGAGCGTAAGGTAGAATTATCAACATCTGGAAGAGAACACGATTCTGCCTCTAACAAATTAAGGGGCCCCAAACTACCTCCCTTTGACGATGAAAAAGATAACATGGATAGCTATCTTCATCGGTTTGAGCGGTATGCCGAAAACCAGAAGTGGAGTCGAAATGACTGGGCACTGCTTCTTAGTGCTCTATTAAAAGGTAAAGCGCTGGATGTATACTCACGACTTCCGAGAGACGATGTGTTTAAGTACGACGTCCTAAAGGAAACACTTCTTAAAAGGTACGAGCTCACTGAACAGGGTTTTCGTAAAAAGTTCAGGTATAGCAAGCCCGATAAGGGAGAAACCTTTGGTCAGTTCACCATTAGAATAGCGAACTATTTTGAGCGGTGGATTAAATGCGGCAAAGCGGTGAAAACGTTTGAAGGGTTTCTTGCTCAGAGATCAATTATTTAATACAGTTGGGCGAGAATTAGATCAATTTCTGAAAGAGAAAGTCTTCACAAACGTAAAAGATATGGCTAAGCAAGCTGATTTCTTTGCCGAAGCTCATGGGGGAACACAGAACGTGGTTTCAAAAGATTTTAAGTCTGGAAACCAGTCTACGAGACCGATGCCTAGGGAGCTTGTGAAATCAGCTGAGGCAAATAGGTCAGTTAGGAATCCAGGTATTCAGCGTGTGCAATGTTACTTGTGTAATGCATGGGGTCATGTTCAAAAAGACTGTCCTAAAAGAAAGGGACTTGTACATAAGGTAGCAGTGGCTATACAAAGTAAAAGTATATGTGATAATATCGTACAGGTAGAACCATGTATTCATTCGCTTGGCACGTGTCTGTTTCCCGAAGCGCGAGTACCAACCGCGAGAGGGTTAGTCAACGGTCGAGAAGTCGTATTATTACGTGACACTGGTTGCACGGGCGTAGTGATCAAACGTAGTCTCGTGCAGGATAAGCAAATCCTCGGGTGGGAGTCCCCATGTATGTTACTTGATCAGACGATCGGTCGCATTCCCGTAGCAAAGATCACGGTAAAATCACCTTTCCTCACTGGAACTGTTGATGACCTGTGTATGGAAAACCCTATTTACGATCTGACGATCGGTAATGTTGAAAGTTCCCGTCTTCCAACCATGGCCGATTTTAAAATACTTTTGGCCCAAGCAATCGAAACGCGAGCGCAAACACGGCGAGAGAAAACCGCGTTTTATAAATTAATAGTCCCTGAATCGATCTTAGGAATTTCGCGTGATGAGTTCAAACGAGAGCAAGAACGTGATGAATCCATCAAAACAATTGTTGAGAAAATTGCTTCCGGCACAATTAAACACTGCAAGAGTGGGGGTAACTCGAGATTCGTACGCAAGAACGAATTAATTCATAGGGAGTTGAGCGCTCCGGTGGGTAAGAAGTATTGGCAAGCGGTCGTACCCCAGAGACATAGATCTCAAGTACTTAGGGTGGCGCATGAGTCAAGCATGGCGGGACACCTAGGTAAGGCTTAGACCACTAGCAGAGTAGTAGCTGAATTCTACTGGCCCGGTGTTAATGGCGATGTCACACGGTTCTGTAGGTCGTGCGACGAATGTCAGAAAATTGTATGTAAGGGAAGGGCCACAAGGGTGCCCTTAGGACAGATGCCATTAATAGATACACCGTTTAAAAGAGTGGCAGTAGATATTGTAGGACCAATACACCCAGTTACCGAAAGAAAGAATCGGTATATTCTTACTCTAGCGTTACGAACTATTGAAACGGAAAGGGTAGCTGAAGCATTAATTGATATCTTCAGTAGGGTAGGGGTGCCAGAAGAAATCCTCACTGATTGTGGTGCCCAATTCACCTCTGACCTCATGGGTGAAATAAGTAGGCTGTTATCCATCAAACAGCTAAACACTACCCAATACCATCCGATGTGCAATGGACTGGTAGAGAAGTTTAATGGTACCCTGAAAAGCATTCTACGAAAGATGTGCGCGGAACGTCCGCAAGATTGGGACCGTTATTTGAACGCTGTTCTGTTCGCGTACCGTGAAGTACCGCAGAAAAGTTTAGGGTTTACACCCTTCGAACTGTTGTACGGTAGAACAGTTCGAGGCCCGATGCGGGTACTACGCGAACTATGGACTGGTGATGTCGCGAACGAGGAAATAAAAACAACTTACCAGTATGTATTAGATCTGCGAGATAAACTAGAGAGTACATGCCAGATGGCACGTGACGAATTAATTAAATCGGGGCGCAGATATGCCAAATATTATAACCGCAAAGCGCAAAATAGGAAATTTCTTGTACGAGATCAGGTTCTATTGCTTCTTCCAACTAGCTCAAATAAGTTATTAGTCCAGTGGAAAGGTCCTTATGAAGTTAAAGAGGTAAAAGGTGACATGGACTATAAAATTGACATAGACGGTAATTTAAAGACATTCCACGCTAACATGCTTAAGTTGTACATCAAGAGACTGAGCGACAATGTTGAAAAGGGAGTCTTAAATGTCGTTTGTACGGCAGTCGTAGACGATGATGAAACAGATTCGAATATCGAAAGCAGCAGGGGGGGGGGGAGAATCCTACATTTGCTCCAGACATCATTTTCTCTAAATCTAACAAACATCTCGAGAGAATTAATTCGAATCCTTCTTTTCAACAAAAAAAAAGGATTACTTGCTCGAAACATAAGTTTTTCGCAAATCATACTCCAAGGCCGTTTTCATCGTTTAGTTAAAATACGGTCTCGTCGTGATGTCATCGCCCCCCCCCCCCCCCCCTGCTGCTATGGGTTAATAATTTATTTCAACCAAATATTTGATCAAGTCCATAAAACGGAAATCATTTATGATTTCACAAACAAACTAATCGCTAACACCTCGTCTTGTAGATCAATCAAATTATTTGACTGGTCGGTGAGTCGGAAATTAATTCTCGTTAGCGAATTATTATGGCATCGCATGTAGACAGGATTAATTGGGTTTTCAATAATTAGGAATCCTGGAGGAACTGTTGGTGCAAACGAATAAAGAATATATCCTTGCTGAGCTTGATTTGATTGCTCGAGATTAATTTGATAGCTTCCTTCAATTGCATCACATGTTAAATTGAGCGCAATCACCGTTGAAATATTCACATTGTGCGGGGCAATATGCCTACCGCCACCATCTGGATCATTATTATATTTGAGGAGGACAGTTGAATCTAGTGTTTGTAATACCTTGATATTGTTTCTAACAGTTTTTTTTAGTTCCTCAGCGTTGTATCCGGTAAACTTTAAATTAAGCAGATTGGCTTCTGTGATATTGTAACCGGTTAGGAATCGTTGTTTATTGTCGCTTTTGTCATTGGTTATTGTTTAAATAATTAGTTCATTGATATATTCCATGTCAGATATAAGCTGATTTAATATTTCAACGTGTTTTTGCGATTTTGTTTGCCGTAGTTGTTTTAGTTGTGTTCCATGTAATCGATTAATTTCATTAAAATAACCAGCGACGTCATTTAGCGTAAATGAAATAGTAACAGATGTGTCAGCTGTTCTTTTAATGATAAAATCCCAATGCGATGTGTCTTTGTTGGTAAATATAAATCTATCGGCGATTTTTCCTTTTTCATATCAGATAAATTATCTCGATACATGGGATTGATTTCATGATATGATTGTACGTCTGTGGTTAAGCCGATGGTGGATTTTTCCGGTGGTTTTTCAGGCCATCCTAACACTGTTCTTAACGATCTGTTATATATATCTACATTGTATCCCTCTGTGCTTATTTCGATCGACGACGAGAGCGTCGGTTCATGAACTTTAATAGCTATTTTTGATTCTTTTCCTGTGATTGATTTTATTCTACGCTGAATTTCAGCATCGATTTGCTTAATTTGGTACGACCCAGTTGGTAACGAAAGTTTCCCACGCTGGATAACCATCGGGTTTATTCTTATACGAGAACACCAGTGCGTTATTCGGTTGCTGACCGCCAAATGCAACCGATCTGATATTAGGCCAGCTATGATATACTCGTAATTTTGCCAGCGCGATCTCGCGCACTGGAATCGGAGAAGGGAAGTTCACACTAAATTCAGGGTTTGTTGATGTTATTGATATCATGCTTGTTCGTATCGGAGTGGTATTCTCCACGATTCGTTGAAGCAGTTCGAGTGACATTATTGTTAACGTTGTCTTCAATTTCCAATTTCAATATCGCGGAGTTATACAACTGGGTCATCGTGGAAAATTCAACATCGGATATGAACGAATTATTTATCGACAGCGAGATCAACTCGGATAATTTCGAGTATGCGTCAAATACCACCCGGAACCGAGCTGTATAATCACTGAGTTTTTTCTGAGAACACGATGATAACTTTTTAGTTATCGCGGTGGCGACTGCCGAAATTGTTGTTTCCGCGGAGATAGCGATTGGAACTGCAATCGGAGCCATCATGGTCACCGTTGACAAAATAACCCCGGCGCTGGCCATCACACCGGACACCGAGTACACGGTGATGTCGATGATTGCTACGCTGCGTTGGTATTTTTTCATTTTTTCACGATAGCGCTCAGAAAGTGATTTCAAGTTCGCGGAAAACTCTTTCACGGTATCATATCGATATCGATGCGATTGTGATACCTCTGAGACTATTATCGGTTCAATTGATTTCATCGATGTCATTACTATTTTAAACCCGCTAGTGTTTTCAATTATTCGATTGTGTACTCGGGTTTATGGTCGGTGGGGGGAATACCGGATACAAATTCTAGCGTCCAGGGTAGCGAATCCCTAACCACTGACTCGTCGGATGTAGTTATATCAATTCTAATAGGGTATCTTATTCGGTCGGATGCTGCTGCTATCATATCGTTTATATATGTTACTCTGTTAACACAGCTTATATATATTGCCGGGCCGACTCTCAAATCAAATTTACGGCGATGTATTATTGTAAATCGATAACAACCCGGTATACTACCATATTTGCTGTGAAAATGTAAACTATTTTCCTTTCCTTGGATCCAATCAAAGGTCCCACTGGCAACTGTGTATACGATGTTACCAACGGTTTTTACGCGGTGGGGAATTTTTACCTTTATCGAGTCGTTCGATCATTTTTGTAAAATCATCTTTGACGGCATTAACTGTTGTTTTACTTTCATTGATAGCCGCGATAATTTCAACGAGAGTCAAATCTGCCATAAGTGGGATTCCAAAAAACCTAACAATGGGGGTGTCGGTGGATTTTTGTATCTTTTCAAAAGTCTGCTTTTAGTCTAAAAACATCATTGTAAATATCGAGATAATTTGCCCTGATTCTGGTAGGATCTATTGTCCCCCTCACCCCCATGTCAGAAAAGAATGAAGCCAGAAGGTTTCTGGTGTTAAGCTGTGCATGGTCTTTAAGATACAGGTCGATGTGATAAAATTTGGTCGTGATATCTTGGGGGCCATACTCCCCAAAGAACTTATTAACAATTTTGCTGGTAAGTTTTGTTCGTCAATAGCTTTTTTAACTTCAGCGAGGGTCGGGTCTGTCAGAGATGTGGTTCCAGACACAGGTGTTATCCCAAGAAATTTATCCACGATGGTATTAAGTGTTGTTTGTCTCACCATAAACATATTAATATCTTTGAGAGTCATCGTAGATGTAGCCGGGGCACCAAAGAAACTATTAGCGACGTAGGCAATGTGAGTATGCTTGCCAATAAACTCTCTAATTTCAGCGAGAGTCATGCCTGCCACAAGCGGGGTTCCCAAAAACTTACCAACGACGTCGATAGTGGGTTTTTGTACCTTTTCAAAATTTTCTATTAGTTTAGAAATATCCGTGTAAATATCGAAATAATTTGCCTTGATTTCATTTTCATTCAACATCCTTCCCGCCTCCTTGTTAAAAAAGAATAAAGATAGAAAGTTTTTAATTTCAGCGAGAGTCATGCCAACCACAAGCGGGGTTCCAAAGAATTTATGTACGACATTTTTGCGAAAAGTATTATAACTTCGTATATACTCATCCAGATCGCGGCCGTGGGCGGCAATCCTGTCGGTGATCGTAGACACAAGTGCGCCTGGTTTAAGTTGTCCACCGTTGGAATACAGCGCAATAGAGTTTTCAGCGGCGTCGCGCTGCCGTATCAAAATGTCATCCGCGGATATATTACTGCTTTTTAATTTACTCTGGCGATCTTGAAATACAACTATTTCGTTCGGGTCAACACTTGCTAAATTTAACGTCTCAGCGATTTCATCTTCAATTATTTTTTTTACATCCTCGATAGAACCTGCAGATGTTTCCGCGGTGGGTTCCGACATTGACAGAGATCGTCCCCAAATATCAATCATTATTGTTAGCGCAACTTGTATTTTCAATTTATTGATTCTCTAAAATTACCTTGTAATTTCCCACTCGTGTATTTATTTACAACCAGATGAGGTGGTTTCTGTGACGATGAAATCTCCGCTAGGACATTTAATACTTCACGGCCGCATATCGGCGGATCATTTAATTGTTGTGTTGGCAGCGTGGAATAAAAAATTGGAAACTCTTTGAGTTTCATCGAACAATTTATATATCGCATAAACTCGCTTGGCGGAGCTAACCCATACGAATCAAAATAGACAATTCCACGTGGATCAATCGCGTATGCAACCCAGTGAGTTCCCGATCTGTTACTGTTATCAAGATTGATGATACCGGTTTCAACGCTGTTTGGTTTTCTCGGTATTTGATCTCTCATAAAAAACCCTCTGAAGGTTTTTATCGCTAGGTTTTTAGCAGCATCAATTAAATCAAAATTGGACATGGGAAGAATTGGGTTTTCAACTAATAAACCGTTCCTGGTATTCTTAGACCCTTTCCGCTGTACCATAAATACGGGGTTCCTGGTAGGTACAACCCCTTTCACTTTTTTTTGTATCCTTTCCCAGTTGCCTTTTTCAACGCCATCCCTGCCGCGGTCCCAACGGCTCCCAACGCCGCCGCTTTCGTCACCGCTGGGGCAGCCGCTGCAATCAATGCTGGTATTGCGGCTAACAATGGAAATATACCACCTGATTTTATCAAGTTGGCGACTGCAGCCTTTGAAAATACAATTTGAACCCCTCTCCGTTTCTTTAGCGCATCATTGAAATGCTTTACTTGACGATCCGTCAATGATATTTTATGTGTACCGCCGGACATCTGCGCTGGTTTTAACGTTATTGTTGTTCCACATTCTTTAGCGGATTTTGATCGCAATTTCTTGACTTGACCATCAGTCAGCTTGACACTAACAACACTATATGTCATTTTATTGTAAAACTATTTATGCTTTCTATTGATCTAATTGTGAATCGTTTACATATTTTCCACTGGTGCATCAATAAGTCTCATTCGTCCACCAACACCTTCAAGTAACATTGATTTGTCGCTGAGAATGACAGCAACCGCTCTATAATTAGCAATAGCGCCACGAAGGACATTGGCTCTAAAATGTATATCAACGACGGATTGTCTTGTTAAATCAAGATGTTCCAGAGAAAAGTAGTAGATCAGATACAAGTTCTTAAAATCATGTTGAGCAGCAGGAAGGCTGAGCTTCACTTTTTCCCCAAAAATGCAAAAAAATCACCCCTCGATATTGGCCATTCCCAAATCTGAGACTTAAAAAAAAATCGTTAACCCGAATTTTGCCGATCTACGACTTAATGATTTTTGCCTCGGTATGGTTTACCATGTGAGGTGAATTCGCGGGGTAAATGTTTTTAATATTATCAAAAATATTTCTCTTAATCTACTCGATAATTCTCAATAATTTTTAAATATTTTTAAATTTTTTTTTTAATATTCTTATCAAATAGCATGCCAATAACATCAACGATATTATCTGAAAAAGATATCGAAAATATTATCGCCGCGAAAGGTAAAATTCCTATATCGGAAATTACAGCAAAGTATCATATTGGAGTTTCTCGGTTATACGCGATTTGGGGAGGTCCAATAAAAAATAAACATCGTCAACGAGATAATATATTAAGTCGTATTGTTGATATTTTCTCAACTAAAAAATTTCAAGAGCAAAAAAAAAATTTAACACCAATCACAGAAATTCACGGGGGTGGAAAAACCCGTAGACGTACCCGAAATTTTACCTTGTCAAAAATGTAAAGATGCTGAAACAAAAGAACAATCTCAACAACAATACATAGACTCGTTAAAAAAGCAACAACAACAATATATAGACTCGTTAAAAAAACAACAACAACAAGAACAAATAAATTTATTAAATAATCAAAATTCTAGATTAACTTCGAATTTAAATATTCTACAAAACAACAATGTTGATCTAAGATTACAATTAGAAGAGAATGAAAAAATTATTCATGGTGGTGGAAATAATATTTCTACTGCCGAATACGATAAATTAAAAGCTCTAAATCAAGAACAATTCAATGAGATTAATTCGTTAAAAACTCAAATTAAAAATTCTCATATTCCCGCTGCTGAGTTTGATAAGTTACGCGAGTTAAATCAAAGGCAAGTTGATACAATTAAAAAGTTAAGTTTACATATTGAAAAATTAAAGAGTTCCACTAACACAGCTGAATATGATAAATTAAAAACTCTAAATCAAGAACAACAAAGTGAACTTTTAGCAACCAAGGAAAAGTTAAATGAGTATATAATTCGTGAACAAGAATATAAAAAAGATATCATCGGGTATGAGGATTATATAATTAATCTTCAAAAAGAAAATAAAAGTTTAAAAATAGAACTTAAAAAGTTAAATCGATATGGAAATCATTTATGATTTTACCAATAGACTAATTACTAATTCTTCATTACGTAGATCAATTAAATTATTCGCTTGATCAGTAAGTCTAAAATTAATTCTTGTAAGTGAGTTATTGTGGGTTCGCATATAAATAGGGTTGACTGGATCTTCTATTAACAAATAACCTGGATAAACTGATGGGGCAAAGGAATATAAAATATATCCTTGCTGAGCTTGATTTGATTGTGTTAAATTAATTTGATAACTTCCTTCGACGGCATCACATATTAAATTTAACGCAATTACTTGAGATATATTTACATTATTTGGTGCAATGTGCTTACCGGTGTTATCTGAACCGTTATTATGAGTTAAAAATTTTACCCGTTGTTGTTTTTTTGTTTCCCATGTATCGTAAATGACTTGAAATCCTTCATCAATGGCGTTGTTGAGTTCTTTCCTTAGTTGTTCAGGTTTATATCCTTCAATTTTATTTGCTGAGTTTTTATATTTTTCTGCAATGGATATTTTTGATAATGGGGATTTATCATCGTTTAAAGCTTGACTAAGTTGTGTATTAAATGTTTCCATATCGGTGATAATTTTATTACCCATCGATATCGTATTGATAAATTCATTTTTTGTAAGTTTACCAGACTTTATTGACTGTAATAATAATTCGAGATCTTTTTGCATATTATCATAATTTGTCGATAATACTCTAGTAACTCTAGTACGATCAGTAAATAAAATTAATAAATTAAGATTAAGATTGGAGGAAGAAAGTTTTGGAAGATAAAGAAATTTTTCTAATTCTGTTAAATCTTTATAAGTTCTTGTAGGATTATCAGATGCTATTTTATCAGTCATGTAATCGGATTTTACTGGTTTAGGTATATCAACAACTTCCGTTTCAGGTGGGGTTTCAGGCCATCCAAGTACTGTTCTTATCGAACTGTTATAAATATCTACAGAGTATCCTTCTGTGTTTATTTCAATAGATGATGATAACGTAGGTTCGTGAACACTAATAGTAATTTTTGAATCTTTTCCTGTAATAGATTTTATTTTACGTTGAAATTCATTATTGATTTGTTCAATTTCATATGACCCAGTTGGTATATACACAGTCTGCCAGTCTGGAGTTCCATCTTCGCGATTTTTATTCGCAAACACTAGTGAATTATTTGGTTGTTGATCACCAAATGATACTGATCGAATATTAGGCCAACTATTATATACCCGTAATTTAGCTAATGCAATTTCTTTCACTGGAACCGGAGAAGGAAAATTCACGCTAAATTCTGGAGTTTTTGATGATATCGTAATCATACTCGTTTTTACAGGTGTGGTGTTTTCTGCTATTCGTTGAAGTAATTCCTGCGACATTATTGTAAAATATTTTTAGATTTTCAATTATAGAAATTCAAAGAATTTTCAAATTCAAGAATTTACATTTCCAAGTTCATAATCTCCGTATGTTAGAAAAAATAGACTATTTTCTCTGGGATGCTCAGGCCATCCTATTACCATCCTGATACTACTTTGATAAATATCAATAATAATTTTCGGAGATGTTATAATTATACTCCCGTTGGAAAATAAAATAATTGTGTTAGATTCAGGTTCTCCAGTTAATAAACTTATATGTTGATTTAATTGCTTATTAAGCTCATCGATAGTATAATCACCAGCGGGAATCCCAATAACATACCACTCAATTGGATATTTCCAGGAGAATACAATTGAGTTATTTTCCTTTGTTACTCGATGAGCTTTTGGATCCTTTTGAAAGTCTTGAATTGTTATCATTATTTATATTGTCATTATTTAATTTCTTCATCGCGATATTATATAATTCAGTAATATGTGAAAATTCCTCTTCAGTTATTTCACTATCAGTTATCGCATTAGAAATCAACGTAGTCAATTCTGAATACGCATTTGTTGCTGTATTAAGTTTTATTGTGTAATCTTGAAGTTTATGCGCGGAACACGACGAGATTTTCTTTGTTACTCCGGTGAAGATTCCCGTTAACGCGGTTACCGCGGAAATGCAAATCGGGATTACAATCGGTGCGGTCATTGTCACCGAAGATAATATTATTCCCGTGGATGCTATTATCCCTGACACAGTATAAACAGTTATATCTAACGCGGTAATTCTACGTTGATATTTCTTTTTTTTATCATGTAGATGTCTATTAATTCTTGTAGTTTTTGTTGGTACACAGATACTGTATCATAACGATATCGAGATGGTTTTGGTAGAAATTCTACGGATTTCCATGATTGCAGTTCTAACGTTGACATTATTGTAGAATCTTTTTAGATTTTCAAATGTTAGCAGTTTTCAAATTGTTTTTCATTTAATTATCCTTTCAGTTACGAATTCCACACACCATTGTATCTGTGCTCTAATTATAGTTTCGTCAACTGGTGTTATAAAAAAGGTCATTGCTAAACCTGGCATACAATGAAACGATACTGTATTAATTCCTCCGTTATAATTCATAGCTAATCTTCTACCTTCAACACTAAATTTATATTCGGAAATTATTGTAAATCTATATATACCATCAATAGAGAAATCAATAGTAGGAGTAAATCCGTCTCCACCTTGTACGTAATCAAATACTCCCTTATCAACAACATATGTAAGATTGCGGAACTTATCATAGTGTGGTATTTTTATTCTTTTGAGTACCGGTTCTATTAGTGGAAGTTTTTCAGTAATCTTTTTAATATCCTCAATAGATGTTTTAACTTCAACTAGAGTTGGAGTAATATCCTTAACTTTTACATTCTCACCGAAAAATTTATCAAATATTTTAATAAATTCATTAATTTTGGTTGCCATTTTTGGAAAGTCTTCTTTAACCGCATCGGTAATCACTTTAATATCATTGATGTCATCGTTAATTTTCTTGATCGTAGTTAGACCATCTAGAAATGTTTTTAAATCCTTCGGTTTAATATTCCTGATGTTAGAATCTAACATTTTATCGAGTATATTGTCAACCTTTTCAAAATTCCTCCGCAACGATTCAAATTTAGTTATGTGACCATCAAAATCGGTTCTTAGTATTGCTTGATTAGAAGTTGCGGCTTTTACATACACGTCCAACGTGTTTATCGTATCAAATTTATCTGAAATTGTTTGTATGTTATAACTTGGATCTAGTTTACCTCCCTTAAATACTACAACTGAATCATCTGCGGCGGTAGGATGTTTTGTTAACATATCATCGAGAGCTAAATTACTAGATTTTAATTTTCCTTGACGATCTTCAAATACAACTATTTCTCCCGGATCAACACTTACTAAATTAAAATTACTAGCGAGTTCATCCTTGATGATTTTTTTTACATCATCGGTAATAGTTTTATCTTTTTTAGTTTCTTTTTTCCGTGATCTTCCCCAAATATCAACAGACATTATATAAAATCTTTTAGATTTTTAAATATGAAATTTTTTTAGATTTTAAAATCTTTTTAGATTTTCACCGCTAGTATATTCATTTACAACTACATGCGGTGGTTTCTTCGATGATGAAATTTCCGTTAACACATTTAATACTTCATTACCACAGATTGGTGGATCACTTAATGTTTGTGTCGGTAACGTTGAATACCACACCGGAAATCCCTTGGATTTCATCGGTGATAATTTCTTCACATATTTGTAAAACTCAATTGGCGGTGGTAACCCATATGAATCAAAATATACAATTCCTGGCGGATCAATTGCGTATCCAACCCAGTGTGTTCCGGGTCCGTCACTGTTATCTAAATTGATAATTCCAGTTTCCGGTATATTTGGAATATTCGGTAATTGATCTCTCATAAATACACCTCTGAAATTTTTTATTGGAAATTTAGTATGTTTTGATTTTTCTACCGCATCGATGAGATCAAAATTTGACATCGGTGTAAAATCCTTTGGATTTTTAGTGAAATTCTTCGAATTTCCATTAATTACATTGGTCGTCCTAATCGAAGACCTCTTCCGATTGGTGGTCGTCCTAGTCTTAGTCCTTTCCCTTTTTTTTTAATATTCCCTCCCATTGCCTTTTTCGCGGCCATTCCTGAAATAGTTCCAACAGCTCCAAGCGCTGCAGCTTTTGCTACTGCTGGTGCGGCTGCTGCAATCAACGCTGGAATGATACATTAACAACCTTATAAGACATATATTGTAAAACATACTTATATTTTCAATTGATCTAATTGTAGAAATTCAAAGAATTTCCAAAGAATTTTCAAAGATTTTCCACTGGTGCGTCAACGAGTCTCATTCGTCCACCAACTCCTTCTAACAACATAGATTTATCACTGAGAATTACAGCTACGGCTCTGTAATCAACACCAAGTGGTGCTATACGGGCTCGGAAATGTATATCAACGAGTGATTGTCTCATCATATCAAGATGTGTCAATGAAAAGTAATAAATCGGATATAAACTTTTAAAATCCAATTGCGATATTTGCAGACCGGTATCAACATTCTGATCGCGACCCATAAATGATAGCAATCTGTGATAAACTCTAGCAACATTATTTTCCTCGTAATTTAGTTGTACATCTTCAGCTGGTTCTTTTTGTCCATTTATTCTCAGCGATACTTCTTTGACTCCTAGTTGATCAAATATCATGTGTGAGTGGGTTTGAGAATGTAATCTATCTCGACGTTGTAGCGCTATAAATATATGACGCGGTGCTGAAGCACCACCTTTAGATGCTAGATGCCACGTAAATGTATCAGCGACGTTATCTTCTTTGGTATCCGTGGACACAGTTAACCAACTTAACAACGATTTCCCACCTGTTTCCATAAATGATATCAATCGTTGCTCCGCTGCCAACGACGGAGTCATTACAGGCATCCACAGTGTCAATTTACTCAAATTAACTTTACCGTCGGCGCCACCAGTACGCCAAATTGCGGCATTATCATCACTCCGCCGCGTCAACGCAATTGTATGTTTTTCTCCGTAAATAACTTTTCGAACATTTCTACAAAATCCAAATATATGATGGAGCGGAATCGCACATGAAAATTGTCGTCGAGCACCTTGCAACATTCCCTTACGAGTTGCAAATCCCAGATTGAAATTTACGTTGTCAGATTTTACAATATCGAATGCGCCCGCTGGTCTAGGTTCATGTTCACCATCATCTGGCTGTGGATCAGATGCAGTGTTTTGTGGTGTTCTCAGTTTAATATATTTATTATTATCAGCGTGATCAGAGGTATCTTTCGCGAACATCATTGATGGCCCAGCTGATCTTGTTTAATCGTCTGGGTATCTTGCTAGCCCGATTATTGTTGTTGCGATATCAACTTCACGCTCTATTGATTCAATCTCTTTTCCATCGATGAGATACCGTGCACTTTCAAATAATGCCATTACTCCATTATTAACAAATCCAACTTTGATATCATCTGCGTAAGGTGTATTAGCTGCCACATTAGTTACAATTTCTCCCTCAACTTCAATAAATGCTTCACACGGCAAAAAGTATTTGCTGGTATCTTGAACTTGAAGTTCAATTCGAGCTCGTATTTTAGGATCTATTGCGTGATAAGCATAATATTGATAATTTTGAACTGAATCGCTTTTTAGCACTGGAGCGTCTATGTCAAACGCGGGATCATTTTGTTGTTTAAACATTATATGGAGATATTAATATTTTTTCAATTGCTGAAAATATAAAATTACTTTGTAATTTTCAAGGATTTCCATTTTTATTTTCGTCTCCGTCGCCGAGAATTACCAAGGCCACTTCCCGCTATCATACTCGCAACATTAGGGGTACTCAAAATTTCTTGTGAAATTTTTTGAATTTCCGGAGAGTTTACATTTTCAAGATTTTCTAGTCGTTGTTGTACTGCCTCGTTGATTATTTTACGAACTTTTGCTGGCATCACAGTCGTGGATGGTAATGGTTTCTTTCTGGATTTTACAAGCGAGACTATTTTATCCTTTACAGTTGTGAATGCTTTTCCAACGAGATCTCCAATAGTACCTAATCCCTTATCCCGTATAACTTCAATTGCTTTCATTCCAGCTTGTTTAGCAAATGGAGCGACTTTTGGTGCTATTCTCCCGAATAATCTCATGATGGTTTTTCCTAATCCATCTCCATAATACGCTCGATATACTGGAAATCTAGAATTTACCACATATACACTTGTAGGTTTATCGTGATTGTAGTGAATTATCATATTATGTAAAATTAACATAGATATCTAATTTGGAAAATCCTTGAAAATTGCTTGTAATTTCAATCACTGTGATACCCTGAGAAATTTAAAAGATTTCTACTTGGATGATTTTCAACGAGTTCTTCAATGAGTTCCCGATATGTATGGATGTCCATGACGCGACCTTGGAATAATCGCCGACAGATATCAGCGGCTTCATTTACAATTTCCGGAGAATTATTTCCGGCTCGTTTTCCACCAATTAGAACTTCTAGCCGTGATACATCGTTGATAATATTATTTGGACATGGAAAATCATTAATGATTTCACGAGAATCCCCTAGATTTCCGCGGGAATTGCTTGAGAAATCCCTTGGATTTCCGATTCCAATTCCGCTACCAGTTACATCCTTCGATGTAAGTAATTTTTTAAATTCATCCCATCCCGGATGTGTTTTTGTGCTAACTCTAATACCACCCTTATTCGCTAAATATACTTTCTTTTCCCAAACTTTCATGCTTTTTATTTTTTTAAAATAATCTGGGTTCATAAAATCACCCCGATATTTAAAATTATTTTTGATATAATTAGCTAATTCAATATCATCATCGATGTTTCTAATATCGTTTAACGCGTCATCGGTAAATATTTTTTCAGGAGTAAGATCACTTTCATCAACGGGTTCGGTAATATAAAGTTCAGCTGGATCAAATTCAACTGCTGGTTGTGGTGGCTCAAACCCTGTTAGTTCATCTAATCGGCGTTGTTTGATCATTTTATCTTGTTGTGCTACTATATCCTTTGGAAGGGTTTTTAAAATATCTGTTGTTTGCTGTTGAAGCGCTAACAGATTCTTGGAAATATCTGCGGTTGACTCAACTGATTTTTTTTACTGCATCGGTCGCTGCTGTTATCGGCGCAAATAATTGTTCACTTCCAATAGTAAAATCGGTTTGCGCTGCTTGTCTCTCTTGAAGTTGCCGCCGTACTGAATCTCTGACTGGAATAAATTTCTTAATAGCTGCTAGTCTTTCTCGAGCTAGTCTAGTTGTGAGTGATTCCGGGATCATTATTGTAAAATCTTCTAGATTTTTAATTAAAAATTCTTTAGAATTTTCAAAATGAAAATCATTTAGATTTTAAATTTATATATAAAATAATGAATCAAAATATCGTCGACGATATCACAAAACAACTTAATCGTGTAAATGAAATCCCTGAAATTGCTGCAATTGTAATATGTTATACCACAGACGACAAAGGAGATAATTTGAGGTATGTATTTGCTGCCGCTGATAGCAATGTTTGAAATTCATGTAATTTATCAGCCGCGCATTTGGATATTTGTTTGCGATGATGGTATTAATACCGGGAATTCATATTACTGGTGCTATCACGGATGTGGCTGATAATGTACCGAAGACCGTTAATCTTTCAGCGATCAGTTGTTTCAGAAAATACAACTATGTCGGTAATAACGATATGTCTGCGGTAGTTTACTGTGTATTTGTTTTTTCATTTGGCGATGCCACTCACAAGCTTGTTTGTATCTAAAACGTTGAACACCAATCGATTGCTTCATTATATAGAAAAATTAACGCTTTAGGTAGGCGGCATGCTTGCGACGAATTCAAGACACAAATTGTACAAGACCATGAAGTCTTTTTCTTTGGGTTTAACCAAAACAATTTCATCGTCGTTTCAGTCCAATGTCATTAGCATAGATACAGAAGATCCACTAACTCGGCAGCGGCGTAAAATTGTGACAGCCATTGTAAATGTAAGACCAGATACTGATATCCAGTGCACACCAGTAACTTCAGTGGTATATTTGATGGAGGTATTGAGTAGGGACCATAATTTTGATCAACAAGGATGTTAGATTCCCATAAAGTCACGAATGATTTTATGTGTGTTTCTACGAACATTTGTAATCTGGTTGCATGACTATCATATTCAAATTTAAACCAGATTGGAGGAGTGCTTTGCTCTCTGCTACTCTATCTTGGCTGCGCTGGCACGTACTCATAAAAATAAACAACTCTGCGTGAATGAAGTACATGTGGAACGCAGTGAGTGTTTCGATCAGAACTTCTATCTATATTAACTAATACCGGTTTGAACACGGTTCTGTCTTGCCGGTAATTGACCAAGCATTAAAATCCCTTTGACGTTTGTGATATTTATTTTTTTCCAATCATCAAATACGTCAGAATTAGATATAGAAACATACTTATCGAAGTGTTTGGCCTTAGATCCCGACTGTAGCATGACTGTTTGTTTTCTTGGCAATCTTAGACTCCGCCATTTTCTTTGGACGTCATTATTTTCGTGCCTTTTGCTTCTTTTAATGTCATTTCAGCGGTAGTTCCAAGAGCACCAAGTGCAGCTATTTTTGCAACAGCAAGAATGATTAGTCTAACACAGATCGTTTGGCGTTATTTGCGTGCCTGAGTTGACATTCTATCAATGATAGTTTCTTTCTTTGGGCCCTGCAATGCTGTGAATTTCAATAATATTCGTATTCCATAGATAGCTTTTGATGCTGCTTTCAGATTTGTAATCTAACCTGGAGTGCTAGTAACACTAACATAATGATATGTCATTATAAACCCATTAGGGATTTAATTTATGATCACGAGCAATCTGGTTACATGTTTTCCACTGGGTCATCTATGACTTCTATTCATCCACCAACATCTTCAAGATTCATTAACCAACATCTTCAAGCATCATTGTTTTGTCAGATATTATAACAGCAATTGCTTTATAATTATGAATAATTCCTCTTGATAAAAGAGCTCGAAAATGTATATAAAAAGACATATTGTCTAAACAAATCCAAATGTTCCAGTGAGAAATAATAGATCGAATATAATGTTGTGAAGCCTGGCTAAGATAATTGCAAACCAGAATCAATTTTCTTATCACGGCCTATCAATGTCATGTACTGATGATAAGCAGGTGCAATATCATTATTGTTCAAATTCAGCAACAATTGTTCAGATTGTTCCTGAAACTTCACTATTCCCAGGAGGGTTAAGCACAATTGGATTTTGTTCCTGGCAATCTACGAGTTCAGCGTGTTGGAAAGCAATACATATTTATCGTGATGTTGATAACCCTTACTGTGTTGTTGTCTGCCATGTGAATAAATCTTTATGATTGCTTTGAACAGTGTCTTTGGTCATCGTCAACTATGACAACGTAACTTTACCACTAAGGAAAGCAACAATTGTTCCTCATTCAGCGATGGAGTTATCGTTGTCGTCCACAACGAAAGTTTTGTTAGCTATACCTAACCTGCATTAATCGCAGTAGCACGTTTATTGCAATATTTTCGGTGGCGTGTCTAACAAATATCAGGGTATATTTAGCGCCAAATATAACAATTCTAACATGTCTACAGAATCCACAGATAAAAAGTAGTCTGTTATAACTTTCTGCTGCTCGAAATGAAAATTCACTCAACATAAGCCAAAGTCCAAAGCATGTATAACCCCTCCACACACAGCCGATACAAAGGCATTACGACTGACTGGGCAGAAAATGTGAATACAAACGTTCGATATATTAGCCATTGACAGCGTTTAACACAAACAAATTATATCGATAGATCCTCACCTTTCTCTAGAAATCTCGACGCACATATTATCGTCAACACGTATTAGATGCCTGATGTGGTCTTATGGATGTATTAACATAGTGAGCCATTATTTTGCTCATTTGAAAAATGCTGGAATAGTTTGCAGATAAGCCTTGGGTATCATCTGGTTGTGATTTCCTACCGTTTTCCAAGTATGACAAGATCTAGAAATTTATTAATAAGTCAATAACAATGATTGAATAGCTTGTAATAAGACTTATCTACTCATAAAAGACGTGTCAAATACTTTTCATGATCGAAAATAACAATTTCCTGTGTATACAACTTTGTAATAACAACAGGTCACAGACCACCCTCAAACGCAAGTACGTCAGGTGGTCTCTGTCATTCACGAGGACAACATTATTTGCAAAATGACAAACTGCTACGTTTGTGGATCTCGATTCTCTAATAGCACTCTGCAACAAACTCGGGGTTTAGTTATGTTTCGACGTTACTTGATTGTTTCTTGTCACCCTGATTAAAATAAAGAGAATATGGATAACAAAGATTATCGTTGTTATCAATATTTTTAATCAGTCAGTACCTGGAGCAAAAGTGACCTCATGAAAAGACTGACCAATAAATGTGTCAGCTAGCTCACGGGATAAGTTCCATATTAACAGTTTTCTCACAAGCTCTTGCTGACAAATCTCAAGTAGTTATCGAAACTCGCTAGAAGTCACTGTGCGGATTGTAACGGGTCCTGAGACCATGTTTGATGGCACATTGACACAATAGAAAGGGGGCACTAATGAAGCCAAATACTAATTACCGAATACGAAATTTCACAAGAACACGAATTTAAAGATAAAGAGAACGTACCAAATAATACAATTTCTGAGAAGCTTATGTATCCATGAAAATTTGAATAGGGACACGCTCACCAATAAATGATGTAGAAATCTTCGACATGAATGGTTCATTATTCGCCATCATAAAATGAAGACAAGGGTACTTTTGACTCAACAAATCTACTGCTTTTAAGAAAAGATAGTGACCTTGACATCTTAGAAATTAGAGTAATTGCAATAGCAGTATCGTTTTAGTGCGCATACTTTTTTGTAATTTATAGCAATCAAAAATAACGTGTCCAATGTTTTGGCACTAAGTGCTTGTAGACATAATATTGGGGAAAAAGTCACAGGAAGTAATGATTTACTTCAATAATAATACACATAGACTAATCTCCAGGAAGTTTGGAATCGATTCCATAGATAATGTTTGTAACTGAGAACTAAATGGCAGGTTCTAAGGTATAATCCCAGTGTTACAATGCGTTGGATACATAAAAATCCTTTTGTATGCCCAGGCAGTGTATTTACAGCTAAAGGATGGAAACCTATATTTGTCATAGTATCACTCAAGTCTGAGTCCCCCCTATTGGGAAGGATAGACTCACCCAAAATCTCTTGCACATCTTAATTTGTTGTTTCGTTCCCAAAAGTTGGGTATATCAATCCCTACCTGTTTTGACAAAGCCGAATAGGTAAGGAAACGTATCAGGTATTGAGCTGGGGTGGTAGCCTTACTTAATTGGGTCTCGTTTTTTATGTTGATAAATTAATAATTTTATCTGAAACACATTATTCTAGACGATGACAAATTGACAGCATATATGTTTTATTCATGAAATCGAAATTGTAATAGATTCATATCCTGCACTGGTTAGTCTTCTAATTTCTATAAAGCCCTCAATTATAGATGGGATAACATCATGTCCCACCAAGTCACTTTATCCTGATACCAGGCTGACCAGTCCTACCACTAACCTCATAATGTATGACTCGATCTGCATCATCTAATGCTGACGCTCTAAGAACTTACACATGCAGGGCAGTGTACAATATACACAGTTTAATAAAATAAATTATATTTGTCAGCTCTATGAACCTTTGTTTTCTAATTCAATAATGGTTTAGAGGTTTAGGAACTAGAGAAAAATCCGAGCACAATTTCTGATAATATTAAGCCAACCCTCCAAACAGGTACTAGGAATTTAGAGATAGACTTCACACTGTTAGGTACAGGGTTAACTTGCCCTTCTTCCACATTATGTCTTAAACATGTAATACATCGGTATCGAAATAGAATTGTAACACTGAAACACTGAACAGACATCTGCATTTTACGTTGTAAATTGTTTTATCTAAGTTGAGTGGTTGTTGCGCATTCTTAGAAAGAGAACATTTTGACATATTCCTCGTTACAGCTACTACCATGTTTTAAAGGCTGACAACTTCTAATATTAATTATTGACTACCAGTAATACATGTAATATTTACAACCGTTTTCAACGTAATGTATATTTTACTATTAAGGCTGAACAAGAAAGCCAGGAAACATAATTTTAGTAGGGACTCATGTTCTCTTTATGTGTAATGTGTATGCGTTGTTCTGTTTACTTTGAAGCGATGTCAAGCACTATTACATATTCTAATCATATTAGAAATCTAATATATACTTCATGAAAAAAGACAAACTTGAGTGAAAGAAAATCGGTTGCTAACTTCTTTACCAAGCAGAGCATCAATCCACTGTCATGGTTTCTTAGAGCATGCGTTAGAAGAGAATGACTATGAAATAAACCTTACGTATTAATTGGATCACTTGCTAATATAGCACTTTCAAGGAAATAACAATAGGACCAGGAATAAACTAAAAAAGTTCAACAGTCAAGATGTCAAAATACTCAAAATGTCTCTCTGATAACCTCTCCAAGCTACTAATAGTCATCTGCTACCGACCCTTCAAATTCTCATTCGACTTCTTCAGCTTAGATAGTTAATTTATAGCATACGACAATATATCATATTACTTTAAACGACCTTCTTCATATGTTCATGCTTTGTCTACATTGCCACAAACATGACTCTAACTAGCGTCATATAGCAAATCCAAGCTAAAAATCCATTAAGATGCAGATCATAAAAGTGAGAATTCATACTTTGGGCATTATGTAACTAATCAATAACATAAATAATAAAACCCACTTTGAAAAGACGTAAATCAGAAAACACCTTCCATTCGGATAATATTTCATTGAGAGGACCTATGACATTTGCATTGATGACATATGATATATGAAGAATGTAATATGTACTACGAAATACCTTATCAATTAAGAACAGGACAAAGAGAGTAGAACGTACATCATAAAAACTCTGGTATGCATACTATTAGGAATTGTTGTTTTCATTTTTGTGTCAATCTATATATTATTATCATTTTAGTAAGATTCTTTCAAATAATTGTTACGTATATCAGAAGTATATTACATTTATTTTTAATTTAATTGTTTGTACCGTAAGTCATATTTCTTCATGTGCATTTCGTATTCTAGAGAAATAAAGTATTTGTTGAATAGCACAGAGCTTGTTATTTTTCAATTTTGTCCGGTACATATTTAAAGAGCATAGACTTTTAATAAGTCATAATGTCACATAATTAGAAAAGAAAAAAAAATCTTTTGTTATGCCTGAGAAAAATTTGACTTTTTGTATTGTGCATGCGTACAGTGCTGTCTGGGGTGAACAGGTGTTTTTCCAGACAATCTACGGACATCATAATCACAATGTGCACGGGTATTTTACCCTGAATATTACTCACTGTCCTATGAATTTAAGCAAGATTAAGGTATTACAGACAATGGTCACTTTAGATCTGTCGGGAAGAGTACACATGGTATTTCTATAAGCCATAAGGGTGAGTATTAAATTTATATTGTATTTGATATACAAAGTTTATTGAGCTTGTATTGTCATATCGTGTAATGATTCATTTATTACAACGCAGATTTGAAATGTTGTGAACTGTGAATTTCAAGTTGTCTTTAAGAGTTGTATGTATTAGTATTTTCCAGAACTCATTAGTATTACCAGTTTGGTTTTATTGTAGCTTACGAGGCTAACGAGGCTATCAGTCTAACTAGTCTAACGGATGTAATGAGACTGATGAGTTTAGCTAACAAATAGAGCTATCTAAATGTCTATATGTATGTACGTATGTCTGTACATGTGGTGGAGCCACGACTGTAGACGTAGCTAATACAAGGGTGCTGTATGCTGACTGTACGTGTATACGTATGACTGACTGTACATGTAGTAGATCCATGAAGGGTGCGAACGGCTGATATAAGAGAACGGGTCAACCCGCGGGACGTGGTGAAACTAAGCGGTTTACCAGTGTATGAATCGTGCGAGTATACAAGGGTCAAGAAGCATATGTTTATTCCAATTGTTGTTTAAATTGGTATATTTGTTTTTACATGAGATTATTTTGAATCTTGGTTGAATTCCAAGAGATTTATGAATCTTACTGACAGTGCAGAACGTTTTTAACGTATTTCAAAACTTGAGATTGTTTGAATCCCAAGCCTAGTCTGTACGTGAAACTATATGAATATCTTAGTGTGTAGTATTATTTGAAACTGAGATTTATTGAAGCTGTTTATCAGATAGATATAATATTATTGGTTTATTTTCAATGTGTGAATGTTAGTATAGTGTGTTTGGATCAATTGTATGCTGAGAGCGTGTGAGAATCATTGCATTTTGATATCGCACATTTGTTTTCGTTACTAATAAAGTTAGTGCATTTTTTCTTTCACACATTGTGTTTGAATTATTCATTTAGTCCAAAACCCACTCGGTTTCAGTTCTGCGACACATATATAGGTCTGTTGACATGGATAAAAATAAACATGTGCTCAGCCCCAGGGATGTTGTCATATAGGAAAATATTTTCAGCCCCTAAGCTGATGTATCTAAAATAATATTTTCAGCCCCATGATGTTGTATATAAAAGCATAATTGCAGCCCTCTAGATGTTGTATATAAAAGCATAATTGCAGCCCTCTAGATGTTGTATATAAAAGCATAATTGCAGCCCTCTAGATGTTGTATATAAAAGCATAATTGCAGCCCTCTAGATGTTGTATATAAAAGCATAATTGCAGCCCTCTAGATGTTGTATATAAAAGCATAATTGCAGCCCTCTAGATGTTGTATATAAAAGCATAATTGCAGCCCTCTAGATGTTGTATGTAAAAGCATAATTGCAGCCCTCTAGATGTTGTATGTAAAAGCATAATTGCAGCCCTCTAGATGTTGTATGTAAAAGCATAATTGCAGCCCTCTAGATGTTGTATGTAAAAGCATAATTGCAGCCCTCTAGATGTTGTATGTAAAAGCATAATTGCAGCCCTCTAGATGTTGTATATAAAAGCATAATTGCAGCCCTCTAGATGTTGTATATAAAAGCATAATTGCAGCCCTCTAGATGTTGTATATAAAAGCATAATTGCAGCCCTCTAGATGTTGTATATAAAAGCATAATTGCAGCCCTCTAGATGTTGTATGTAAAAGCATAATTGCAGCCCTCTAGATGTTGTATGTAAAAGCATAATTGCAGCCCTCTAGATGTTGTATATAAAAGCATAATTGCAGCCCTCTAGATGTTGTATATAAAAGCATAATTGCAGCCCTCTAGATGTTGTATGTAAAAGCATAATTGCAGCCCTCTAGATGTATGTAAAAGCATAATTGCAGCCCTCTAGATGTTGTCATTTAAATGCATAGTTTCAGACCACGGGCTTTTGTAATCTAGAGGCATATATTGAGCACACGGAAGTTGTATAAAAAATCATTGAGCTTTTGTTATCAGTAAGTATTTAATCATCTCTGTTGTAATCTACACATATTTAGTACGGGGTTATCTGTTATCAATCTGTTACTTGTCATAAACAGAGTCTCTTACACTGGGCATACGTTCAGTAGCGAACTCTGCCATAGGGCTCCCATGCTAGCGGCTGAAAAGATACACATTGAAGACACAAGTTTCTTTTGGGTGCTAAATTACCAAAAGAGGGCCCCGACTCTGTTAACTGCCTAGAGGCCCTGGGTCTCTATGTCCGGGCCTGAATAATGTGTAATAAACAGGCCAAAGTACAAGGCCTAATTTATAAATCATGCTGTCTTACAGAGTGCATACTTTATGAAAACAGGCTGTCTTACAGAGTGCATACTTTATAAAAACAGTCTGTCTTACAGAGTGCATACTTTATAAAAACAGGTTGTCTTACAGAGTGCATAAGATATGGAAACAATTAGCCTTAGACAGGGTATTAAGTATTATAACTGTCAGTCAAACACAGGACACACATTAATCAGGGGATACTGTATAATAACAAGTTGTCGTCTACATTACATACCTGATAATAGCAAGCATTCTTATGCAAGATAATATTTATAATAGCAGGCCGTCGCACAGAGGGCATTCTTCAAATTACCTACAAACTACATTGTTATTAGCGCACATGAATTACGTGTTAAAGTGTGCTTATTTAATGCCTTGCGTGGTACGCTAGTGCCTTTGTCTGGTTGCATTAAATGAAATGTCTAAAATGTGATGTTCAATAAACTGCATGGCATACAAAATATGGATTTACAGCTGGGTCAGGTTGTCTCGACATAAACAATGGATCTACAGCTGGGTCAGGTTGTCTCAACATAAACAATGGATCTACAGGTGGGTCAGGTTGTCTCGACATAAACAATGGATCTAAAGCTGGGTCAGGTTGTCTCGACAAAAACAATGTATCTACAGCTGGGTCAGGTTGTATATATATATATATATATATATATATATATATATATATATATATATATATATATATATATATATATATATATATATATATATATATCTATATATCTATATATATATATCGTAACAACTAAATGCAGTCTATTAATGCATATACTTTGTTAAAAATTCCAGTCTGTGTGTCAGCCTGTAATGAAGCATAATTCATTTCCTTAAGCCTTTAAAACCTTTTCTGCCCTAGGAGCGATCTATTTTGTTGAATACTTTCAGATCTGCTACTTGGTGGCTGTGATCTTCGAAATCGATTTGGAAGATGCGATAAGGAACAAGTCTGAAAGTTGCAATTATAAATATTCGCATTTCGAGCAAACTTATCCTTTCTGTAAATTCGGAATTTTATATATTTTGCTCTAAATTTTGGATGCGAAATTGCATAAATAATTGGATTCAAAACGGTGGAAAATTTTGCAAAAATGCAAGGAATGGCGGCTTTCATTGGTGTCAGATACGTTATATCTCCAAATTGTGCTATCAAGGCTACCGTGGCGTATGGAACCCATGCTATGCAAAATATACTGATAACAATAAAAGTCACTCTAGCTGTTTTGGCCTCATTCGCCAGCATTTTGTTCTCTTTCTTTACACGAAGTGGTACATCGTTTTCTCCAAAGACGTTTGTTGCCAACTCATATTCCTTTCGGTGTCGACGTACAGCAACATATATTAAACTATAGGAACCGGATATAAGGGATAGAGGAAAAATAAAATGAAAGAAGAATATACAAAGAATATATGTTCTGTTTGGTGTTTGTCTGGTGAAGAAGTCTACAGTGCAGGATGTATCGAATCCCTCTAATATGTAGAATCCAAAGCCGAAAAAAGGAGTTACACTCCACAAGAGAGAATATATCCAAATGAAGACGCTTAACAAGTATAGAGTTCTGCTTGATGCGCTCCGTTGTGCCGGAAGTGTTTTAACAATCACTATACATTTGTCGACCGCAATAGCTGCAAGGGTGTTGATGGACACATAACTTGTTACCGACCCAATGAAGGCATATACCTTGCATCCTGTAAAGAGAAGAAAAACCGATATGTGAATGAACATGCTAATCGGATTTACTTTACTACTGTTACTGTAATATGAACCAAAGAAAACTATGTAGATTATATATGTCGTAATAAAGGCTAGACAGTAATATGACTAAAGAACAATTTTGCCGACTATCCTTGCAGATAATATAACATGTTACTTACATTGAGTAAACAAAATACGTAATACATTACTCTTAATTAGATAATATGTAAGACGATATGCATGTATTAATTAGTATATAAAATTTGTGATGTAATTTGTTATTTTCCCCCACAATGTTGTTATTTTTTAAGACACTTACCAATCTCCCCAATTATCCAATCATTAGCAAAACTCGAAATAATGAAAATAGGAACATTTCCGATGGCAAGGGACAGATCTGCAATCGTCAGGTTCAGAACCATCAGGTTAGAGAAGGATCTCAAACTCCGGAACCTGCAAAAAGTAATTACGGTACACTTTATCAACTAATTAAAGTACACTGCAAGATATAATTAATGTACTCTTTATCAATTAATTAATGTACTCTTTATCAAGTAATTAAATTACTCTTTATCAAGTAATTAAAGTACACCGCAAGATATAATTAATGTACTCTTTATCAATTAATCACTCTTTTTCAAGAAATTAATGTACTTTTTATCAAGTAATTAAAGTACCCTTTATCACGTCATTAAAGTACTCTTTATGAAGTAATTAGATTACTCTTTATCAAGTAATTAAATTACACTTTATCCAGTAAGTAATGCACTCATTATCAAGTAATTAAGTTACTCTTTATCAAGTAATTAACTTACTCTTTATAAAGTAAGTAATGTACTCTTTATTCTGTAATTAGATTACTCTTTATCAAGTAATTAAAGTACTTTTTATCAAGTAACTAAAATACTCTTTATGAGGTAATTAAAGTACCCTTTATCAAACATTTAAATTACTTTATCACGTAATTAAAATACTCTTTATCAAGTAATTCATGTACTATTTATCATGTAATTAAAGTACTCTTTATCAAGTAATTAAGTACTCTTATCAAGTAATTAAATTACTCTTTATCAAATAATTAAAGGAATCTTTATCAAGTAAGTAAATACTCTTCATCAATTAATTAAAGTACTCTTATCAAGTAATTAAATTACTCTTCATCACGTAATTAAAATACACTTTATCAAGTAATAAAAGTACTTTTTATCAAGTAATTAATGTACTCTTTATCAAGTAAGTAAAGTACTCTTTATCACGTAATTAAAGTACTCTTTATTAAGTAATTAAAGTACATATGGTCATCAAAGTATAGTTTATCTAGTCATCAAAAGTGCAGTTTATATAATCATTAGAGCATACAAAATCTAGTCATTAACGTTTTTGTTATATAGTCATTAAAGTACAGTTTCTATTGTCATGAAGTATACTTTATGGAGTACTTAATGTACACTTTATCAAGTCATCAAAATACAGTTTATATAATCATTAAGTCGCACTAAATCTAGTCATTAATGTCGATTTTATAGTCATTAACGTACAGTTTTGTATTCATTATGTATACTTTATCTACTCAAGTTATCTATTCATTAAACTACGGTTGCTATAGTCATTAAACATACTATATCTATTCCTTAAAGCACACTTTATCTAAAGTATACTTATCTACTCATTAAAGTTCAGTTGCTATAGTCATTAGTATACTTTATCTCGTCATTAAAGTACACTTTATCTAGTCATTGAAGTACACTTTATCTAGTCATTAAAGTACACTTTATCTAGTCATTAAAGTACACTTTATCTCGTCATGAAAGTACACTTTATCTCGTCATGAAAGTAAACTTTATCTCGTCATGAAAGCACACTTTATCTCGTCATTAAAGCACACTTTATCTCGTCATTAAAGCACACTTTATCTCGTCATGAAAGTACACTTTATCTAGTCATTAAAGTACACTTATCTAGTCATTAAAATGCACTTTATCTAATCATTAAAGTACACTTTATCTCGTCATGAAAGTACACTTTATCTCGTCATTAAAATACACTTTATATCGTGATGAAAGTACACTTTATCTCGTCATGAAAGTACACTTTATCTCGTCATGAAAGTACACTTTATCTCGTCATGAAAGTACACTTTATCTCGTCATAAAAGTACACTTTATCTCGTCATGAAAGTACACTTTATCTCTTCATGAAAGTACACTCAATCTTGTCATTAAAGTACACTCTATCTCGTCATGAAAGTACACTCTATCTCGTCATGAAAGTACACTCTATCTCGTCATGAAAGTACACTTTATCTCGTCATGAAAGTACACTTTATCTAGTCATTAAAGTACACTTTATCTTGTCATTAAAGTACACTTTATCTTGTCATGAAAGTACACTTTATCTCGTCATGAAAGTACACTTTATCTCTTCATGAAAGCACACTTTATCTCGTCATGAAAGCACACTTTATCTCGTCATGAAAGTACACTTTATCTCTTCATGAAAGTGCACTTTATCTCTTCATGAAAGTTCACTTTATCTCGTCATGAAAGTACACTTTATCTCGTCATGAAAGTACACTTATCTCGTCATGAAAGTACACTTATCTCGTCATGAAAGTACACTTATCTCGTCATGAAAGTACACTTTATCTCGTCATGAAAGTACACTTTATCTCGTCATGAAAGTACACTTATCTCGTCATGAAAGTACACTTATCTCGTCATGAAAGTACACTTATCTCGTCATGAAAGTACACTTATCTCGTCATGAAAGCACACTTATCTCGTCATGAAAGCACACTTATCTCGTCATGAAAGCACACTTTATCTCGTCATGAAAGCACACTTTATCTCGTCATGAAACGCTCTTTATCTCGTCATGAAAGTACACTTATCTCGTCATGAAAGTACACTTATCTCGTCATGAAAGTACACTTATCTCGTCATGAAAGTACACTTATCTCGTCATGAAAGTACACTTATCTCGTCATGAAAGTACACTTATCTCGTCATGAAAGTACACTTATCTCGTCATGAAAGTACACTTATCTCGTCATGAAAGTACACTTTATCTCGTCATGAAAGTACACTTTATCTCGTCATGAAAGTACACTTTATCTCGTCATGAAAGTACACTTTATCTCGTCATGAAAGTACATTTTAGTTAGTTTTCTCAATGTTAAACAATTTGTATCTAAACATGGACCTGAACATTGTCTCGAAATCTATTACGATGACTGTCTTAAATGGAAGAGACACAAATAAAACGATCAAAATATCTACAGCGTAATTTTGTTTCTGAAAACTACTATGACGAGAGAGAGAGAGAGAGAGAGAGAGAGAGAGAGAGAGAGAGAGAGAGAGAGAGAGAGAGAGAGAGAGAGAGAGAGAGAGAGAGAGAGAGAGAGAGAGAGATGGGATGTAACTTCAGTTGCAGTTTACAACCCGTCAGCTTGTACCCACCAATCGTTTTTAGCATCAAGGATGTAATAAATGCAGAAAATATATCATTCCTTTACTAGATATAATTTTTGGACTAGACTGCCACCACGTGGCTCTTAACATTGTCATCTTCTCCGGATCTAGATATGCTAGAGATCTATTTTTATGCCGTGCATGTCTCGTTGATGGATCAATACGGTAATTGGAAACATCGCTAATGGTAATTATCAACCGTCAATGAGCTTTGGAATACGGTATCTTACTTTAAAGTGAACCAAAGGAATTTGTAAATAGGAAGAGAGAGAGAGAGAGAGAGAGAGAGAGAGAGAGAGAGAGAGAGAGAGAGAGAGAGAGAGAGAGAGAGATGCTGTATGTTCGAAAACGCATAAAATATATGGGTACAATACTCCAATATGGTAATAATGGCATTAAATAAGCAGTATCTCTGAATAAATTCAACGAACCTTCCTTTTAGCAAATGTTTGGTGACCTGCTCATATTTTGATGGTTCTTACTATCTTGTGGACATCATGATCATATACCTGTCTTCAGTGTTTTACTTTCAGCGGAACAATTCTATTTTCTCAGGCGAGACAAGATGTGGCCTTTACACCTTTACGTAGCTTATTGACACACACACACACACACACACACACACACACACACACACACACACAGACACTGAAAACACAATGACAATATGGCGCACATTTTTAGATTTACGGCCCGATAGGGAAATATGATTTCGTCTTGTACATTGAAACTCTTTCTTTTGAAAATAAATATGAATTCGATTGAAAACAAAACTATCTGAATTTATTTCTTCTTCTGGAAATTGCTCTGAACCATTTCCGCATAAGCTATCTTAATGAAGTTATTGTAATCGATTTGACGGCTTAGAGGAAAATACGCCAATAGAGAACAGTCTTTTAATCTTAGTAATTTGAGATCAACCTTTAGAATTAATTAGCTTTGCTGTGTCCGGAAACTGTATGAAACTGCCCAAAGCAAACGATTGATTAAACATAATCAAAACGCTGACAAGACGACAAATTGACTAAAACTGACAAAGGAATGCTTAGATATGTGCATGTGCTGTATAAACATATATTCGGTAAACTAACCATCTTTTCGTCTATCTGTCCAGTCAATTCACCAATTCATGAATGCGATTGAACAAAACTATTTTTTCTTTTTTTCGTTTGGAAATTGCTTTGAACCATTTCTGCATAAGCAGCCTTTATGAGGTTCTTGCAAACGTTCTGATGGCTTAGAAGAAAATACCACAAATAAAAAAGGGGATGAGTCTTGATTATTTGAGCAATTGAGACCAACCTTTAGAAGTAATTAGCTTTTAGTACGTTGTTATGTCTGAAACTGTATCAAACTGCCCACAGCACACGATTGATTAGACATAAATAAAAAAACTTGACAAAGGCAGGCTTAGATATGTACATACGCTGTATATACATATATTTCCTAACCAATCAACAAATTAATCATCTTTGCGTCTATTTATCAATCCAATTCACCAATATATCTACCAGATCCATTCATCCATTCAACTATCCATCAATCCATCCATCCATCCCCCTTCCATATATATATATATATATATATATATATATATATATATATATATATATATATATATATATATATATATAATGGAAATACATGAATTGAATAGACTCATGCATGTTTCAGTGTTCATTAATTCATCTAATCCAAATGAATCTGTCTAACCTGTCGTAAAGTCACTTAATATGTCTAACACAGCCAAAGCCCCATAAACATAACTAACCCAAATCCCTTCCTAATGGTGATGTACCCATTTGTTAAGTAAATTATTGTCTTCATATGCCACTTTTTCCGAAAGGTAACGGCTGTAGAGAGTTCTACTGTATATAAAATCAGAAGCGTGCAAAACATTGCGGGAATCGCATTTCGTTAACAACTGTAATATAAATATATTCATACAAATTATAAACTAAACACAGCTAATTGATAGATATATAGATATGTATGTATGTCATATTAGGTGTCCATCAACTATAATGACCATTTTTTTTCTCTTGGTTAATGTGTATAATATGTCATATTCAATGTAGAAAATACAAGTGTACATTACCGTGTAGATAATACCAGAGATAATCGTAAGAATATAAACCTAACATTCCCTAATTAAGTCGGTTACTTGTCAATTTAATTAAATTTTAAGCAAGTTTGGGAAGTAATTTTGATTTCACAGGATGTTAGAAATATTGGTTCGTTTCACTCGTTTTGAAATGGCAACGATTAGATACCAATGATATATTGGCAGTCAATATCCAATTATCCTAACTATGAACATTTTAAAATCCATTTTAAATATACGCATGCAGTTTTAGCAAAGACGATCACTTGCTAATCTCAGACTCTCGAATTATATGCTTAATACTAATTATCCACATGTCTGAATTGCAACATAGACCAAGTAATGAAACTGCTATTTCTTATGCTGTGCTTATAGTATGCTGTCAGCAGACACTAGCATTGATTGAAATCTGTCAGTAAGCACTGGAAATGTATGCATGTTTTCAATACAACCTGGCATGGTATGCACTCCGTCAGTAAACACTGGCATAATTGCACTCTGTCAGTTAAGTAAACACTGATATGATATGCGTATGTCAGTAGACATTGGTAGGGTATGCCATCTGATCGAGGCTAAGCCGTCAGGAGGTACTCAGGAGTCAGATATGCATGATCTGTACGCCATGGGTATAACGCTGCTTCGTCCCAGTGATTTAATCCATATTAGGGCCGCAAATCATCCACACTGTTACGAAGCCTGTTTGTGGAATTTTCATTCGATTTATTTGGCAAATGTAAAGAAAATGCCGATTTATATAATATCTGAAGTCAGATCGTTAATTATGACTGCTTTATTTTTAATACTTCTTTTATACTTAATACCCAAGTATTAATAGGTGTTTACAAGTTTAAACCCTATTGAACATATTGACAAGTTTGTATCAGCCAGTTATGTTGATCCATCAGTGTAAATTCTTATGTATTTATTAAACGTTTGTGAGGCGATCTTGATAAGCAGTGTGAGAGATGAAAGGGTTTGTGTCAGATTTTATTTTATAGTGTAACAGAAAAAGTACTTTTGGTTGGTTAAGTAGCACGTCTTCTAGGTTTTAGAAAGATCAATATTTGCATTGTCAAGACCGAACTGTATTCTAATGCCTAAGGTAGGTGTGGCATTTGTTTTATTTTAGTATAATGTTTGTATTTGGTTTGAGATACAGTCGTGGAAGCAAACTTCAAAGGGTTTGTTATTATTTTGAGGGCATAATGTAATGAAAACATTTTTGTACCGTGTGACAATGGGGATTCTTTCGCTCTGAGGAGGATATCATAAATGCACATTGAGCGAGCATTAACCCTTGATGGTGAATTGGATGAAGCATATAAAGATATGACTCTCTGCTTGAACCGTAAGAGGATAGGAAAGAGGGCAGACTGGATTTTAGACCCATATCGTATAGGTCATTCGTTATTTCCTATTTCCATTTTGTATTATAAATCTTGTCTAAAGAAAACTGCTACTACATATTTTCGTTCTTGATAAAAGCATCGCCAATAAATATTTCCAGTCTAACCAGGTAATCATTGGAGCTACGGCCTTATCGAAAGTCACTTTGTAAAGGAGATATGAAATTATTAGTCTCCAAACAGGCCTAAAATTCATCATTTGCTCCATTGGTTTACACCGCTTGTCAAAGCAATGGGGCGATGGTTGATAGGATCTGTACGATCTTTACCGGGTTTAGGAATTGGTATTACTATTGATTCCTTCCAAATCTTTGATACATTACCAGTCATATATAATAAAAGATTTCCAAACTAGGTTTTAAAGGTTACAAAGACTGTAATGTATTTCCTTTCTTGTCTTGTTAATATTTATTGTATGTGCTATGTCAGGCTTGGTTTCTGTTTAATTTCAGATGTCGGAAAGAATTGTGGTTTTCTTTTCAATTTATTTTGCAGATCGTGTCCCATATTTTCGTTATAGACGTACGATATTTTGAAGTAGAAACATATATGTTCTATGATGCTCTCTTACTTTCTCTAATCGTGCGGAGAGCTTTAGTTTGGAGTATAGGTATATATTTACATCCTTGGGCATCAGGATATTAATCAACTTTCCTAGTTCTCCTCGGCGTTTCATAATGGTTTCTTTAGATGTGTTTACTGCAATAAGGTTTTACGGTTCTTTTAGAGGTCGGCGACGACTTGAGAATAAATTCTACCACAATATCGATCAAATAAAAGTAGAATGTTGAAAAGGGTCATTAACGTTTAAAACGGCTACCCTGTGGAATCTAGATTATTAAAGTGTTTCAAGTTGGCCAAGTCGGCTTTATCTGAGATTCCACTGTGGAATTACTTGATCGATTGCAAAATTAGTATTCTTACTAAAAATCAAAAAATTGTCCCTTCTGTCTGTAAAGGTCATCAACCATCTTTCATTCATAAGTCCAAACGCAGCGAAGAAGAACAAAGTGTCTTATCTATTCACGTGTATATACATGTTCCTGTTCCTGTGTGTAAATATGTTGGGGATTGTGTGTCATACAGACATAACTCGTCTCTATAAATTAAATCTTCTATATTCTTGCCTCCGTCGTTTATGTAATGATATCCCCATACAATGTTATGGGTATTTTAATTCTAGTGTACACCAAATGGCGCTGGCAGATTTGTTTAAAAAACAAGTTTGTTTAATTGGTTTGGTAGTAGGTTGGTGTTTGGTGGTATATAAATGGAACAAAAGCAATCACGCGAATGAGAGTGACGCCTACAGGAATGGCTTGCAAACGTGTGTTTAAGGGAATGACACTGTTTGGGGTCTTATAGTTCACACCAACTTCTGGAGTCCTGCCATTATGTATAGAGTAAGCGTTAAACACGAAGAGATGTATGTGATGATGTGATGTCTGCCACACATCGTTTGAACTAGTCCAAACAACGCTCACACTGGAACAAAGGTCAGTCCATTTTTCTGTCTCTACCGTCCTCCTCCTAGTAGAAAAAAACAAGCTGACTGAAACTCCCTTTTTGGAACAGTTACCAAATCTTTTGGAGTATGGAAATTCTATAGGTGGCAACCTAATTATTCTTGGAGATTTCAACTTTCACTTTGATTGTCCTGGAAACCCATACACGTCAAACCTCCTAGATTCCATTCATTTTTTCAACCTTAAACAACAGACAATTAACCAACACACCCATAAACTTGGTCACATTATAGACTGGTTTCATAATAGACCTGATGCTAATATTCTGCAATCCACCCTTGTATCC
The DNA here is from genome assembly GCA_030141615.1 of Unio pictorum. Taxonomy (NCBI): domain Eukaryota; kingdom Metazoa; phylum Mollusca; class Bivalvia; order Unionida; family Unionidae; genus Unio; species Unio pictorum. The sequence continues at coordinate 3,088,908 of JARLTB010000111.1, forward strand.
CACGAACTTGCATCAGATCACCTCTGCATTATATGCCATCTAGATGTATCAGTCCCTAACCCTCCACCTCTATTTGCTACTAAGAGAAGCCTCCGTATGATAAATATAACCAAACTAATGCATGAAATCCAATCAAACCTAACAACTTACTTACATTCTACAGCAAAACAACTCGATAACTACCTGCGTTCATTGCTTCAAAAATATGCCACAGCTACCAAATGCAGAGTATAAAAAAGTGTTCTCCATGGGATAGCAGTGTTAGGGACCAGCTTCGCACTGTAAAAAGATATCGCCATAATGCAGCGAGTCTTTGGCGTTCTATCAGACTCACTATTCATAAACAAATCTATGAAGCCGCTAAGAAGAATGTCACTAATATAGTCCATTTAGCCAAATTATCCCACTACAGTACTAAGATCACGGAGGAGTTCCAGCTGCAAAGAGCTCTTCGAGATAATTAACAAACTAATGTAAAGGAACAAATGTACACCACTTCCAACTACCTTCTCTCCAGTAGACCTGCTAGACCTATTTGCAAATGTTTTCCGTGACAAAGTACAGACAATTAGAGACTGACTTGACAACACAACTTCAATTGACTCGTCACCATACAGTTATGATACTGAATTTCAGCAACGACCATTAGCAGCACGTGAACCTGTCTGTATGGATTTAGTACGGACAATCATAATGAAAAATGTACAAAAGTTATAATAATTTGATTCATTTTTAACATAACTGCTGCGTGAGTGCTTAGACTCAATATTGCTTTACTGATGTTATTAACATCTGTCTTTCATCTGGAGAAATCCCATTCTATTTCAAAACTTCCATCGTAAAGCCTCTGCTGAAGAAACCAACACTTGACCATAACGATTTACAAAACTACCGCTCAGTTTCTAATCTCCCGTGCATATAAAAAACAAATCTTTTGTTCTAATCCAACTTGTATCTGATTTGAATTAAAACATTATTTTTAGCAATATACAATCTGCATATCGCCCTTGCACAGTACTGAAACTACTCTTCTGAAAGTATTTAATGACATTATCTTTGCTTTGTATAGTGGAAAGATTACAGTCCTCACTCTCCTTGATTTGTAAGCAGCATTTGACATATACCATGTTATATTACTTCACCGTCTCCATCACGTATTTGGCATTCACAATACAGCCTTACTGTTCAAGTGCTACTGAGTCAAGAGGATACAACTTGCATCTATGCAAATGGAATAAACTCCAGTCCATTTGATCTATGTTGTGTTGTCCACAGGGGTCTGTTCTTTGACCTGTTCTCTTCATTCTATACACGCAGCCGCTCTCAAGTGACATAGGTCATCATCCAGTTTCCCACCAGTTGTATGCTGATACACCCAAATATACAAGTCACGCAAATGAAGTTGATGCTACCATGTATGGAGTAGAGAGGCGTATTTCCGATGTGAAATCATGGATGACATATAACAAGCGGCAGACGAATGAAGAAAAACTGAGGACATTCTAATCAAAACACAAAGACTTTCTCATTCACATCCTTTACCTCAGACAATAAACATCAGCAACACTAATATTAAATTCTCAGTCAGTACATAACCTAGGTGGCACTCTCGACCACACTCTCACATTACATCAACATGTGCGATTTGTCCAGCATTATCAGTGTGTGTTGGGCAAAGGACGTTTGGCTAACCTAAGCAGACCTGCAAGGCAGCAAGAGACTCGTGTATTGGCGGGTGCGTCCATTTCCTTTACATATAATGCATGTTCGATAAAACTGAGCATTGATGTCCCCTTGTAATTAAACCAGATGCAAGATAATCATCTCAATGCAGCCAAACAAAGAAGTATCTCGATGACATTAAAGCTGGTGATGTTAAAGGTGGCACAAAAGCAAAACAACACAGGAATATTTCTAATACTATTGACCATTCCAGTTCTGTTGTCAGCATGTGTTCCTGCCGCTGGAAAACCAATCGTGCTTGGAGCAGTCAGAAATGCATCTAAGCTTGCTATGTAAAAGGCGATCCGAGGATGTACAGTTGTAGAAGAAAATGCTCGTCAAATATAGTGAGTACTCTAATACAAGGATGACATTAGTTACTCGAGAGGATTTAGTTGGAGACCTGCATTGTCATCCTGGAGTAGATAGAAGAACTGGAACTCGTGTCGCGTGCGAGGTTAAGTTTAACAACCGTTTCACTTTGAACTACTATTTTGTTTTATCACTCCAGTTGAAATCTCTGATGGACTGTCCGATATTTGGTCATTATTCGTTGAAGCATTGCCCGTACACGTTACGTATACAAAATACCTGATGACATTTACGAACTCCAAGCTCAGCAACGCGACCTTTACGTTGATCTGGACGAGTATTTAATTATTGACAGGAAAATCCGAGAAACGCGAACGTCCGATATGCATATCATTGATCTTTAAAGTCACTTGTCAACTCTGTGACATGTTACGTATATTTGATTTAAGTTATTTATTTTTATTTTAATTGTTTGTTTGTCAGATACAAATTTGACATTTTAAGTTTAAGATTCATTCATTGGGAGATATTGTTTATAAAAAGTGGGATGACCTGTAATCTACAAATAAACATCAGATGTTGACCTAATTTCTGACCTGGCTTCAGAGTTGTAAACAAGCTTTTAAAATGATTGGTTGATTCCAAGGACATTATGGAGCTTTATTATACAAATCTTTCTATTTTTAGTTTTTGAGAGTAAAAATAACTGATTCTCATCTGGGTCATACGGTGTGCACGAGATGTTTTGAACGTAAATTTGTTCTAAAGATTCTAGAAGATCGTATGACCCCTTCCTTGTTTTCGTAGAAAACAGGTATATAAATGATGTTTTGGAGCGAACTATTTAGTAGAAGTTGGGCTGTTAGAATATTAAGTTGTGTTGTTTTGAGTTATTTTAAATTACTTGTACTGGGAATTATTTCAATTCGTTTATATCAAGAGGACTTATTTTGTTATTTATCTGGAAAACAATTGTGCTCATTGAATTTCATTAGACCAGAACTGACTTCATCACGTGACATCGTCTTCCATCTTGGATGTTTCACTAAAATTCGAACTGGGAATTAATAGGTCATTTTATTACCAGGATGTTTGCAATTTCACTAGTGGATTATATTTTGAATTTTTTTAAAATTAATTTTGGAATTGATTCTTAAAACCGTAAGATTTTTTTTTCTTTTCTGGAAAATATTTGTGTTCAGTAAATTATTTATTAAGTTTTTACAAACTTGTTATTTTAACTCTTTCTATGTTACTGTTTATTCGAGCCTAAGCACGTAACAGACAACCCTGACCGAAATTAACAAAAAGCAAATTAGTGCCTTTTGATGCGTCGTTCGCTTTCATCAAAGACTACGTTGATCTACGTATGAAAGAGAAAGTTGGAAAAAAAACAATGCGATGCAATGAAATGAGACTTTATCATGATTGGAAATAGAATTTGACAAATGCAAGAGTCCATCGATGAGATGATGAAGATTTCAGAAACAATATCTGAATGTCAAGACCGAAGTGGTGATGCCATCTATACTGTTACATATTTAATTACTAACTTCATGGTATTATTTCGACAAGAGGTTAACCTGATAAAGAGAAAAATAAACGGACGACATAAAAAATGTGTTCAGATTAATTTCTGTGTTGATATAAATGAGTTTGATATACCCATACCTCACATCTAAGAGTTCCGCAGGTTTGGATCGTATTTGTTCATCTTCACCGGATGACAATATCAATGGCAAATTTTTATATAGGCGTTTAAAGTTACCAACGCGAAGGAATTTAGAGGCGGAACAACTACTGCACATGCAGCGGTACTTTGTTGCAAATGCGGCACGAAGCGTCGGTGCACCAACAACCGTTAGCCTTGATGTAGCGGTAGTGGCGACTGATGCGGCTGTTATAGGCACGCCAATCGGATATGCTATCGTGGTCGTGTCGATAATAATACTGTAGTCATGGGTATGCCGTAAAATAAAATTATTTACAACAGTTAAGCATGTACCTGTTTACTTATATAACTTCAGAGAGTCTCAATAAATTGAGTAAACTGTACATTTGATCTGCATGCGATAAAATCGAAGAAATGCTTACAGTTCATTCAGGCAGGGATAGTTTTAGATCGTATCTGTGGGTGTGGAGTTAAAAGTGCATGTCTTAGCTGTGAGGTCACGCTCGTAGTCTCGTGCTTTTATGTGGTTTATATGTCTTAAAACTCGTTTGCGCGTGTGTCTATGCGTGCCGGGTAATCTTTCTTAAGGCTTTAATGCTCACTGTTGAATGCTATATCCAACGCTGAGTTAACATTACATGCCTACCGTGCCAAGAGACCTTCAAAATTGAAATAATGATCAAAACAGTAACAAAAACAGCAAGTGAAAGCTGTTAATAACATGTTTTTCATTGTTTTTCATTGGAATATATCTTAGATACCCGTATATGCTGGACATAGAAAGTAAACCCAAAATATCAGTGTTTGCCTTTTGTTACACGCATATTCCTATATATCGTTAAAGTCATCATACAAATTGTATCACAAAAGGAAATAACACTATATTTTTCAAGCATGTGACCTTGATAATATTGATTGCCACAGGTATCGCAAAATCACTTTCAGTAACTCGATAAGCATGAAATGCAAAACAGAAGACCAAAATTCCTAAGTGATATCTCCTTATATGTCATGAATTTATCAACAAATTATCTACTAGGTATTTTGAAGACATCAAGAAAAAGCACTACCAAATAAAGCTGTTGAACAAACCCCTTGCTAAAGATATTGTATTGAAGGAAATTTGGAGCGTAATACAAATGTGTCGATATAATTGACTTATATATTTTCTTTGGAGGAAATGTGAATCATATAAAAAGGATAGTGAACTAATTACTGAATTGCTCATAGGAAAGAAACAATTATCATAGATCATCGGCCGTTGCGTTTCGTAATTAAACTGAAATGCCAACGACTTAGATAAGCGTCAGCGGCATCATTTCAGGCGTTAAAATTTACGGAGAGTCTCCAGATTGATATCTGTATAAAAATACAAGATGAAACAATTAAAGACATATGATTTCATTGGTTTCAACAGAAAATTCCGGACAGACTTCCAACTACCAATAATACTTCATTGGGAGTTAAAATAAATCTCCCATGTAACGTAACGAAAATATGTAATGTAAATATTTAATGTGCTGGCATAAACTAAAGTGTAGGATATGTTGTTGCTGTAGGGTTCAACGCCATTTTTCAGCACACGATAGGCTATATCTGGCGGCCAGATTTAATGGTGAGGGAAGAACCCGGGAAATACCCGGAAAGAACTACCGACCCACGAGAACTACTGGAAAGCTTTCTCACATACCCACATCGGCCGAATCAGAGACTCGAGTCCATGCAGACAGAGGTGAGATGGCATTGATCGCTATCGAAGAGCGCTTTGGACCACTTGGGGCCCTAAAGTGTAGGACCTGGAATAAGAGTCAGTTAATGGCTCTATATAAAGATGTCACTTTCCGGCCTTTGTCAATCCTACAACAACCTTACAACTACCTACAACCACCCTACAACTACCTACAACCATTATAAAACCACTCTAATTATTTGCATTCCTTGTATTTATATTGTATCTTTCTTTTTTCTTCGTGCTGGTATTGTGTCTTGTCAATGTTGTTTTGATATTTACTCAATTAGTCATCTGTCCGTTTACTGTGAACTGAGGCAGTTCATTTATTCATCTATCCGTTTATTGGGAACTAAAGCAATTCACGACATATCAATGTTTAGATTATCAACAACTACATTCAAAATTCAGGTTTATCTGAATGCTGACATTGTCAGTGAATACAATCAAAGATTTATCTCAATGCTAACTTTGTCAGTCACTTCAATCAAACACATATTTATCTCAATGCTAACATATTCTGTGACTACAATTAAACTCAGGTTTATCTCAATGCTAACATTGTCAGTGACTACAGTCAAGCGCAAATTTATCTCAATGCTAATATTATTAGGGACTATGATCAAACTCAGGTTTATCTCAATGCTAACTTTGTCAGTCACTACAATGACACTCAGGTTTATCTTGTTTAGATTATCAACAACTACATTCAAAATTCAGGTTTATCTGAATGCTAACATTGTGAGTGACTATAATCAAAGAATTATCTCATTGCTAACATTTTCAATGACTACAATCAAACTCAGGTTTACCTAATGCTAACAATGCCAGTGACTACAATCAAACTCAGGTTTACCTCAATGCTAACATTGTCAGTGACTACAATCAAACTTCGGTTTAACTCAATGCTAACATTGTCAGTGACTATAATCAAAGTCAGGCTTATCTCAATGCTAACATTGTCAGTGACTATAATCAAAGTCAGGTTTACCTCAATGCTAACATTGTCAGTGACTATAATCAAAGTCAGGTTTACCTCAATGCTAACATTGTCAGTGACTATAATCAAAGTCAGGCTTATCTCTATGCTAACATTGTCAGTGACTATAATCAAAGTCAGGCTTATCTCAATGCTAACATTGTCAGTGACTATAATCAAAGTCAGGCTTATCTCAATGCTAACATTGTCAGTGACTATAATTAAAGTCAGGCTTATCTCAATGCTAACATTGTCAGTGACTATAATCAAAGTCAGGCTTATCTCAATGCTAACATTGTCAGTGACTATAATTAAAGTCAGGCTTATCTCAATGCTAACATTGTCAGTGACTATAATCAAAGTCAGGCTTATCTCTATGCTAACATTGTCAGTGACTATAATCAAAGTCAGGCTTATCTCTATGCTAACATTGTCAGTGACTATAATCAAAGTCAGGCTTATCTCAATGCTAACATTGTCAGTGACTATAATCAAAGTCAGGCTTATCTCAATGCTAACATTGTCAGTGACTATAATCAAAGTCAGGCTTATCTCTATGCTAACATTGTCAGGCAGGCTTATCTCTATGCTAACATTGTCAGTGACTATAATCAAAGTCAGGCTTATCTCTATGCTAACATTGTCAGTGACTATAATCAAAGTCAGGCTTATCTCAATGCTAACATTGTCAGTGACTATAATTAAAGCCAGGCTTATCTCAATGCTAACATTGTCAGTGACTATAATTAAAGTCAGGCTTATCTCAATGCTAACATTGTCAGTGACTATAATCAAAGTCAGGCTTATCTCAATGCTAACATTGTCAGTGACTATAATCAAAGTCAGGCTTATCTCAATGCTAACATTGTCAGTGACTATAATCAAAGTCAGGCTTATCTCAATGCTAACATTGTCAGTGACTATAATCAAACTCAGGTTTACCTCAATGCTAACATTGTCCCTGGCTATACTCAAAATCAAGTTTATCTAAGTTCTAACATTGTCAGTGTCTACAATTAAATATAGATGTATGTAAATATAAATATTGTCGGTGTATAAAATCAAATCCGGGTGTTAATGCTGTCTACAATCAAATATACGTATATCTAAACATAAACGTAATCTGTTCTCGGCAAACATCGTTTATATTAGTGGTCAATATCGTTTGTATTAGTGGTCAATATCTACACGGAATTACCTTTATCTATAAAATGTAGTCAGTGAAAGTTAATAAAGTTCGAAAGTGTAATCAAAGATATTCCTCGATTTTGCTAGACAGCATACTGTGCAATAACACCAGTTGATCTATATAGTGAATAGTAACATTGATAATATCTTCATGGTGCAGATTATCGTGTGCAAGATCCATGTATTATTTAATTTAGAATAATGTATGCTAAAATCCAAAAAGAAATAACGCGTACAACAATATCTGGACAAAAATCATTCTTTCCAGAACATTAGAATTTTCAAATGTTCGAGATATTTGAACGCTTGATCAAAGGAGTAAACGTTATTACCATAAGGTACAGTAGAAACATCATATATATTTTTTCTCCTTTTTATATTATTTTATGCTTACTTCCTTCATAGTATAATGACTTCTTCCCAAAATTATTCTTTAATGTGTGGTGGTGTTTTTATAATAAAGCTGTTCTTTAAGGTTTTTCTTTCACATATTACTAATGTTTTGTGTTTATTGATTATCTCTGGGAAATATGCGGTACTAATTGTTATTATGTTTGTATTAATATTGATTCCGAACATATAGAAAATGGTCGTATATCCCCAAATAATGTTTGGACATTGAGCTTCGTAACTGCGCTGTATACGAAGTGGATCAGAAACGTATTAGTAAATAAACAAAGTCAACCCTCAACCCAATTACTCATACGTGTTCTGAGAAACTGACAGGTACAAATATTCATGTATGCGGTGTGAAAAAAGTACATTACCTTGTAAAGAGATAAAGCACGAATATGTTCCCTAAGAAACCGGCCATAAAGATCACGATGCCCACAGTACCAAATATATAATGCTCAATCGGGCTAACGTTTGTCAAGTTTTTCCAATGTGTGTGTCTGATGGAATCCATTTCTTGTTTATATTGGTTCTGCCCCTTAAAGATGTCCACTTGTTGTTTTAATTTAATCTAACATCTGCAAGCAATTTCCTCTTGCTCTTGATGTATATATTGTGATGTCGTATATAATCCTTGTTTTAGAGCAGATCGAGAAATATGTCCAGAAAAATCAATCTCAGCAGGGACACTTCACTGTCCCTTGGAAATAAATGTTATATGTCTAATTAGTCGAAGTATTCGAAGTTTTGTACATTCCATAAATGTTATATATGTCTAATGGGAATCACCAGTATGTCATTCATATTGTATTGTTGTTGACATAACTATTATTTTTCCCATTGAGAATATGAACTAAAAGAAAACATTTTAACTTTTCATGTCAAAAAGTAAGATTGTTTTGCATCTAAAATGATAATTCAAAAGTTAAACTTAAATGCATACACATAAAAACTACAAACGTCCTTTTAAAAGCCAGATTAAACAGTTCTCTCCTGTCATGCAGATAAAGCATTGATACTTTTCGTTGTAAAATACCATAATAATACAGCTTTGCCTTGTCACTTGCTTATGATGATGTACTGGCCACGAGATTTCTATTCACGCTTTATATCTGCTTGCATGGCAAGGGTTGGTGCGGCAACATTCAAGGTAAATGAGATCACGTATTTATTGATTGGAGAACAGAATTAGCGGCTGAAAAAGATGATAAGGATTATTATATATTGTGAAAAATATATGTAACTATTGTCATAAATGTCAGGCTTGATCTGTCTGTCTGTCTGTCTCTTCATGTATATTCTATAGAAATCGAACATATTTCGCAAAATCCAAGTAATTGGTAATGGCTGGTATTTCTTTTTTCTTGACCAACCTGAAGTCTCCACCCAAAATATCATACAATTCAGGACAAAAGGCAATGGCCATAATTGTATCCTCTGAAAATTTGATCATTAGGCGACGAGCCACTTGATGGTACTTAAAGGTAACACTTTGTTAGGCATTCGCCATGGCTTTACCAAACAGTATTGAACTTGGTAACAATCGTTGTCACCAAATGTTGACCACTAGAATAAATCATGAATCATTAACAGATAGGTGGACCGTTTAATTTGGGGTTCTTTGTTTTCATAGGGTCATTAATAGTGATGTATTCGTTTAAGTTTAGTTGCAATTGGTCGTCATAAACTTCTAATAAAAACTGTTTCATTTTTTTATGATGTTTTTGATTTGTGTTGGTTGTAACATTTTCACCTGAGCCACTTCTCAAAGGGTTTCTTGTTCCAAATGATTGGCTTGAGGTATTGTAGCCGTGTAACAGCATATAGAGGTGTTAGGAAATACCTTCATGGAACTGGCACGGGGTAACGTTTAGTAAAAGTGGTTGTTGCTGTTTTTGTTGTTCACAATTCCAAAGTTCTTCTCTCCGAGGAATCACTCGAGGTCAGGGGAGTGTCTGAAAGAAGATTGTGATTGGAGGGGTTACTGTTGGGAGAATGAATGACGTTGGATGCAAGACTCCCGTTGTTGTTGTTGTTCCGGTTGTAATTGTATTTCAGGGAAGGATTGGGAACAGGATAACCGATGGAACTGCTGAATAAAATGTTCCACAATTGTTTGACTCTTTGATGCAAACCCAAATTGGCAATGGCTGCACCGATGACACAATAAATCACAACGAGTAGACATAAAAAAAACGATTTGATTTTTATGTACACGTTCTCCACACCATATTCACAAGGTTTCTTTTGTAGATCATGCAGAGAAGAACTGGTTGAAGGAGTAGTTACTGTGGTAGCTGAGGATGTGTTAAAGAGGGCACGATGGTCACTTCTTTTTATAGTCAGTTGACTTGCGAAGGATCAATCCAACAATCAAAACTGGGACGATATCCTTTCCAACGTACTTTGACTTCTTTGACACGACGTTTCCATACTTTATGGGTTCTGCGTTCGAGATTGCTTTCAATGTCGTACACTTGGTCTTCTTTTCTGGCACGCGTTTTAACTGAGGCAAGTAAAACATTCCTTTTAATACTTCTCCGTTCATGTCCGTTCATGTCTTCCCAGTTTTAGACGGTAGGATGACGATCACGCACTCGTCCGGTGACACGAAAAAATTAGGTGGTCCACTTGGGTAAGTAACCTTTGTCAAAAGTACGTTTGGTTTTGCCAATGCGAACCCAATCTCGAGTTGTCAGCACTCTATCTTTCTTGGGTACAACCACCATTTGAGAAGTACCAAACCGGTGCTCAAAAAAAGGCACTTCGTTGTCGGGTGTCACATATTGTGGATCACGTCCGATGCTTTGTTGGGAAGACTGGTTGTACACCTGGACTAAGTCGGGTAAGACGTCGATGTACTTGAGGGTGTGTTGATGCGTAAAAAAATTCCACATGCGTTCTTTCAAGATGCGTTGAAAGCGCTCCACGATACTGGCTTTGGTTTAAGGATTTTCGGTGAGAAAAAAATGAATTTCACGTTTCTATAATCTTGTTGGAAACATTAGTTCAGAAAATCGGTGCCTTTGATAGTTTGTCATCGAAAAGGATGACGATCAATTTGTTTCAACACCAGTTGGAGGGCCCGAACTAACTCTCCGTTCGATTTGGAGGTCAATGGCACAACCCAGGCAAATTGTAGCCACGATTGTAGGTGGCTAAAAGAGAGACATCGGTTAAATCAGCTTGTCATTGATGATCGATGCCTTCCACATGAATGTAACTTCTATAAAATATTCATCTAATGGGTTTGTGTAAAGTGTACATGGCTTGTTATTGTGACCATCGTTGCACTTCAGGTGACCAGAGCATTTTCGGTCGAGTTTTAGCTGTACGATACAATTTCTGAACTCCTCCGTAACATGCTGGCTTGCACCTTCTCCATTGTTTTGTTATCAAGTTACCCACTATTCGATGGTGCTGCTTTGGGTGGGACGAAATGGTGGTTGTTTGTAAGCGGTGGAACCTGTCCGATGTGACACAGGAGAAATGGTGATGGTCGATGCTTGGGTAAGTGTTTTCTTGGATGACAAGACTGTGTTTTTCATTTTAGTTTTTAGACAAAATAACAACGATGGTAGAGGTGTGCACTTCTTTGAGGGATCATCTTTGTGTGCTCAGAAGCAGCACTAAAATACTGATTCACATCGCTTACCACAGGTAATTTTTATACTGGAATGCGTCGCCACTGATTGGCTCTGCGTCGTATCAACTTTATGAAAGTTAACACAGGTCGTGAAGGGGTTCGCATTGGGCTTACACGGGAAGACCTGCGCACATATTTGTGTATTGTTTACGACTGATAAGGTACAAGGCACAAATCAAGTTGACGGGAAGATCTGACTGAAAGAACGTCATGTTGACGATGTATTAAACAAGGCCAAAGTGTCCGAGGGATTTCTTATAGATTTTTAATTGCTGTTGTTGTCATGTCGACGACGGGGACGTGTACACGACAGGTCCTCCATGTTGTCAACAATGGTGAAACAAATGGGTAAGAAATCGCAAATAATCGGAGGTTGTGGGTTTTAAATCCAAGAGTAAATAGGCCTGTGATGTTTGAGTGGCATCGTTGTACGCATTAGTCCGCCATTGTGATCTTAACTGTTTGGCTAAGACTTGCACTTGCGATTTAGCTTTAGGGTTTTTAAACAAGACCACGTAATGATCATTGAGACTATTGGTACTATCGGCTTTACTTTGTTGAAACAAATTTTGTGTAATGTAAACGACACTGGCATTTTAACAGTTCAATTTCTTCTTCGTCGTCTCCCAACATGTCGTCGAAAATGATAAGATAGGTTTGACTGGGGTCAGACACGATCCCGTCGTCTTCGCTAGGAATGCCTTCCACATACACAATGGAATCAGCTCGACTTTCTGGCAAGAGGCTGTACGGCGATTGCCACTCACTGTAACACCACACGATGCGTTGAGGTGATTGATCGATCACTTGATGTTTATGTTCAATCAAACGTTTGACGAATTCGGTTTTCCCTTAACCGCTAGGTCTGGCAATTAACATGTTTAAAGGATGGCGAAGATACAATGTCTCCCAACTAGCATGATCTAAGTTTTTGTCGACAACGTTGAATGTAGAGGAGGAAGGAGTACAATTAGCAGAGGTAGCCATAGTAGTGTAGTGTATTTGACACCAAAACAGACAAAACAAGAGTTTTTATACTTTTTCAGGAAACGTTTGTTTTTTATTTGTATAAAATTTAACAACACGAAAGACAAATATACATAAAAGCCAGATAGATAAGTACAGCAATAAAATACATTGCAACGATCAAAGTGGAATAGTAACAAGCCTCTCTACAACATGTTTTTTGGTAACCATGGTGTCCTAGAGGTAGTGCGTAATTTTTATATAGCATCTACATTGGGTACAATGACACAGGTGTCCTCCCGGAATCGAGAATGTCCTTTATAGTTATGTCCTGAAAGGAGTATTTGTCCTCGGTGACATACTCTACTTGTGGCACTGTCACTAACACAGGTTTGAAAGTGACTTTTTTTGCTGGACGATGGATTTTAGGATCACAACGCTTGAACATAATGGGATACTTCGTTAGTCCAGACCTTTAAACCCCAACCTATCCAGTACGTACTGCCAAATAAGGGTGTAAATCACAAGCTACACACAAAGCAGGGCACACATCTTCGGTCAAGGTCTGACCACGGGAACACTTTCATCTGAATCAGACCTATTATTGTATTCAGGTACCAGTGGTTTAAACATCGGTGATGTTTCACTTGTATGTTGACCAGCTCTCAGTAAATGCGTTTTCTCAACTCCACAGGCTAACCAAGAATGTTCTCTTGTAAAGTATCCGTGATCATGTCAGTCATTGTGTATACCCACGCTGAGGGTTACTTCTGAATATCTCTAATTTTATTTAAAATCTTCTCAGAGAGCGAAAGAGATGGACATTCAGAGTGACGGTCAAGAATGGTAATACAATCTTCTGATGTAAACGGTCTAAAGCGGAATCTTTGGAAGAAGGCACACTTGATCCAGAGAAATCTGACGCGTTTGTTGACATTTTTCACTTTCCTCTTGTGACTTTCTCGACACAACAGTTTTACAGACACGAATTGAGACTTTGCTCTGGCAAGTCCCTGCCAAACTTCCTTGTAGATCCTATCCTGCAATTCGTTTCATAATCCTTGAATATTATTTTTTACATGGGGTTTAAATGCTTGTCTAGGAGTTGTCCATGGTTTGTCTCATAGACATGCTGGATTCTTATACGACATGATATGTCACTTTAATAACTACGTTCCCACTGAAGGTTGGTATTGACAATTAGGAGACCATCTATCACAGGGGTGTCAAACTCAATCGCTCAGCGGGCCAAAACTCAAATCACACGTAAGCTTGCGGGCCGAACAGGATAAACATTCAATAAGCGTTAAATAAAACCTTTTCCAATTTGTTATAAATTAAAACAGAAAAATGTTTTAATAATAAAAAATCATTGGTATACCCATTTTCGCTCTTATGCCAGTTTGTCAGAGCTGGATGTTTGGCATCTTTTTTTGGCAACAAGTTCGTTTATGTTGGGAGTAATGTTCTGTTGCAAGTGTTCGTCAGTGAGAGACTCCTGTGTGATGTTTTGTTAATCTTCATCACAGAAAACAGCTGCTCACACAGATATGTGCTACCAAACATGCTTAAGGTTCGAGCCTCTCGTAGACGAAGCTGGGGCATCTCTGCAGGAATGAAACGAGTGAACTGTGCAGGCCCCACAGTGTCGTACTTTGCCTTTAGTGTCCTATTACACTGCAACTCTATTAGCTCCATCTGCAAATTTACAGGTGCAGTTTCCACGTCTATGGCAAATGGGTTACGAAACAGCTCGAAATTACTTTTCTGTGCTTCAAAGTCACTAAAGCGCCGTGCGAACTCGGCGCGAAGTAAGCTAAGTTTTTCAGCAAAGTGTGCATTGGGAAACACCATAGCATTGACGTGGTTCAACATTGCTTGGCAACAAGAAAAGTAAGACAAGTTGCATTGGTGCATTTGTGTCTCCCATCAGCGCAGCTTCACTTGAAATGCCTTCGCTGCATCAGGCATATCAGTGATCAAGTGGTCCCGTCCCTGGAGCTGCAGGTTCAAGTCGTTGAGATGAGTGGTTATGTAAGACAGAAACGTTAACTCACATTTCCACTTTTTATCTCGAAAAACTGTGGAGTCTTTTCCTTTGCTGTCCATGAATTGACATATTTCCTCGATCAGCTGGAAAAATCTACTAAGAACTTTTTCCCCGACTTAGCCACCGCACCTCAATATGATAAGGCATGTCGCCGAACTCTGAGTCTATTTACTGCAAAAAAGACTGAAATTGGTGTTGATTTAAACGTTTGGCTCTGATAAAGTTGACGTTTTGTGTTACAGTGCTCATTACACCTTCCATGTTGAGGACTTTACCCCACAGCGATCCTTGGTGTATGATGCAGTGATATGCTATCAATTCACCAGTACAGTTCTCCTGCATCTTTAACGGCATCCTTCCGACTAGTCCACATTTTTCGCCACACATCGCCGGTGCTCAATCTGTTGTAAGTCCAACAAGTTTGTCCCAAGGCAGGTTCATGTTGGTTAAACTTTGACATACGTTGTCAAAAAATGTCTTTTCCTGTCGTTGTCCCATGCATGGATTTCATGTACAATATTTCTTCTGTAACATTCAAACTGGAGTCCACTCCACGGATGAAGATGGCGAGCTGTGCAGTGTCAGTCGTGTCATTACTTTAACGACAGCAAGGGAGAATGCAACAAATTCTTTGCCTTTTTCGATCAGCTGTGTTGTCACATCAGTGGCCATCTCACTATCCCAAACTGCAACCGTATTTCTGCTAAGGCTTACATTTGCAAACATCTGCTTTTTTATCTGAACACAAGACGTCACACACTTTCATCATGCAGTGCTTCAGAAACTCTCCTTCTGTAAATGGTCGGCCTGATTTTGCGATCTCCTCCGCCACAATAACACTTGCTTTCACAGCAGCTTCAGTTTGTGATTTTGCTTTGGTGATAATCGTCTGCTGTGATGTTAGATTCCTCTTCAATTATTCTACCTTCTGTAGCTTCTGCTCTGCATTCAGGCTTTTTAACTTGTCTTGATGTTTAGTCTCGTAGTGCCGTCTCAGATTATATTCCTTGATCACAGCCATATTATCTCCACAAATTAGACACACAGGTTTACCGCCAATATTAGTAAACATATATTCAGCCTCCCAGCGGCTTTGAAAGGCTCTGTTTTCAGAATCAATTTTTCTCTTGGTCATGTTAAGACTAGCTTTGATTTAAAAAAAGATTGTTCATCTACCGACAGACGCTTGATTGATATCACGTTAGCCGTAGCGGGAAAAGGTGCTGTAATATCAGGGCACTACACTACTTTCATTTCTTATGCGCCAATCCAAAACGAGCAACTGAACGTTGCTAGGTTACTGTAACGACAAACATCCACTCACTACACAACTTTTATTTTCGCTTATTCTGATCAAAGCGAGAACGCTCTCAGGTAGCCGATCGTTCGGCAAGGCTGCTAATTAGAGAATTTGATTTTCACTTTATATCACAGGGCCATTAAAAATAATTTGCCTAGAATTCTCTCTCGGGCCGGATATAATTGTACGCCGGTCTTGGTCCTCTCGGGCCTGATATAATTGTACGCCGGGCCTGATGTGGCCCTCGGGCCTTGAGTTTGACACATAAGATCTATCATGTTCAAGGTAAGCGGAATCGTTCTGTTCCCACTGGTAAAGTGACACATTGCAACTGATGTACTTGACTTTATCCCCTTCGCTCAAGTAGAAAAATCCAGTTCTGGCTAGTTCGTTGGGGGTTACAGTATATTATTCATGCAAATGCACAGGGAACAAATGTTCTTCTTTCACATGTTCATTTCGATGCGGGTACGGAGAATTTCCCAGGGGTTTACTTTGGGTTGCATGATATCCGTATGGTGGTAACCATATGGTCTCACGCGAATATGGACGTCCAGTACAGAGTCCACATACTCATTTTCAATGGCAGGTATAGTGGTAGTAGTCATAACAAAGTTCACATGATGTCCTGCTGAATCTCTGAGATTACAGCGTACGCCATTCCTACAAGCGCAAGGAATAGCATCGCAGTCCACTTGGGAGTCCCCAAACTTGAACGATATCTGTTTAGAGGGATTCATCTTTTTTCGCTTGATCATTGTATTTACAATGAACTATCGGCATTGGACGGTGTTCCCTTTTATATGCTATCCAATATCGACGTGACCGTACGATAACGTGAAGAGCAGCAGAGAGGGCGAACTGTACAACTTTTTAGAAGCGTCAATTTGGCAAACCAATGCTTCCTAGAAATCGTAAAAAAGTGTCAATTTGGTAAAACAGAATAACAAACAAGACGCCACAATTGTTGTCCCCCCTCTGCTGCTATGGGTTAACAATTTTTCAGCCGAATATTTGATCAAGTCCGATACGATATCTTGATCTAGGATCACGCAAAGCTATCGTTACAAAACCATGTGGGATTGACTGAGCGTGACTAAAGAAATTACTAAAGAGATTATAATCCATATCACCGCCGCATCAAGTTTGCCAAATATTTCGTAGCGTATGTGTATCAACTCCATTGAATACAGCAAGAATATTACAGTTACCTCTGATCACTTTTGGTACTTGAGTGTATCGTTGAGTGACATATATCACGTCGGTGTTGTTATGTCTGCCTCTAGAAAATATTCTAGCAGGATTCTTTAGCTTGTCTAAAATGACATCATCATTTACACTAAATTGTTAATACTTCCATCAATATCATCAATAATCGGTGTTTCTTCGATATCGGTTATAAATTCAATAATACAATTTATCCTATTTCATCAGTATCGGTATCAAATTAAGTAGCGGCTGTGTCTTGCCGCGCGAATAGAATTTGGATTCTTAATCAGTTTTCACAGCGAGTTGTTTTAAAAAATCCTCAATGGTCGGAATGGGTTTATTCTTTCTTGTATTATACTCTATCAACACCCAATATCTCACTCCACCACATTCTATGCAGAGTTGATATTTTCCTCTGACGCCTTTACCACAGTTAACACAAGGTCGAGGACCGGTCCTACAACCTTGTTTCGCCATGACTGCATGAGGACCGTAGAATTCCCCGAATGAATTCTTTCCACACATGACTTTAGATCCCTGAGACAACCAATGGCATTTGTTAACAGCTAGTGTTGGAGTAGGCATTATTATATAATATAATATGTTTTTAATATTTAATATGTTTGAGGATTAACTATTTTTCAATTAGATAATAACTTTTTTATATAACGGAGGAGGAAAATTATATCGAACTAACATGGATTCAACCCAGCTCGCGATTGTCTCGAAAATATATGATGAGACTCCGGACGACAACGCGGCTGAGCTCATTCGACAGGGTTTGTCCTATTTGCGCGAGTATTATAACCGATACAACGAGGCGATATATTTTCTCGATAAGAAGTCCTCGATTGACGCTCTCACAGTAAATAACTGCCTCGATGAGAAATACCTTTCGCGGGGAATTATTATTCAGCATCTAAAACGATTTTATGTTTTTATCAACGAAACAGATATTATCGATTTCACTGGACAATCCGCGGTCAATGAAATCATTCCCCCGTGGAACCTTCGATATCCCGTATTTGATATTGATTCAAAAATTCATACCGTGGATGAAATCGTCAATTTTTTTGTACGGGGAAATCTACGATTTTTATTTCTGAAAGAACTAGCGGGTATCACGTGTTAGTGAAGTTATCCCCGGTTGATTTTGAGACTCATAAATCATTGATAAGGAAATCCGCGGCGGATAATCCCGCCTGGAATATTGATCTACAAGCGGGCCTTCACAGTATCAAACTCAACAATACGAGATCAGCAAAACCGTATTCGTGTGATAAAAAAAACTGATTTACGGAGTTTCCACGGCTGTTTATTGGGAAATCTTCAACAAGATCCCGCGGCTGATATTGTTAAAATATCCATCTCGATAACAGGAGAATCCGATAATATCACTGGAATATCAGGTGGCTCAACAAACGTGATATCGCTGTCAAGACAACTAGGATCGTTTTGTACTATCTGTCAGCGGCAACACGGATACAATGAGATATACGATTACGTAGAACCGACATGTGTTGATTGTTACGTTGTGGTGTATTCGAGATGTTATCGCGTGGGATGTTTCCTCGCGCCTGGTAAAAAAAATAAGAATTCCCAGAACTGATGGTTCCAGAACCGAAGGTTCCAACGATGAATTACTTTGCGATTCTGAATACGATAAATATATGATATCGTTCAAGTATCGCAGTGTTGATTATCCAGGGCGGTTTCCTGATAAAATTCCAGATTTCACTTATACCGAACCACCAACACATGAATCCGGCCAGGGTTGTAAAATCATTCTCAACGAGGACTACTTAGATGGTTATGCGTGTGGAATTGGTAAATCAGAATCAGCTTGGAAATCAATAAAACCTGTTCAATCCGTGTTGTGCATTTCATACAGGAAAACATTTACTGAGAAAACGCGATCGGACTATAATCTTGAATTGTATAATGATATTAATGGTGATATTATATTGATCCGAAAAACCCTCGCAGAGTAATCTCACAAATATAATCCATCTGTCGTGTGCGAGGAATTCCAGATGTGCTTGTCATAGATGAATGGCATGGAGGTCTAAGACAGATATTTTCATCGCGGGATAGTAAAACGACGTGGGAGAAATTCTCGGGTTTAATAACAGCTGTGAATAGAGTGATTGTGTTAGATGCAGACGCTAACAACGACAACGTAATGCTATTCAGAGATATTTTACGGCGATCTGATATGAAATTCATAATCAATGATTATCAACCAGACCGCGATAAGAAATTCATCGTAGAACAATCTTACAGGGATAGTTATATGGCGTTGTTAGAGGTTCTCGATGGTGGAAATCGTGCTGTTGTTTTCATTCACAATAAGCTCCACGGAGATTATTCCGTAGAAAGTTTAGCTAAACAACTACAGCATAGAAATTATCGTGTGAAATATTATCACGCTGATACAGACCCTGTGGAGAAGCAAAGAGATTTCTCCGATATCAAGAATGAGTTTAATGATATTGATGTTGTTATTTATAATCTAACAGTGGAAGCTGGTATTTCTATCGTAGATGATCATTTCAAACATTTATTTGCGTTCTCGGAACAACTTGGATCAGTCGAAGCAACCAAACAAGCACTTCATCGCTTCAGAAACATTAATGAAATTCATTATTCTGCGGTGTCAAAATCGTGTAATGAATTACCGCTGACCCGTGATGATATCATAGATATTATAGAATCATACGAAATAAATCTCACTGAAACAGAATTAATATTTCGTGCTCCTAATCTCGGTGAAGTGAATACCAGCTATAACAGTGTTGTCATCGATGAAAATAATTCCAGGTGTTATTTCACTCAGCGGTTAATCGTGTCGATGAAGAATTCCGGATACGAAATCACGCAGACACTGCCGGATGATTACGAGACATGGCTAGAAAATCGACGCAATAAAATAAAAATATCATCTGAGGTTATCAATGATAGTCCAGCCGTAGATGACGTTTTGAAGAGTTCTATCGGGGGAGGAATCGCGCAGTCTGATGTGATAGATAATCACACACGATATTACAAATACGATCCGGAATCAAAGTTAGATCCATATCAGAAGAAATTAGTATATCTCAATAATGTGTTTCAGACTGATGTGAGTAAACTCGACACTGAGACAATAGAACATCTCAACAAGAACGTTTCACGGTTATAACGAGCTCAGCGTGTTATTGTTGATAAACTCAATTCTGAAAAATCAATCATAACTCAAACTTTCAGATCTGATAAAATATCACCGCGTCAACAATTGCAAATAGTTCGTGGTGTTCTTGATATGTTGTCGTTACCCGATATTGTCCCGGATGATTTGAGTAAAATGACATTACCGGTGAACCGATCTGATCTTATCCGGAGCATCGATGCAATGTTACATGACAAACCGTATGAATTATTTATGAATAATCTCAATGAAATATTTCCCGACTTTCGATCAAAAAAAGGAACATTGACATCCAAAAATATTATCGCGAAGCTGAAATTAATTTATAAGGGATTCGGCGCTGAGTTAAAATCAGATGATATCAAAACGCCGGAAGATATAATCTCAAATTATACTATCCTGAATGGCCAAGATCAGATTTTCTAGATGACACATCATGGATGAATACAATAATAACCGATAATGGATTCTACTGTGGAAATGATATTGCAGCAGTTGACGATCATACTACGATGTTGAAATTCCATGTTTGGAGTGTTAATGGATGGTTCGCTCGATACGATAATTCAGAATGATGATTTAACAGATCTATCAAGTTTGAGGGAACTTCGAAATTTACTAATAATAATACAATTTTTCTAAGTTCCCTCACAATTTTCATGACAAATTACCACCACGATTGATGATGTGTGAGTGTTAATAATTAATTCATCTGATACGACAACTCAGAATGATCTAACATCTCTATCAGGCTTGAGGGAACATCGAAATTTACTAATAATATAATAATTTCCGCACTTCCCTCATCATTTTTCATGATGAAAATTGCTCGCAATTGATGATCACTCTACGATATTTGGAGTGTTAATAATTAATTCATCTGATACGACAAGTCAGAATGATGATTTAACATCTCTATCATACGATGGGACACCCTCGAAATTTACTAATAATATAATAATTTTCGCACTTCCCACTTTTTTCATGACAAATAACTATTAACAATGAGACATCAAAAAACCATTTCTGTATATTTTTCCTCGCGTGATTGTTCTACCCGATTGTACTATTTCAGCATTTAATAAACTAGCATCGTACTTTATTTTAGCTGGGTTATGTTTTATCGTTTTTATTATTTCCACACCATCAACTTATCCCGGGGTTAGGGTCTTTCTAGTAAATCCTTGATTGATGTATATATCTTCAATCGACATGAATTGAGCAGACGCGTGCATGTTTTAATGTGTTTGTATATCTTTCCCAGCCACTTCCCTAAAGTTACATAAACCTAACTATCATAAACCTGCCTAAGGTGATATATCTATCTAGTAAGTAAATTAATGTCTTTTATATGCCACCTTATCATTTCCAAAAAGAGACTGCTTTAGTATTACCGTAATTAAGAGCAGAGGCGTGCAAACTATCACGGGCATTACATTTCGTTAACTACTGTAAGATAAATATTATCATACAAATAATAAACTAAAATCAACTAATATATATATATATATATATATATATATATATATATATATATATATATATATATATATATATATATATATATATATATATATATATATATATATATATATATATATATATATATATATATATATATATATATATATATATATAGAGAGAGAGAGAGAGAGAGAGAGAGAGAGAGAGAGAGAGAATATTTTGTCCAACTAAATGTCCATCAACCAAAATATCCATTTTTAATCGTACAGAGAATACCAGAGATAATCCTAAGAAGATAAACCTAACATTTTCTAATTAAGTCAGTTGCTTGTCAAAGAAATTCAATTTTAAGCAATTTTTGGAACCAATTATGATTTCAGAAGGTGTTAGAAATATTGTTAATTTTTACTTGTTTTGAAATGGCTACGATTAGATACAAATGACATTTTGGCAAGTGAACATAAATCAATCTCCAAGTATACTAATTAAGGACATTTTAAAATCCATTTAAATTCTACGCATACCGTTTTAGCAGAAATGATCACATGCAAATCTTAGACTCTCATAGCATATACTTGATACTTAAATGATCCACAGTTTGGCGCTGAAACACAGACTATTCCATGAAATTGATGTTATTTCTGATGTGTTTAATCCCTCGTATGTTCGATTTCAATATACAAATATAAATGTATCCTTAGAAAGCAATATAACAACCAATTATACAGAATTATCACACATATAAGCTATATTGTTCGCATTATAGCTGTAGAAATTCACTTTGCTTTTCCACAATGATGAATTAATATGAATTGCATGGGGTATGAGGTTCGGACTACAATATGAAAGGTGAATGGCAATAAGTGCACACAAATCAGAAGATTTTCCTACATAAAAAAAATTTGTTGTACCAAGGAAAGAACATTTTGATGCCATTAGCAGTATCGCTCCATTCCTCGATACAGGTATTATTGCGGGAAATGTGACTGTGTTTATAGCAATCAAGAACAGCACAAGCATTGTTGATCGAAATGCTCAGGATGTTTGGCCTCTCAACTCTGTATGGACGACGAACAGGTGCGGTGTTATCAACAATGAAGGATCTTAATGTCACTATCAGACGAGGACATATTGCACGACATCGCGATCAGGCAATTGTTGAACGATTTAATCGAACACATGCTGAGCGGTTATTTGGATATCAATACGCGAAGGAATTCAACCAGGATAAACGATCTCGTGAATGGGTCTATCAGGCCTGATTACTGCGCTGAATATTGAGATTACTCTAACAATTAATATGAAACCTAACAACGCGAATAAAAAGAAGTATATACCCATAAAACCGCTAAATGATTTTTCAAAACAACGAATTCTCGGTAATATCACTGTTAGGTATTTATATGAATCAGGAGAGCTCGAAGGTGGTAAAAAAAGAGCTACTGATGATAATTGGAGTGTTACCACGCATAAAATATCTAGTATAACGAGATATACAGGTAGACCAGCAATCTATAGACTGGATTTGAATGCTCCTCAACGCGGATTTACTCGTGAACAATTACAAGTGATACCCGAGGATACCCAATTACCGCCGCGTGATCTTAACTAGCACCTCTTCGTCTGTTGCATTCAAGACAAGTCAGCATCACATTATCTCTAGTATGATCTACGCTGCTATTTTTATGTCTACGGTAAATTGGCGAGGATCTTTATCCGACCAACACCAACGCATTATACAATTGCAACTCGCGCAATGATTTTTCTGCTGTTGTTTCAGTGTGATTATTAATTTAGCATCATTATAAAATTCTCTATTATTTTTTTATCCTGCTGTTTATAACCAGAAGTTTTTTTTTCTGATTATGTCATTGTCTTTGTCAAGGCTGACAATATCAGTTATTGTAGCGTCGTTATCATCTAAAACAAATCGTCGAAGCTGATTTATTCTTCGTACTCTGGACACTGTTTGATAAACTAAATTTGACAATTCGATGTGATTATCTATAATCCAAACAATCGTATCTGATATAGTCAATCTCTGTGAAGAATGTATCGTCGCTGCGTAACCTAGCTTCCACGGGGATTTATCAGCACGCAATGCATCTTCGACGACGCTGATATCAACCAGCACAATATCATTTAACACTAAATTCTGCTTTCTTGACTCTGTCAAGCCTGGAATATCAACTTCAATATTCTGTTTTCGTGTATCCTTTGGTCTATAACACAACGGTACTGGAAGTGTTGTAAATTTTTCTTTATGCAATTCAAATAACTTCATCTGAAGTGTGTCTCTGACTATTTTTCTACTTGGCGATTTTCAAATCATTTGGTCTCTACGCTTCCCAGAAATCTTTTAATGGTGTTTCTGAAATTATTTCACGCGCTATCTCACATTGAATTCTATCAGGTTGTAATCTGATTAGTTTTTTTGAACTCGCGTAATTGTTCATCAAGTGCTCTATGATCGGTGTTAATTTCTTCATAACTGTCTACCAAATTCTTTAGTCAATCATGTGGGGATAAACCGACAAATGGTGGTGGTTGGCTATGATCGCGCCGCACATTATTACTTTTGTATTCGCTAACAATAACTAATCGAGAAATCCTTGTAATACATCTAACGACACCGTGCATATCTCATCCCAAATGATGACTTCAGGAATTAATTTCTCACCCATTCCTTCAGGAGTCCATTCATCGCCTTTCCATCGAAAGAAACTGTGATAAGTACAAGTATTTACCCCTCGTTGTTTCATCTGTCTGGCGAGTCTGTGTGCTGATGTTAGTACAATCATGTTTGATTTGGAAACGCTAGCGTTTCTACGAAATACTCAATCGCACGAGTCGTCTTTCCTTACCCGCCACAACCGTTTAGGTAGCTGGTTTTATACCTTCATATAGGATCAGATATCTGCGGTGCATTAGATCTGATATATGATTATTTTTCAAATATTTATCTTCAATCGTAACATCTGCTGATTTGGAATAGTCACGCAGTATTTCCCGCTTAATTCTCCATGATCCCCAACTCTCGTCAGAATTAGTGAATTCAGCCACTGGTTCGCTGTGTTTCGCGTCTATATAAAATGAATCAGTGGCGACTCTAACTGCGGTCTCAGGAAATCTATTTATCATCGAAAATAAATTGATAGAAGCATAAGCCAGCATAGATGTTCTCAAATGTGTATACTGAAGATTTTCTCCGTCTGCGTAAGTAATAATTGTACCAAATTTTGTTCCATCGGACAAGAAAGCGTCCTTACGATCCACGTATATACCCTTAGATGTTATATCCGCGATGATAAAATCGTACTCAACGCTATCTATAATCAACCGTGAAGAATATCTTATATTGTCGTATTTTCCACCCTGAGTGAACTTACCAATTATTCTTCTACAGAGATCCTTTGCGTCTTTATTCCTAACTTCAAATAACTGTTTGGACCATTTCACGACATTTTCTTCGTCAAGATCGGGAAACTGTTTTCGTTGTTCGCTGATTATACTATCTAGACTATCGGGTTGTGGTGGTCTGCGCTCGATAGGATATAATCGCTTCACTGAGAAACAGCGATATCAGCATTTTAGAATCAATCATATACCGTAA
The DNA here is from genome assembly GCA_030141615.1 of Unio pictorum. Taxonomy (NCBI): domain Eukaryota; kingdom Metazoa; phylum Mollusca; class Bivalvia; order Unionida; family Unionidae; genus Unio; species Unio pictorum. The sequence goes on from JARLTB010000111.1 coordinate 3,114,338, forward strand.
CAGAACTATTGGCATCCAGAGTTTTTCAGATATATGTCTATCAATCCAAACATAACAGCACGTATGAAGTCCTGTAGTAAAATTCAAATGATACCACACGAGCAAATCCGGTTAAATCAAAATCATTCAGTGGCCCATTAATCGCAACACGGGCCATTTCATGTGTGGGATGTCCAAATCGCTTGAAGTATTCAGCGCATTCTCCGTACCCGAGAAAACTCGACGGATAACACGCGACCATATCAACCGAAATAATACTTTCACGGTCGTATTTTGTATTCCATAATCCACCGTGGTTAAATTCTGTACAACCTGATTTGATGTCTGTGAGAAATTCAGCTCTTGTTGGTTTCCATGTCTTTCTCTTTCTCGCAAAATGAGCTGCAACCGACTGAATTGTAAAAGAGTTTATTAGTAATTGTTCGTCGTCGAAACTCTTCGAGAAACTACTAGCTAGTTTTTTCATCACCTCATGGAGGGCTTCAGTGCGGTATAATTCTCGATTGGGTCTTACAAATTGATCGAATCTACCCTCGAAGTAACCACACTGACACAGGAAAATTTTTTACTCAACTGGTGAATAAAATCAAATAGTTTCGCTTCAGAGAATTCTTCCCCGGAAAATTCCGGGGGTATATATTTTATGGTTCTATCCCGCGGAAATATTGTTACTAAAGATGTACATGCTTGTTCATTATGATCAATAATTTTGATTGGAGCCCCTCTCGATTTATATTTCGGTTCGTATAATATCTCGCCTGTTATCGTCATTACTGATATTGGGATTTTTAGTATTCGTTCTAACGCTGACACATTTTGAATTGTTGCCCCCCGCTACTTTACTGTTAGTCCCCACTAGGTTATCTTTTTGCGTCTTAGATCAGTCAATTTATTTCCACGCAATGCATTTGTGAAGTGTTCATCGGTGTTAGTTTTTCAATACTCGGTTTATCATTTAACGGATATATCCCATAAACAACTGCTGTTACAGGATAAGATCTTTCGTAGTATGGTTTGTCAATTCCAGTCAGAATTCCTGATTTTGAATCTTGACTAACAGTGACAGTTCTTTTATCCTTCAAGATGGGTTCAAATTTATCTCTGATAATCCAATCTCCAGTGTCTGAACGGATAATGAATTTTATTCTAAAAAATACCTTTTTCGCCCAAGATGTGAGATTATCACTGCTGCTTTATTATCGTTCATGGTAGCATCAACACTACCATCAATTCGAAATGTTGACCAACAGTGAGATCCATCGCGTTTGAATTCATTACGGATTTTACCTATCATGTTTCTATCACCTATTAGATTCTTTGGTGCTACAGAGACTCTATCGAGATTGAATATAGCATTTTTCCAAGGCGTAATTTTCGATAATCTCTCGAACTCCTTCATATTATAATTAAAACAAGTATTTAAATAGAGAATATATTATATAATGAATCATTGCAAATGGCTTAAGATTGGATCAGTAACTCCGTGTAACAAATCATGCAGAAAGGAGTTATGTGGGTATCATATGCAAAGTGTACGTAACGGGAGTTATGGACCTTTACCCTGCATACGATGTGGGGTTGGTGTGAGAGGAATATCACAGTTGTGTCTCGGTTGTGGTGGTAATAGATACAGAGAGTTGAAGCGCTACTATGATAAACGAATTAAGAACTCCATTAATGACTGTACCCCTGACATCGTCAGTGACAAGGTCATTAGAACAACTCAATACTACATTGGAAGATTCCAAGGTAATACTTCAACCAAACAATGAATTAGACAAATAATATTATATATAATAAATGGACCAAGAATTACGACCGCATCCAGTGATCAGTGATTATGATGCGTCTCATGATGGTATTATCAGATACCGTATACTGAAGAAGCCAGTTGGTACTGTAAATAATATGGGGTATTTGAGGTTTACCGATGGAGGGAAAATACGTCTTAATCACAGAATAAGCAGCAGAAAGGGCGAACCCTACAACGTTTTCAGACAAAATTTTGACTGAAATCTTAAAACGAGCCTTTCTACGATCTCATTTTAACCCAAAAAAATGTCTCAGGGGCAAACCCTACAACGTTTTCAGACAAAATTTTGATTGAAATCTTAAAACGAGCCTTCCTACGAAATCTCATTTTAACTAAAAAAAATGTCTCAGGGGCAAACCCTACAACGTTTTCAGACAAAAAGTTGATTGAAATCTTAACGAGCCTTCCTACGACATCTCATTTTAACTAAAAAAATGAAAACGGAGACTTTTACGATTTTTTAATCAATTTTGGTCGCAACTTGTTGTCATCGCCCTCTCTGCTGCTACAGGTTAACAAAAAATAATAAATGATTTGATCCAGTCTTTAGGATTTCACAAACAGACTAATTGCTAACACCTCCTCTTGTAGATCAATTAGATTATTAGATTGGTCTGTGAGTTTGAAATTAATTCTGGTTAATGAATCATTATGACAACGCATATAGACTGGATAAACCGGAGACTCAATTATTAAAAATCCTGGAGGAGCTGTTGGTGCAAACGAATAAAGAATATATCCTTGCTGAGCTTGATTTGATCGTTCGAGATTAATTTGATAGCTTCCTTCGATAACATCACATACTAAATTGAGCGCAATCACTGAGGATATATTCACGTTGAACGGAGCGATATGCCTACCGCCACCATCTGGATCATTATTATGTTTGAGGATTTTTATTTCCTGTGATGCTGTTTTTTTCCATGCATCATGAATTATTTTAAAACCAACATCGATGGTGTCACTGAGAAGTTTTTTTAGTTCCGGTACGTTATATCCCGGTAGTTTGAATGTCGGGATATCTTCAACGCGGATTTTAAATTCTGATGCAAATGTTATTCTCGATTGGGGTTTATCGTCATCGTCTAGTATATCCTGAATAATTTTTAGGTTAAATGCTTCCATATCGTCGATAATTTTGTTGCATGTTTCTACGACGCTGATAAATTCATCTCGGGTGAGAGAGCCGGATTTAAGAGATATTAACAACAGCGAAAAATCATTATTCATTGCTGTGAAATTTTTAACGATTTTAGGTTCGTCAACAAAATGATGTCTCTCTATTCTACCCTCCCCAATTGGTTGAAATCCGAAACCAAAAAAATCTATAGTGAATTGATGATCTTTATAACTCTTTATTGGATTATCAGGTTTTATTCTGTCGGTGATATAATCAGTTTTTTGTGGTTCTGGTAAATCAACGGTTTTCCCCCCTGGTGGTAATTCAGGCCATCCTAGTACGGTTCTAATAGAACTTTGATAGATATCTACGACGTATCCTTCTGTGCTTATCTCAATTGCGGATGATAGTGTTGGTTCATGAACTGTTATAGCGATTTTTGATTCTTTTCCAGTAATCGATTTTATTCTACGCGCGAATTCATTATTGATTTGTTCAATTTGGTATGATCCAGTTGGTATCGAAACGACGTTCCAGTCTGGAGTCCCGTCGTCTTTATTCTTATACGAGAACACCAGTGAATTATTCGGTTGTTGACCACCAAATGATTTTGATCTGATATTAGGCCAACTGTGATACACTCGTAGTTTTGCTAGCGCTATCTCCTTCACGGGGACTGGGCTAGGGAAATTCACACTGAATTCAGGATTCGTTGATGTTATTGATATCATGCTTGTTTGTACTGGGTTCGTGTTCTCCACTACTCGTTGAAGTAATTCCATCGGTGTTGTCATTGTTATTATACTGTTGTTGTCGCTCTAATTTTGATATCGTGAAAACGTAAATACTGACCATCACTGAGAACTCACAATCTGATATCGTTGAGGTTATTGAGATCATTCTGGTTTTTGGGTTTGTGTTTTCCAATTCCATCGGTGTTGTCATTGTTATTATATTCATGTTGTTGCTCTAATTTTGATATCGCTGAATCAAAAATACTGACCATCGCTGAGAATTCACTATCTGATATAATTGTATTATCGAGTGACGACGATATCATCAGGGATAACTGCGAATATGCGGTTGATGCAATATGAAATTGAATTAAGTAATCCTGCAGTTTGCGTTGGCTGCATGATGATATCCTTTTTGTTATCCCGGTTGATATACCCGCGATTGTAGCCACCGCAGAAATGCAAATTGGAACTACAACCGGGGCAATCATTGTAACCGATGCGAGTATTATTCCGGCGCCAGCGAGAACGCTTGACACCGAGTACATAGTAATATCAATTGCGGTGATTCTTCTGCGGTATTTTTTTATTTTTATTTGATACTCCTCAGCGAGGGTTTTGAGTCTATTCTGAAATTCTCTAACCTGATAATAGCGACATTGCGTTGATGAAATCATTGTTGTTATTTTAAACCCGATAGTGTCTTCAATTATCCTATTATTGAAATGGTTTTAGGATCGGATGAGGGGACACCGGATACAAATTCTATTATCCAAGGTAGTGACTCCCTAATCACAGACTCTTCGGAATTGTTTATAACAATCGTAAGCGGGATTGGTATATTGGGTGGAGGTGGTGGTATTTTCTCTAGAATATATGTCAGCGTGTTAACACCGCTGATACCTGTGTTGCTGAATCCCAAATCAAATTTACGGTGATGTATGATTGTAAGTCGGTAGCAACCTGGTACACCAGTATGTCTGTGGCCAACACGAAGATAATTTTCATTTCCCCGGATCCAATCAAAGGTTCCACTATCAACCGTGTACACGATGTTATTAACGGCGCTTACACTATGTGGAATTCTTACCTTATTGATAGCTGCGATAATTTCAACGAGAGACATACCCGCGTTGTGTGGAATTCCAAAGAACTTATCAACAATGACGCCGTTAGTGGGTTTTTGTACCCGCTCGAGATTTTCTATTAGTTTAGAAATATCGAGATAATTTGCCTTGATTTCATTTTCATTCATCATCCTTCCCGCCTCCTTGTTAAAAAAGAATAGCGATAGATAGTTTTTAATTTCAGCGAGAGTCATGCCAACCACAAGCGGGGTTCCAAAGAATTTATGTACGACATTTTTGCGAAAATTGTTATAACCTCGTATATGATCATCCAGCCCACGGCCGTGGGCGTCAATCTCGTTGTCGTGGGCGGCAATCTTATTGTCATGGGTAGCAATCGCGTCGGTGATTGTAGACACAAGTGCGCCTGGTTTGAGTTTACCCTGATCGGAAAATAACGCGATAGTATCCTCGATTGCGTTTCGTTGTTTAACCAATATATCATCCAACGACACATCACTGGTTTTCAATTTACCCTGTTTGTCTTGAAACACAACTATTTCATTCGGGTCAACACTTGTTAAATTTAACATCTCAGCTATTTCATCTTTGATTAGTTTTTTTACATCACGGGTTGCAGTGTCATCGGGTTTGGGTTTCAAAGATCTCCCCCAAATATCGATCATATTATTTTATACACTTCTCTCTAAAAAGCGATTACTAGTGTATTCATTTACGACAACATGTGGTGGTTTTCCGCTTGGGTTACTCAAGGAGTTAGAAATAGCGTTAAGGACATTTAATACTTCGCTGCCACATATTGGTGGGTCATTCATTTGTTGTGTTGGTAGCGTAGAATACCAAGTCTTCATTGGAAGGGTTTTTATATAACTCATAAACTCTTTTGGTGGGGCTAATCAATATGAATCAGAATAAACAATCCCACGTGGATCAATAGCGTATGCAACCCAGTGAGTTCCGGGTCCGGTGCTGTTATCTAAATTAATGAGTCCGGTTTCAACGCTGTTCGGTTGATGTGGTAATTGATCTTTCATAAAGACACCTCTGAAGTTTTTAATCGCGAGTTTTTTAGCAGCATCGAGTAAATCAAAATTGGACATAGGAGTCATAGACTCCTCAACAATTGGGTTTTTAACTAATAAACCGGTCCTAGTCTTAGACCCTTTCCGCTGTACCACGAATACGGGGTTCCTGGTAGTCTTAGACCCTTTCCCTTTTTTTTATATCCTTTCCCAGTTGCCTTCTTTAGTGCCATTCCTGCTGCAGTACCAACGGCTCCTAACGCTGCCGCTTTAGCCACCGCTGGGGCAGCCGCTGCAATCAACGCTGGTATCGCAGCTAACAACGGGAATATACCGCCTGTTTTAATCATATTTTTGATAGCAGCCGCAGAAAGAGTAATCTGAACACCTTTTTTTGCTACAAGTGCATCATTGAAATGTTTCACCTGACGAGTTGTCAGCGATAGTTTATTTGCACCACCAGTCATTTGATTGGGTTTCAACGTGATTGTGGTTCCGCATTTTTTAGCCGATTCTGATTGCAATTTTTTTAATTGAACGGGTGTCAAGGACACATTGATATTACTATATGACATTATACATAATTGATTGATTCTAAATCGTTTACAATTTCAATGAAACGTTTACATATTTTCCACTGGTGCATCAATGATTCTCATTCTTCCTCCAACACCTTCAAGTAGCATTGATTTATCACTGAGAATGACAGCAACCGCTCTATAATTCGGGATAAGGATAGGAGGTACCCCACCAACTGGTGGACCAGTCGGACGGGTTACACGGGCTCTAAAGTGTATATCAACGACAGATTGTCTTGTTAAATCAAGATGTTCCAGTGAAAAGTAATAAATCGGAGAGAGGCTTTTAAAATCCAATTGTGATATTTGCAAACCAGTATCCACATTTTGATCACGTGACATATATGACAACAGGTTATGATACACGCGTGCAATATGATTCTGACCGTAATCAAGTTGTATATCCTCGGATGGTTCCTGTTGGCCGTTTATTCTCAGTGAGACTTCATTAACACCTAACTGATCAAATATCATATGGCTTCGTTCTTGATTACCAACTCGCGCATTATTCTGTACCGCAATAAATATATGACGTGGAGCTGAAACACCTTGTTTTGATGCCAGGTGCCATGTGAATGTACCATCAACATTGTCCTGTTTAATATCCGTAGTTACTGATAACCAACTTAACAACGACTTTCCTCCTTGGTCCATAAATTCTAGTAGTCGCTGTTCTTAGGTGACTGATGGAGTTAACACTGGCATCCACAATGATAGTTTTGTTAAAATGACTTTACCGGGAGCAACCCCAGCATTACGCCAGATTGCATCATCATCAGTACCCTTTCGTACAAGCGCTACTGTGTGTTTAGCTCCATAAATAACTTTTCTAACATTTCTACAGAATCCGAAAATATGATGCAGTGGAATCGCACATGAAAATCGTCGACGCTGTCCATGCAACGTTGCTACGCGTGTTGCAAATCCTAAATTGAGATTACCATTAACGCCTCCGAGAATATCAAACGCAGCTCCGGGTCTAGTTCGACGTTCTGGATTAGCTGCTTCCTGTTGATCGGCTTCTGCATTATCTCTTGCTGTTAACACTTTAATGAATTGAAGGTGGTCAGCGTTATCAGAGGTATCCTTTGCAAACATTATAGACGGACCAGCCGATCTTGTATAATCATCAGAATATCTCGCTAACCCTATGATTGTTGTAGCCACATCAACTTCACGGTCAATGGATTCAATTTCTTTTCCATCAATGAGATATCTAGCGCTTTCAAATAACGCCATAATACCGTTATTAACAAAACCAACTCGGACATTTGCGTTATTGTCATATGGTGGATCATTATGATTAACATCGTTTGTTACAAGTTCTCCTTCGATTTCGATAAACGCTTCACAGGGCAAAAAGTATTTACTGGTATCATGAACTTGAAGTTCAATTCGCGATCGGAGATCTGGTTGTACTGCGTGATAAGAATAAAATTGAAAATCGCGTACAGAATCATTCTTGAGAACTGGGGCATCCATATCAAATGCTGGATCAGGTGACCTTTTGAACATTTTATTCTATTTATCAGAGTCTAAATCGTAAAATCGTAAATGATTTTCACCGTAGGATTTTCATCGTCGTGTTTTTTTAAAGCCACTCCCCGCTATCATGTTTGCTATCATGTTATTTTGGTCACTTGGAGTCACCATCGACGCTAATTTTTCATCTACTGCGTTATTTATAATTCTACTAACACTCGCAGGCATTTCCGCTGTAGACGGTAACGGTTTTGAAAATCCTTTGGATTTCATCCGTGATTTCACTAATGATGTTAATTTATTCTTTGCGGCTGAAAACGCTTTTCCGGCAAGATCTCCAACAGCACCAATACCCTTATCACGAATAACATCAATGGTTTTCATTCCTAGTTGTTTAGCCAACGGCATCACTTTTGGAGCCATTCTTGAAAGTAATCCTAAAATGGTATCACCGAAACCATCTCCGTAATATGCGCTATAAACCGGAAACCGTGAATTAACTACGTAGACGGGGGTTGGTTTATCATGATTGTAGTGTATGATCATTATTTGAAATCAGAAACAATTTTTCAATTGTTATTTATCTAATCAATTGACTTTTCAATTCAGTCACTATGATACCCACTTTCCACTAACTCGCCAATGAAATCTCGATATGTGCTGATATCCATGATACCACCCTGAAATAATCGTCTACAGATATCAGCTGCTTCATTAATTATTTCTGGAGAGTTATTTCCAGCTCGGAACCCTCCTACAAGAACCTCTAATCGTGATATATCACTGAGAACACTACCAGGACATGAAACACTGGAATCTTGCAATCCACTTCCGCTATAACCAGTTGCTTCATCTAGTTTTTCTAAATCCGTGGATTGTAAATAATCATCATCATCAGGTGGTAGTTGTTGTTTTTTAGGTGAAAAAGATATTTTCTTTGCAGGTTGTTGTCGCCGATTTGCGATTTTTGCGGTTTTTGTTGTTGTTTTAGTTCTTCAAATTGTTTATACACTATACCCACCGCATCGATATATTCGATGTATGATGCACTATTCGTCTTAATCTGACTTTCTTTAGTTTTGATTTTATAGAATATATCAGCCCAGTGAGTTATATTTCCAACATATTTATGATGTTCTGGTTTCAACATTTTTTTCCTGTTTTCATAAGTCGTAACAACAAGCACAGGAATTTCTTTTGGATCAGTCTTATCAATTGCTGCTAACCCTTCCTCGTTAAATCTCACGCGTACATCATCTACTGTTCTTTTTGATTCTATTTTTTGTACAGCCTGTTTTGTTTGTTCAGTTTTCGCTGCTATTTTTTCGAGTTCACCGATAACAGATTTCCCCCCCGTCTCGGGAACATCTCCCAGTATAGCACGCTCTACTCCCTTCGTTGCTGTGGTTACTGGTTTAAACAATTCTTCAGATCCCTCAGCAAAATCAGTCTGAAGACTCTGTCGTTGTTGCAGTTTATTCCTTACAAAGTCACGAATTGGTATAAATCTCCTGATTGCATCCAGTCGTTCACGAGCCAATCAGGTCGTTAATGCTTCATTGACCATTATTTGAAATCAGAAACAATGTTTCAATTGCAAAACATTTTTTCAATTGTAAAACAATTTTTCAATCCTACCTAACACCACCGTGGAAGTGTTAAGGGCGTTATCATTGATGTTGAAAGTGTCATAATTGCTATAAAAATAATAATAATGACACTTTCAACATTCTATTTTGATCATCCATTAACGGCCCATCACTGATTTTGACATTGTCAATCAAAAAATGCTAAAAAAAATGAAAATCTCTATGAGGGACGGTCACAATCAAATAATGATAAATGGTTGGTCAATCAAAATTGTTCATTTTCTTGAATTAACACCCGTAGGTTTCTAATTTTAGAATTAACCTCCTTTTTCAATTCGTATTCGTTACCTAATTCTTTTCGTATTCGTTCTACGATAGTATATAACGGAACAAACACACTTACGTCACTGGAGAATGTAAGAGAGTCCTTAATAGAATTCTGAATTCTTTTGATGAGCGCGTATTTCTTTGGCAGCATATACTTGTTAGTGCTAACTCCGTATTCTATATCCTGAAAATCAGACATGATTTGATCAGGATTTAACCCATCTGATAGTTCAATATCCCGACTTTTCAATTTTGAAATCTCGGATATAATGCTATTCATATTTTCAGAATTCATATTCTATAACAATGACATATTTCTAAATGAAAAATATGACGCATTAGACATAACTAAATCGAATTTTCTGTCCCGTCTTTTTTGAAATCGCAGATCGATAAATTCCCTCTGCAACATATCGTACTGAGGGTGAACAAATATCGAAATGCCTACCGGCGCTGGTTATTGATTGAAATATTTTTTCTTCGTTAGTTATCGTATTCAAAGATTTCACAGGTCTCGCTTTTTTTGAGCAAATGCCAGTCTTTCCTCGTTTGGTATTCTCACTTTGAGTAACAGCCTGCAGATTTGATAAAGAATTGTTCATTGGATTAGAATCAATGTGATCAATGACAGAATCATCCTCGATCAATCCATAAAAGCATTCAAATACGAAACGATGAATGAGATAAAATTTCTTTAAAGCGCCAAACTTCAAATACCCCATACCATTATCAGAACCAACTGGTTTCTTCAGTCTGCGGTTTCTTACAACACCATCACTAGATGCTTCATAATTTGTGATCACAGGGTGTTGTCTGAATTCTTGGTTCATTCGTATACTAAATACTATTTGTCTAATTCATTGTTTGGTTTAATAATGAATCTTTCAATGTAGTCTTGAGGAGTTCTTATGATTTTATCCTTGACTCTGTCAAGGATATTGACTTTATCAGTGTCAGGGACTTTATCAGTGTCAGGGTCATAATTTCTGATTGATTTTCCATTTTTGATTCTTTTATCATAATAACGCTTCAACTCCCTGTATCGCTTTCCACCGCAAATCAAACACAACTGAGATTTTCCCCTAACCCCAACCCCACATAGAATACAGGGTAACGGACCAAGACTTCCACGACGAAAGCTTTGCATATGATACCCACAGAACTCATTTCTGCATGATTTGTTACACGGGGTTACTGATCCAATCATAAGCCACTTGCAGTGATTCATTATACATAAATCCTTCATTTAAATGCTTGTTTTAATTATAGCATGAGGGAGGTAAGGAAAACGCCTTCGGAAAATGCTGAATTCAATACTGATAAGGAATTTAAGAGATTATTGAAGATTAATCCTAAATTTAATCTCGATAAACCCAAAAAACGTCCAAGAGACGGAAATATGAAAGAGTTTAAGAGATTATTGAAGATTAATCCTAAATTTAATCTCGATAAACCCAAAAAACGTAACAAGAGATTATTAAAAATTAATCTCAAACGTCCAAGAGACGGAAACATGAAAGAGTTTAAGAGATTATTGAAGATTAATCCTAAATTTAATCTCGATAAACCCAAAAAACGTTTAACAGACGGAAACATGAAAGAGTTTAAGAGATTATTGAAGATTAATCCTAAATTTAATCTCGATAAACCCAAAAAACGTTTAATAGACGGAAATATGAAAGAGTTTAAGAGATTATTGAAGATTAATCCTAAATTTAATCTCGATAAACCAAAAAAAAGTCCAAGAGATTATTGAAGATTAATCCTAAATTTAATCTCGATAAACCCAAAAAACGTTTAATAGACGGAAATATGAAAGAGTTTAAGAGATTATTGAAGATTAATCCTAAATTTAATCTCGATCAACCCAAAAAAACGTCAAAGAGATTACCCTGGAAAGATGCTCAATTCAATCTTGATATAGTTTCTAATACACCAAAGAATACAATTCTTGATAAAGCCATGATTAGTAAAATCAGAGACTGTTTTAATGAATTCAAGCGTGATGGAGCATCTTATTGTTGGTCAACATTTCGAATTGATGGTGTTGTTGACGCTACCATGAATGATGAAAAAGCAGCAGTGATAATTTCACGTCTTGGGGAAAAAAGGTATTTTTTTCGAATAAAATTCATTATCGAAGTCGAAGGTAAATGGATTATTAGGGATAAATTTGAACCAATCCTCAAGAATAAAAAAGCTGTCATTGTGAGTAGAGATTCCAAACCAGGAATTCTAACTGGAGTTGACAAACCATACTACGAAAGATCTTATCCTGTAACAGCAATCGTTTATGGGATATATCCGTTAAATGATAAACCCGATATCGCAAAACTGGCTCCTATGAAATATTCTAGTTCACTGAATTGTGTAGCAACACGGGTAATGGAACACTTCACAAATGCATCCCGAGGAAATAAACTAACTGATCTGCGACGTAGGAAAATAACCGAATGGGAACTGACAGTGAAACAGCACGGTGCAAAGATTTCTGATATAGCTAAATTAGAAACATCATTACGATTCCCAATAACCGTTATGACGATAACCGGAGAGGTTTTATACGAACCGAAATATAACAAAAATGGAGTGCCAATACAGATTATTGATCATAACAAACACGCGTGGACACCTGCAGTAACAATATTTCCACGAGAACGAACCGTGAAATATATCCCTAAGGAGTTCGTCGGGGATGTTTTCTATGAAGAGAAATTATTTGATGTTATTCATGCGTTGTGTAAAGATGATCCTGTGTCAGTGTGGTTACTTAGAAGTGATGAAGATCCCGAAATAGGATTTGATCAATTTGTAAGACCAAATGGTGAATTATATCGCGTTGAAGAATTAGATAACAGAATGAGAAAAATCGCTACTGATTTTTCACCGGAGAGTTTCCATGAAAAACTACTCACGGATAGTTTTACTATTCCATCAGTGGTAGCTCACTTCGCAAGAGAAAAAAACTCATGGCGTCCAACACGAAGTGATTTTCTCGAAGATGTTAAATTGAGTTGCGTCGAATTTGGTCATGGAGGACTGTGGAATACGAAATATTCACGTGATGGTATGATTTCAATTGATATATCCGCGTGTTATCCTGGAAGTTTTCTCGGATATGGGGAATGTGCTGAGTACTTCAAACGATTTGGACACCCCACGCATGAAATGACTCGTGTTGCGATTAATGGTCCATTACCTGATTTTGATTTAACCGGATTCGCTCGTGTGATATCATTCGAATTCGCTACAGGGTTACATCCGTGTAGTTATGTTTGGCTCGGTAGACATATATCTGAAAAGGCCTGGATGCCAATAGTGTTACTACGATATATGATTGATTGTGGTATGCTAATATCGTTGATTGTTTCCGAGGCTATTATATGCTATCGAGCTCAGAAAGAAGTTTGGCTACCACAACCCGATTTAGATCGTATAATCAGCGAACAGCGAAAACAATTCCCTGATTTCAATGAAGAAAAAATCATGAATTTGTCTAAGAAGTTATTTGAAATTAAAAAAGACAAGCAAAAGATTTTGGACGAAGAATAATCGGTAAATTTACCCAGGGTGGAAGATACGACAACGCAAAATATTCTTCGCGGTTGATCATAGATATCGCTGAATACGATTTTATTGTAACGGATTTAATGAAACAGGGAAAACTTGTATCCCGTAAGGATGCTTTTCTATCCAATGGTGAGAAAATGGGTACGGTTGTTACCTACTGTGATGGATATAATTCCCAGTACACACATTTGAGAAGTTCTATGCTAGTCTATGCTTCCATTAATCTATTTTCGATGATAAATAGATTTCCTAATACCGCGGTTAGAGTGGCCACTGATTCGATGTAGATACACAATAAATACAAATCAGCTGTAGCTAAATTCACAGATCCCGAAGAAAATTGGGGGCGTTGGCGATTTAAAAAGGAAACGCTACATGAGTATTGTGAATCCGCAGACGTTGCCATGGATGATAAATATCTTTGTTGTAACCGTATTGAAATTCAATCAGAATTTTCTAATGCACCACCCGTATCTGATCCGATATGTAGATACAAGACAGTTTATTTAAACGGCGGTGGTGGGGCAGGAAAGACAACTCGTGCAATTAAATTATTTCGTCGGTCAAACATGATTGTGTTAACACCAACTCACAAACTCGCCAGAGATAGGATAGCGGAGGGAGTAAAAGCCTGTACTTATCACAGCTTCTTTCGATGGAAAGGCGATAAATGGACCCCTGATCGAATGGGTGATAAATTCATTCCTGAAATCATAATCTGGGATGAAATATGCAATGTATCGTTGAGAGTATTACAGACATTTCTTGAATGGTTGTTAACTAAAAACACAAAGGTCGTCATGTGCGGAGATCATGGTCAACCACCACCATTTGTGCATCCCCACATGAATGGCTAAAGGGTTTTGTAGACTATTACGAAGAAATTACCACTGATTATAGATCACTTGATGAACGATTACGAGAATTCAAAGCGCTAATTAGATTACAACCGGATAGAATCCAATGCGAAATAGCGCGTGAAGTGATTTCAGAAACTCCAATGAATGATTTCTGGGAAACATGGAGACCAAATGATTTGATAATTGCAAGTAGAAAAATAGTCAGGGACACACTTCAGATGAAGTTATTTGAATTGCATAAAGAAAAATTTGCAACGCTTCCAGTACCCCTTTGTTATAGGTCATCGGATACACGAAAACAGAACATTGAAGTTGATATTCCAGGACAGAGTGAAAAACAAATTCTCGTATTAAATGATATTGTGCTGGTTGATATCAGCGTCGTCGAAAATGCATTGCGTGCTGATAAATCCCCATGGACGTTAGGTTATGCAGCAACAATACATTCTTCACAGGGATTGACTATATCGGATACAATTATTTGGATAGTAGATAATCGCATCGAATGGTCGAATTTAGTCTATCTCGCAGTATCCAGAGTACGAAGAATAAATCAACTTCGAAGAATTGTTTTCGATGATAATGACACAACAATGGATGATATTGATGTTAAAATTATTGATAAAAAAACTCTCCGGTTACAAACAACAGGACAAAAAAAAAAACAACGAGAATTTGATATTGATGTTGAATTAATAATCACTTTGAAGAAACAACAGAATAATCACTGCGCGAGTTGCAATTGTATAATGCGTTGGCAGTATTCGGATAAAGATCCTCGCCAATTTACCGTAGACAGAAAAAATAACAGTCTCGGTCATGTCAGAAACAATGTGATGTTGACTTGTCTTGAGTGCAATAGACGCAACGGCGCTAGTTAAGACCACGCGGTGGTAATTGAGTATCCTCGGGTATTACCTGTAGTTGTTGTCTAGTAAAACCCCGCTGAGGGGCAGTTGAATCCAGTTTATAGACTGGAGGTCTACCCGTAGATCGTGTTATACTAGATATCTTGTGTGCAGTAACACTCCAAATAGGATCAGTAGCCCTTTTTCTACCTCCTTCAAGCTCTCCTGGTTCGTATAAGTACCTAACAGTGACATTACTACCAAGAATTGGTTCTTTGAAATCTTTTTGTGGTTGTACGGGTATTGACTTCTTTTTAATAGCGTTGCTAGGTTTCATGTTGATTGTTCTAGTAATCTCATTATTCAGTGCGGTAATCACAGCTGGCAACCTTTTGACCCATTCGCGGGATCGCTTTTCTTGAATGAATTCTTTTGCGTATTGATATCCAAATAACCGCTCAGCAATCGTCCGATTAAATCGTTCTACAATGGCCTGATCGCGATGTAGTGCAGTATGCCCTCGTCGTATGGTGACATTATGATGTTTCATTGTAGATAACACTGCACCCTGAAATTCCTTGCCAGGATCAACCTGCAATAGATTTGGCCAGTGCAGAGGACCCCTTCGATAAATCCTTTCAAATGCAGAAGCAACTTCAGTGGCTGATTTTGTTTTTAACGGTTCTGCTTCTTTGTATCGACTTGCAATATCAACTACGGTTAATGCGTATTTGTAACCACGATCATGTGGCAAAAATAATATATCAGCCTGATGAACTTCATTAGGAGCGGTCACATCAAAATGCGAGAATTGAATTTGTTTAGGCGGTGGTAGATAAATCTGCCATAGTGCCTGTTTGGATAACCAATTAGCCGCAGTGGTTTTTTTCACTTTTGCAGCGCTAGCGAGTTTATGGACTGCTGATTTACCCCTCCAGTATCCTCTTGGGGAATAATAAATTGATTCCATATTATTAATTACCAGCACCTAACATCAATTTACTTTTCATAGCCGATTTTATTAAAAAGGAAGCCAATTTTTCTTTGAAGGATTTATCAGGAATAGCATTTAATGCATGAATTAATTTCACATCCGCGAGATGTCTGTGTTGCAGATTGCTGCTTTTATAAGCAACATCATGAAGGTGACAGGCCTTATCAATGGCGTTTATTGGTTCTTCACCGGGTCGGGACTGATTTTTGATCATTGAGTCTGATATCAAGTCTGGTTCCCGGTCCACAGTAGCTATATCCTGGAAGGTGCTTTTCTCCGGGGTATTTTGCCCATGGGGTTCCAGGGAGTTTTGCAAATTTGGCTGCGATATCACCTCCTCGTTTTTTTTAAAATCAGATCTCATAGACACAAATCTAAATTTCTTTGTACCACATTGCACGCATTTACCAGAAAGCGCTGATCGGTTATTTTTAGTTGTAATCGTCGTCAAGTCATCTTTGCCAGTACGCGTTTTACACTTCATACAATATAGATCCATAATTTATGTATAGAAATATGGATATAATTGATTTTTCAGCGACTAAAGCAAGAGAACCAGTTAAGCATCATGCAGCGCTACCAAACTCTATCCGGATGATTATAATCGGGCCATCTGGATCCGGTAAAACGCAATTGTTGCTCAATTTAATAATGAGATGGATGAAGTGGGATAAGTTGTATTTAATTGCCCTTAGCGTAGATGATCAACGATGTTATGAAGTGCTAAAAGATTTTAAGGACAGCGCGGTAGAAAAATCCGGAGAGGGTATTATTGAATTTATAACCGATATCGATGAAGCACCGAGCATTGATGATATTGATGGAGATATTAACAATTTAGTCGTATACGACGATATAATGTTAGATAAACAAAAAAATCCTGCTAGGATCTTTTCCAGAGGCAGGCATAAAAACACTGACGTGATATATGTCACTCAACGCTACACTCAGGTTCCAAAAGTCATCAGAGATAACTGCAATATTCTTGCTGTATTCAACGGAGTTGATACTCATACTCTTAGAAATATATGGCAGACATGGTGTTCTGATATGGACTTCAATCAATTTAAAAATTTCTTTAGTCATGCTCAGTCAACCCAGTACGGATTCGCAACAATAAATTTGCATGATCCTCGGACACGATATCGTATCGGACTGGATCAAATATTCGGTTAAAATCATTTATTATTTTTTGTTAACCTGTAGCAGCAGAGAGGGCGATGACAACAAGTTGCGACCAAAATTGATTAAAAAATCGTAAAAGTCTCCGTTTTCATTTTTTTAGTTAAAATGAGATTTCGTAGGAAGGCTCGTTAAGATTTCAATCAACTTTTTGTCTGAAAACGTTGTAGGGTTTGCCCCTGAGACATTTTTTTTAGTTAAAATGAGATTTCGTAGGAAGGCTCGTTTTAAGATTTCAATCAAAATTTTGTCTGAAAACGTTGTAGGGTTTGCCCCTGAGACATTTTTTTTGGTTAAAATGAGATCGTAGGAAGGCTCGTTTTAAGATTTCAATCAAAATTTTGTCTGAAAACGTTGTAGGGTTCGCCCTCTCTGCTGCTGAATAGTATATGAATGTCACAATGGTTTGATCGAGGATGGTTTTGTTATCGATCACATTAATTCCAATCCTCGGAATAACAAATTCGATAACTTCCGAACTGTTACACAGAGTGGGAATACTACATATGAGAAAACTGGCACCTGTAAATCAGTTGGGAAGAGACCAGTGAAATCTTTTAATACAGTAACTAACGAGGAAATTGTATTCCAATCAATGACTAAAGCCGGTATATATTTTGATATTTGTATACCCTCAGTACGGTTTGTAGCATATTGAATTTATTGATCTGTGATTTGAAAAAGGACTGGACAAAAGATTCGATTTTCGTATGCCTAAATCATATTTTTGCATTATTCTATATAACACCAAGGAAAATAACTCGTTTAGGTACGTTTACGGTCTATGAAAGAGTTATGGATCTCTATGGGTTTTTTGAAACAATGGATTTCATTGGTTGATTTAGCTGTCATGATTCCCAACGGAGATAATCGATGAAGAAAAGGAATCAAATATGTAGTGTTTTACAAACAATTTTATTCTTTTTTTCTTTCAAATATTCGGTTCTGCTTCAATATTGTCAGTAAGTATACCAAGGATATATAGATTCATGTCCTATACATTCCACGTCATTTATTGTATTGTACAGTTAGCCTGAGCTAGTATTGATCGGTTGTCTACAGTTATCGACACGCGTAACACCTTTTCGTTATGGATTTACACATTATACCTGTAAAACAGTTAGTGTAATGATCTGAAAACGAATCGATTATACAGTGTTTACAAACGTTCGGTTCTGTTTTAAATTGTCAGTAAGTAAAGTATATAGATTAAAAATAATACGATTGTGGCATCTATAATTCACATGCGTTTGACGTACATCACATCTGTTCGTGTTTTACATCCGCCATCTGTATTAACTTACCTATAATTATAAGAACCATTAGCTCAGTGGAAATACAATTATTTTGTAAGAAAACGAACAAAATATGGAGTGTTTTACAAATAATTGTATTTTTTTTTAAGTATTCGGTTTTGTTTCATACACAAAGGTATATGAGTTCGTTAATTGAGTCAGTTTTGGTTTGTGATCGAACCATTGACGTCATCACATCTGTTCGTTATTGATTGTATTAGATTACCTGTATATTATATACCTGTAAATAAAAACCGTTAGCTCAGTGGAAATATAATTATTTTGTATGAAAACGAATAAAACATGGAGTGTTTTACAATTAACTGTATTTTCTTTTTTTTAAGTATTCGGTTTTGTTTCATACACAAAGGTATATGGATTCGATCTATTGACGTCATCACACCTGTTCGCTATTGATTGTATTAGCTTACCTATGTATTATATTCAAAAACATAATATCGTATATAATAACCGTTAGCTCAATCGGTAACGTGTCGTGGTGCCATACTAGCGGTCACGGTGGGGTACCTCCGAAATTCAAATTGCAACCGTATATACCAACCACACCACACCGTGGTGTGAATGAATTTTTCATTCAACCCAGGGTTATTTTGTGGGGAGTATGTTGTTGCAATTTGAATGTAGGAGTGTCATCATTCATTTCATTCATTGTTATGTCCCCTGTGCTGTCACTTATCATTCATTTATTGTTATACGTAGTATTGTCTTGTGCTGTCCCTTATCATCCATTGTCATTGTATATAACCATCCATTCGTTTAATGTTATACGTAGTATTGTCCCCTGTGCTGTCCCTTATCATTCATCAATCCATTCATTCATTATACAACTGCCTTTTTGAAGGTATATATGTAAATGCAGCGTCCTATATGTCCATTAACTAAGCATACCCTCTTGTGATTCTAATCCGTTTTTGACGGATTAGATTTACTCTTAAGGGAATATGCTTCGTGATAAATGTGCTGTCCTTATACAATTGCCAAAACACTCGAATGGAATTGTATGATTATTAATTGATATCATTCATTGTATATATCAATCCTTTATGTATGCCTAGAAACTACCTAAAACCGTAGTAATGGCATTGTGTTGCCCTTAAAATGTATGCCTAGAAACTACCTAAAACCGTAGTAATGGCATTGTGCTGTCCTTAACATGTTTGTGCTGTCCCTATACAATTGCCAAAACACTCGAATGGAATTGTATAATCATTCATTGACATCATTCATTGTATATATCCATCCTTTATTTATGCTTAGAAACTACCTAAAACCGTAGTTATGGCATTGTGTTGCCCTTAAAATGTATGCCTAGAAACTACCTAAAACCGTAGTAATGGCATTGTGCTGTCCTTAACATGTTTGTGCTGTCCCTATACAATTGCCAAAACACTCGAATGGAAATGTATAATCAGTCTTTGACATCATTCATTGTATATATCCATCCTTTAAAAACGGGTTAAAATTGACTCTGAATTTTTTTGTTTTTTTTTGTATTAGAAATATGTATTATCATATATAAATTCTGCAAATATGAATAGGATTATATCCGAGATTTAAAAACTGAAAAAACAAGAGATTAAATTATCTAACAATTTAAATCCTGACCAAATTATGTCTGACTTTCAAGATATAGAATACGGTATTATAACTAACAAATACATGCTGCCAAAGAAGTATGCGCTGATAAAAAAATCCAGAATTCTATTCGGGACTGTCTTGCATTTTGTAGTGACGTAAGTGTGTTTGTCCCGTTATTTACTATCGTAGAAGGAATACGAAAAGAATTCGACCGATATTATGAATTGAAAAAGGAGGTTAATTCGAAGATTAGAAATATACGGGCGTTAATTCAAGAAAATGAAAAAAAACAGATGGATACAATTAACGATTTGACATGTATAGCGCGTTAGTAAAATTCTCGCACTGCGTTGCCAGACAATGGAAAGTATGTAATCAATACCGGCTTTGATCAATGAACAAGGAAGTAAAATAAACTGAAAAATATTTTAGTGAGTGTTTTTTTGTTGCTTGTCTATCTGAGTCGGGTTAAAACGTAACAATCATTTGATGATGACAAAATCACTACATTGTACATTACTTGGAAATTGCTTTACTGTTTTAATAATGGTAAACGAAGCTTTAACTACAAAACTAGCGAGAGAGAGATTGTCTTCAATTAGGAAATTCTTACCAATTCGCGACTCTGTCAGAAGTAAATTACAAGCCAGACAGAGTCTTCAGACTGACTTTTCAGCCGAAACTGAAGATTTGTTTAGACCAATTACCAAAGCAACGAAAGGAGTAGAGCGAGCTATATGGGGGGATGACCCCGAGACGGGGGAAAAAAGAAAAGAAAAGTCTCTTATTGGTGAATTTGAAAAAATAGCAGCGGAAACTGAAAAAAAACATCAGCGTTGTTAACAAAATCCCTTCCTCCTCCTAGTCCAAACAAAACGAATGTTTCTCTGTTGGATAAATTTACCGATGAGAGTAATGAACTAATAGAAAACAAGAGTTATCACGATTTAATTGATTTTGCTGTTGACAGCTATAATTCAAAGGGGAAGTATTTAGCAGGCGAGTATAAAGACGATTCAATATCACCCAATGACTGGGCTAATGCGTTGTATGAAATACATACTGGGGGTTTAGATAAAAGGTTGAGGGAGTATAGTCTTCAAAAGAGAATTTTATTATTATAGAAAACAAGAACGACAACAAGATAGAAAGCGCCGAACACCAACACCAAAACGAAAAAAACAAAAAAGAACCTCAATGGGATGATGATGATCATCCTTTTGGGCGTTTACAATATGATGATGATGAACAGGGTGCAACCAAGAAGGGATTTTCCGGGAGTGGAATTTTAGGTAGTGGTCTAGTTAGTTGTCCTGGTAATATTCTCAGCGATATAACCAGATTAGAAGTTCTCATCGGAGGAAAACGAGCTGGAAATAACTCACCGGAAATAGTTAATGAAGCAGCTGATACATGCATGCGGTTATTTCAAGTGGTATCATGAGCATTGATATATATCGAGATTTCATTGATGAGTTAGTGGAAAATCCTACTAATTTTCACCATCATAGTTATCACAGTGTTTAATCTGATGACGAAGTCATCGCATTAGATAAATATCATTTCAAAAAGATGATCATACACTACAACCATGATAATCCAGCCAGTGTCTATGTAGTAAACTCACTATTTCCAGTTTATAAAGCATACTATGGTGATAGTCTCGGTGATACCATTGCAGTGTTATTTGCAAGAATGGCTCCAAAAGTAGCGCCGCTAGCAAAAAAATTATCAATGAAAGCCATTGATGTTATTCGTGATAAGGGTATTAGCGCTGTTGGAGATCTTGCCGGGAAAGCGTTATCAGCCGCGAAAGATAAACTAACAGCGCTACTTCGGCGGCGAAGGAAACCACCAGTGTCATCAGTGACAAAGTCACCAGGACCACTACCATCTACACAAGACATGCGAGCAAGTGTTAATAAAATAATAAATAACGCAGTAGATCAGAAACTAGCGTCGTTCATGACTCCGTCATTGGCGACTTCGTTGACAGCAAGTGACCAAGATGATATCGCAAATATGACAGCGGGAAGTGGCTTAAAAAAACCTCGACAACGACGATGATTTAGACCTTGATAAATCAAGGAGAATATATAATAAAATATTCAAACGGTCACCTGATCCAGCCTTTGATATGGACGCCCCAGTGCTCAAGGATGATTCCGTACGTCATTATCAATTTTATTCTTATCACGCAGTACAACCAGATCTCCGATCAAGAATTGAACTTCAAGTTCATGATACCAGTAAATACTTTTTGCCTTGTGAAACATTTATCGAAGTAGAAGGAAAACTCGTAACAGCTGCTGATACCCCTGCTGTACCAGCACCATATCCACTTGATACTCAAGTTGGTTTTGTGAATAATGGTATCATGGCGTTATTTGAGAGTGCAAGATATCTCATTGATGGAAAAGAAATTGAATCAATAGAACGTGATGTTGATGTGGGCACAACAATAATAGGGCTAGCAAGATATTCCGATGATTATACAAGATCGGCATGTCCTTCTATGATGTTTGCAAAGGATGCTAAAATACTGCTGGAAAAAATCAATTTGTTGTAAGACGACCAAGAAATAATGCTGGAAATGCTAATGCTGATGTTGAGGATATGATTATAAACAATGATCCTACTTTCAATCTAGGAGCTGCAACACGCATGTCAATGTTGGAAGGAGCGCGAAGATCATTTTCATGCGCGATTCCACTGCATCATATATTCGGATTCTGCAGAAATGTCCGAGGAGTTATCTATGGAGCAAAGCATACAGTAGTACTCGTGCGAAAAGGTACTGATAATGACGCAATTTGGAGGACTCCAGCAGACGCTGCACATCCAGAAAATGATCCCGGTAAAGTCGTTTAAAAAACTATCATTATGGATGCCAGTACTGACTCCATCAATCACCACAGAAGGACGAATACTATCATTTATGGATCAAGGAGGAAAATCATTACTAAGTTGGCTAACAACAACAACGGATATTGTACAATCAACTGTTAACGGTATATTCACATGGAACCTGGCATCAAAACAAGGTGTTTCAGCTCCGCGTCATATATTTATTGCGTTACAGGATAACACGCGAGTTGGCAATCAACTCCTCAGCCATATGATATTTGATCGATTATGTGTTACTGACGTCTCACTGACAATAAATGGCCAGTAAGAACCATCCGAGGATATACAACTTAATTACCGTCAAAACCATATTGCACGCGTGTATCATCGCCTGTTGTCATATATGGGACGCGATCAAAATGTCGATACCGGTCTACAAATATCGCAACATGATTTTAGTACCCTTTATCCGATCTATTACTTTTCATTGGAACATCTTGATTTAACAATACAGTCCGTCGTTGATATACATTTTAGAGCTAGTGTGCATCGTGGTGCTATTCTCGAATACAGAGCTATTGCTGTCATTCTCAGCGACAAATCAATGTTACTTGAAGGTGTTGGCGGAAGAATGAGAGTGATAGATGCACCAGTGGAAAACATGTAACGATTAGATCAAATCTGTTATTGTATAATGAAATACTGTTATATTAGTATTACGTTAACTCCGGTCAATTCAAGCAATTGCAATCGGAATCAGCTAAAAAATGCGGAACCACAATAACGCTGAACCCAATCAGATGACTGGCGGGGCGAATACATTGTCGCTGACGACTCGTCAAGTAAAACACTTCAATGATGCGTTCAAAGATAAAAAAGACGTTCAGATCACTCTCTCTGCAGCTGCTATCAAATATATGATAAAATCAGGTGGTATATTCCCGCTGTTAACTGAGATTCCGGCTTTGATTTCAGCAGCGGCCCCAGCGGTGGCTAAAGCGGCGGCGTTAGAAGCCGTTGGTTCCGCAGCAGGAATGGCACTAAAGAAATCAACTGGGCGGGGGTATTAAAAAAGGGAAAGGGTTTAAGACTACCATGAACCCCGTATTCATAGTACTGCGGAAAAGGTCTGAGAACGGTTTATTAACTCGAGAGGAATCTTTGACTCCAATGTCCAATTTTGATTTACTTGATGCTGCTAAAAAACTTGCGATAAAAAACTTCAGAGGTGTCTTTATGAAAGATCAGTTGCCGGCACAACCAAACAGGGCTGAAACCGGTATTATTAATCTCGACAACAGCACCGGACCCGGAACCCACTGGGTTGCATACGCGATTGATCCACGTGTAATCGTTTATTTCGATTCATATGGGTTTGCACCGCCGAAGGAATTTATACGTTATATAAACCGCTTAAAAACTCCTCGTTGGTATTCTACGCTACCAACACAACAAATGAACAAATGAATGACCCACCAATATGCGGCAACGAAGTATTAAATGTCCTTGACGCTATTTCAACATCTGGAAACCCACCAAATGTTGTCGTGAATGAATATACTAGCACGAAGTGGTCGACGAAGATAGTTTAGAGAGAGATTATATAGAATAACATGATTTATATTTGGGGGAGATCTTTAACAGCGCTGAAAAAACCCAAACCCGATGACACTGCAACCAGTGATATACAAAATAATCGAAGATGAAATAGCTGAGACGTTGAACTTAGCAAGTGTTGATCCTAATGAAATAGCTGTATTTCAAGATCGTCAGGGTAAATTGAAAACTAGTAATGTTTCCCTTGATGATATTTTAGTTAAACAACGAGACGCAACCGAAAACAGCGTTGCGGTATTTTCCGATCTGCGTAAACTCAAACCCGGCGTACTCGTTTCGACGATTACAGATAAATTAAAAAACCTTAACGATGAGTTAAAATTCATACAAAGTGTTTTTGGTGATCCAGTAACAACATCACCGAATTTAACATTAATAAAAATCTCTATGGACAATATAAAGACTGTCAATGACGAGTTAAAATCAATTATGGCTTTCTTCGGCGAACCGGCAGTGATATCACCAAATTTACCATCAATAAAAAAACTCTATGGATAGATTAATTGAGCTTGATTATAAAATTGATCAATTTGAAAACAAGTATGAAAAACACGAAAAGGATTTTAACACACTTTGAAATAAAGTTATTAGAGAATTTTTTGGAACTCCACCGGCGGTCACAATGAAACTATCGGATATAAAATCTTCTCTAGATGAAATAGCCGTGATCAATCGGCAAATAGAAACTATCAACACGATATGGAAACAACCAATGATATTATCAAGGATGATATGCCGAAGATGATAAAAATACTTGAAAAAACAAATATCCCTCATGAGAGAACCAACAACGTAGTATACACAATTCGACACGGATCATTTGCGTGGACACCATTCACTAATATATTAAATATCACCGCGGCCGTCAAAGGTATTTATCGATTAACACTAGTGTCACCGATTCATTTTAATATTTCATCAACGAGTTCATCTGGGATCAACAATATGATATCAACGATCATCGACAAGGCAACAATTGAACAATTCACAATAACAACCACTGATAATAATTTGGCTAGGGTTTCAGTAATATGGTATGTGGAATTCGTATCAGATTTAAGTAAACAACTAAATTGAATTCACTAGCGAATTTAACTCCAGCAATTAGAAATCTATTACTATAAATAAAATGTCATCATTGTCAACGTCACAACAGTATCGCTATGATCAGGTCAGAGAATTTCAATCTATCAGAGTTCGATAAGGACAATACTGGGTTGGCCTGAAATCCCACCTCGACAAGAAACCGTTAATATACCCGAAGCGAAAAAATCTGATCATATTTCAACTAAAGAGGATTGTCATAGTTATCGTAGGTATTATGGCGGCGGTGGTTACGAAAACAGTTTAGGTTATTATTTTGAACCACTAGATCATTCTGGTTTTGCTCATCGTTTTTCTGAATTAGAAGGATCCAGGGACGATAAATGTTATGTAATAAAGGAATTAAACATGAACAAACAATTCGCGGATATGAATTCCAGTTCTGAAAAATTGAAAAATTACTTCATCAAAGAGATTAGTAAAACCCCACCTAAGCGAGATTAAGCAATCAAATACATTTAGGTGTGTAATAAAATTATCGCAGACATAAAATTTTTCAATTCGCGATTTGTTCGATTTATATTAAATCATAATAACCCTAAAACAATAACAGAATTTGCAGCAAAGTATAATATACGCATAGAAGATATCCTCGATTTTAAGTTTCCAGGCTATAATGCACCAGAACTAAAAAAAAATCTCTCAATGATGCCATCGATGATGGTTTTACAAGGATTCACGACGCATGAAAAAATACCACAACCACAACAAATTATCCTCAAACATAATTATGACCCAGATGGTAGTGGTAGGCATATCGCTCCTCAAAATGTGAATATATCTCAGCGATTGCATTGAATTTAGTATGTGATGTTATCGAAGGAAGCTATCAAACAGACTAATTTGTAAAACATCAACATGTAAATCAGTCAGATTATTGGATTGGTCAGTGAGTTTAAAATTAATTCTCGTTAACGAATCATTATGACATCGCATATAGACTGGATTAGTTGGATCCTCAATAATTAGAAATCCTGGAGGAACTGTTGGTGCAAATGAATATAAAATATATCCTTGCTGGGCTTGATATTTGATAGCTTCCTGCGATAACATCACATACTAAATTCAATGCAATCACCGAGGATATATTCACATTTTGAGGAGCGATATGCCTACCACCACCATCTAGATCATTATTATATGTCAAGATAGTTGGACCCTTGTTTTGTTGTCGTTGTGCTGTGACTATTGTATTAATTTTTCCATCAATGAGATCATTAACGGATATTTTTAGTTCGTGCGCGTCATACACAGGAAATTTAAAATTCGGTAAATCGACTTCTGTTATATTGTAACCGGTTAGAAAATTTTGTTTAGAGTGATTAATATTATATCGCGGTGATTAATTATTACTTGAATTACTCGTTGGTTGATATATTCTATGTCGGATGCAAGTTGATTTAATACTTCAATTCGTTTACTAATTTCACTCCGATTAGACTCAATGAAAGCTTGTTGTAGTCATTGTATTTGTTGACTGTGTTTTTGATTGATCTCTCTAAAATACTCAATAATTCTAGTATGGTCAATATTTATATGTATATAATTGATTCTGGAGTCTGTCCAACCTTAAATCGCCAAAAGGCGGAATCCCGATCAACAAAAATAAAATAACTACCGGGCAGAGATGACTGTTTTATATCATTGAGGTGTTCTCCATATGATGTAGTAATCTCGTGATATGATTGTTTATCCGTGACATATTCAGATTTTTGTCGTTCAGGTGGAGGTGTTATTTCAGGCCAACCCAGTATTGTCCTTATCGAGCTCTGATAAATATCTACGACATTTCCGGGAGAATTTATCTCATTTGCTGATGATAATGTCGGCTCGTTAACCGTTATAGCGATTTTTGGTTCTCGCCCAGTAATGGAGTTTATTCTACGGTGAAATTCGGCATTGATTTGTTCGATTTGGTATGATCCAGATGATAGCGAAACAACGTTCCAGTCTGGAGTTCCGTCTTTGCGGTTTTTATAATCGAACACCAAAGAATTATTCGGTTGTTGGCCACCAAATGCTACCGACCTAATATTAGGCCAACTTTGATACACTCGTAGTTTTGCTAGTGTTATCTCCTTCACGAGAATCGAAGTAGGGAAATTCACACTGAATTCAGTATTGGTTGATGTTATTGATATCATGCTTTTTTCACCGGGGTTGTGTTCTCCGATATCTGCTTAATTGGTTCGGTATTTATCTTCTGAAGTAGTTCTTACGGGGTTGCCATTGTTATTATTATTGTCGCGCTCTAATTCTAACATAGTTGACTCGTACAACTGGACCATTCTCGAAAACTCATCCTCGGTTATTGTCGTGTCGTCGAGCGACGTCTCTGTCAACTTAGATAATTGCGAGTACGCGCGAGATACCTCAGCATATCTAACAGTGTAATCGTGCAGATTTTTTTGAGAACACGATATTTTTTTTTCCTATCGCGGAGGCTATTCCTGCGGTGGTTGACACCGCAGCTACACAAACCGGATTAACAGCCGGAGCGGTCATTGTAATCGATGATATAGCAATACCGGCGCCAGCAACTACACCAAACAGCGAGTACACAGCTACATCGATGGCAGTGATTCTTCGCAGGTTTTTTTTTATTTTTATTCGGTACTCCTCAGAAAGAGCTTTGAGTTTCGTTTGAAATTCTTTGACCTGATCATGGCAATATTGAGATACCGAAGGTATCGTTGGAGATGTCATTTTATTTTCAAATCGTTTTACGATTTCAGTTAAGTTGTTTACTCAAATCCGCTACGAATTCCACATACCATGATACTGAACCCCTAGCCAGATTATTATCAGTTGATTCTATCGTGAACTGTTCAGTTGTATCCTTGTCGATGATCGTTGATATCGTATTGTTCACCACAGATGAACTCGACGATGATAAATTAAATTGAGTCGGTGTCACTAGTGTTGATCAATAAATACCTTTGACGGCCGCAGTGATATGCAAACTGTTGTTTGTAGGTGTCCATGTAAATAAAATCGTGTATACTACGGTGTTGGTTCTTTTATGAGGAATTTTTGTTTTCTCAAGTATTTTTATCATCTCCTCTGCATCATCTTTGATTTTATCATTGAAGTCTTTCGTATCTTCGATGAATTTTTTAATATCCGGGTGTTTTATGTCGAGTTTATCAAATGTGGTTCCAAGAAAATTATCTATGATGTTTTTACGAAAAGTTGAAAACTGTTTTACAAGTTCTTCATATTTTTATTGACGTGTTGCTAGTTCCAACATAGTTTATCTCTATGAGCTTCGGTGTGGTCACTTGTGGATTACCAACAAATGCTCCTACGGGTTTATCAATATTGTCCACGATGGATTTTTGTAAATCGGTAAACCGATCGAATTAAGTTAGATGGTCGTTGTATTCATCGCGTAGTGTTTTTAACGGTTCTAAATCGTCAATTCGTTTCACAATAGTTGAAATAAGTGCATCTGGTTTGAGTTTACCCTGATCGGAGATTACCGCGATAGTGCCTTCGCTTGCGTCTCGTTGTTTAACTAAAATATCATCAAAGGAAACATTACTAGTTTTTAGTTTACCCTGACGATCTTGGAATACAACTATTTCATTGGGATCAACACTTGCTAAATTCAACGTCTCAGCTATTTCATCTTCGATTATTTGTTTTATATCACCGATATCAGTTACTTCATCTTCGATTATTTTTTTATATCACCGGTTGCAGTGCCATCATCATCTGGTTTCTTCGACGGTGATAGAGGTCGTCCCCATATATCAATCATGTTATTGTAAAACTAATTATTTCTCTAAAATCTTTGTTGAAAAATCTTTGATTTTCGCCATCGACTACTGGTATATTCATTCACAACCGGATGAGGAGGATTTCCAGATGTTGAAATAGCATCAAGGACATTCAATACTTCGTTGGCGCATATTAGTGAGTCATTCATTTGTTGTGTTGTTAGCGTAGAATACCAACGAGGGGTGTTTAAGCGGTTTATATAACTCATGAATTTCCTCGGCGGCGCTAATCCATATGAATCGAAATAAACAATTGCACGTGGATCAATCGCGTATGCAACCCAGTGGGTTCCAGGTCCGGTGCTGTTATCGAGATCAATAATACCGGTTTCAACCCTGTTTGGTTTTGCCGGCAACTGATCTTTCATAAAGACACCTCTGAAGTTTTTAATCGCTAGTGCTTTAGCAGCATCGAGTAAATCAAAATTTGACATTGGAACTATCGATATTAATAAACCGTTCCCGGGATTTTCAGGCCGCTTCCCTGTTACCATGAATACGGAGTTCCCGGTAGTCTTAGTCCCTTTCCTTTTTTTATACCCGCTCCTGGTTTCTTTCTTTAGTGCCATTCCTGCCGCGGTACCAACGGCTCCTAACTCCGCCGCTTTAGCCACCGCTGGGGCCGCTGCCGCACTCAACGCTGGAATCGCGGATAACAACGGGAATATACCGCCGGTTTTTCACATGTCGCTGATTGCTTTCGCAGAGAGTGTAACCTGGACACCCTTTTTTATAAAGGAAGCATCCTTGAAATGTTTTGCTGGACGAGACGTCAGTGATGATTTATTCGCCCCGCCAGTCATCTGATTGGGTTTCAACGTTATTGTGGTTCAACATTTTTTAACAGATTCCGATTGCAATTTTTTAATCTGACCAGGACTCAAACGTGACACTAATATGACTATATGACATTATACAATAACAGATTGATCTAATTGTTACATGTTTTCTACTGGTGCATCTATCACTCTCATTCGTCCACCAGCACCTTCGAGTAGCATTGATTTATCACTGAGAATGACAACAACCGCTCTGTTATTAACACCAGCAGTGGCTACACGAGCTCTGAAGTGTATACCAACGATGGACTGTCTTGTTAAATCAAGATGTTCCAACGAAACGTAATAGATCGGATACTGATTTTTAGAAACCAACTGTGATATTTGTAAACCAGTATAAACATTTTGATCGCGTGCCAAATATGTCAACAACCGATGATACACGCGTGCAATATAGTTGTTTTCGTAATCAAGTTGTATATCCTCGGATGGTTCCTGTTGGCCGTTTATTCTCAGCGAGACTTCTTAAACGCCAAACTAATCAAATATCATATGACTATGTGTTTGATTGTCTAATCGCGTTCTATCCTGTACCGCAATAAATGTAGGAAGCGGACTTGAAATGCCTTGTCGCGCTGCCAGGTGCCATGTAAATGTACCAGTAATATCAGAATCTATAGTATCTGTACTCACTGATAACCAACTTATCAGTGATTTTCCTCCCTGGTCAATTTTTTGACCATTTTGGCCATTTTTGGCTATTTTTTAGTTGTCCTCGATGAAAATTTCATTGAAAAGTTGATTTTCTCTAAATGAAATGCGGGCATTTTTGCCCTCAAAAAACGACAAAAATCAGTCAGGCGATGGCCAAAATCATTCAAAAATCGACTAAAATCAGACACAAAAATGGCCAAAATCAGTCAATAAATGACAAAAACGACCAAAAATCAATAAAAAAAATATTTCAGTAATAAAAGAAATATTTTACTATGAAATTTACTACTACTTCGTAGTAAAACACATTCATTGATAAATGCCAGTATAGAATTTCACTGCTATTATTGACTAAAACTACCTTGTTCTAGTTGAACGTACATACCTGTATTGTGATACAATACCGTCCAACGAGTATTTATACATGTTTGTAGTAAACATTTTACACACAGTTTATACAACAGAGGCTCTTAAAGGGCATTTTCATTCTGATGGATTAACGCTCTTATATCCTTAATGTTTGAATTGACCATCCTTTTAGTTTCATACTCCCGACCCAGTTCTCTTCTTCTCCTTTCCACGATAGTACATAAAGGGACAAACACACTAACATCTTTACAGAGTACAAGAGAGTCACGGATAGAATTCTGGATTCTTTTTATCAGCGCATACTTCTTTGAAAGGACATATTTGTTATTCATAGTAGAGAATTCGGTATCCTGATACAATTTGATCACAATTTAAACTATCTGATAATTGTATTTTTCGAGATTACAACTCTGAAATTTCGGTTATGATTTCATTGATATTTTCAGAGTTCATATTATATATAATTATATATATTTCAAATACTAAAAAAGAACACAAATTTGGGGGTCCATTTTGACCCGTAGTTTAGTCAGCACAATGCCATTACCCCGTTTTGTTAGGGAGGTTTCCAGGCACTACAAGTATACTTAATTAAGGACAGTACAAAACCATTACCCCATTTTGTTAGGGATGTTTCCAGGCACTACAAGTATACTTAATTAAGGACAGTAAAATGACATTACCCCGTTTTGTTAGGGAGGCTTCTAGGTACTACGAGTATACTTAATTAAGGACAGTACAATGTCATTACCCCGTTTTGTTAGGGAGGTTTCCAGGCACAATTATTTACAATTAAAACCCCATTTGGAACCCCTTCGGTGAATTTAAATCTAAGGCGCCCAGAGGTTACTTATACGACAATACATCTCATGAAACATATTTCCCTGCGAGTTTTTCTAATTCCCCAAATAGCGGGTTAGACCAACAAGAGGATATATTTGATGAATGGACGGCACATTACAACCCCAAGTCGAGTTAATGGCAATTGTACACTATGGATGACGTCAATGGTGTGGTATTTTACAATGAATGAATAGATGATAAAGGACAGCACAACAATGAATGAATGAATGATAAAAGACAATTGATATATACAATGACGGGCTATGCTACACTCAAGCGCGAAATCAATATAAATCACTAAATCGATTAGTTTGAATGCAAAAAACATTAACACCATGCGGCGGTGTGATTTATATTGGTTTCGTAACTTGAGTTTCGAGCTAAAGCCCAATTATATAGAGAGAAATTTCGATTATATATGTAACTAATACAAATTGGCGCAAATTAATAAAGAAAGAGGTGTGTAATCATTATACCCTTCGTGTACTAATGCTGATTATTGACAACATTGAAGCAACACCGAATGCTTGAAAACACTAAAAAAAGAATACAATTGTTTGTAAACACTGCGTATTTGATTGGTTTTCCTACACAAAACAGATGATTGATTATATCCGCTGAGAATTATAACAATTATAACCAGCCAATCAAGTTATTTCCTTTGGTGTTATATAGAATAGTATAAAATGAAATTTAGATGTAATTGTGTTGAATCCTTTGTCCGGTTGTTTTGGAGACAGCGGTCAGGTTATTCCCTGAGCAACATATCGTATTGCAGATCTAAAAATGTTGAAATATCTACGGGCTTCATATATCGATTGAAATATTATTTCTTCATTAGTTGCCGAATTATCATTCTTAATAACATTTATATGATGAATAACAAAACCATCTTCGATCAATCCATTATATACTTCATACACGAAACGATGATTAAGATATTTCTACTTCCCAGCACCAAACATCAACTACTCCATATTAGTTACAAAACCAACTGATTTCTTCAGTCTGCTGTGTCTGATAATACCATCACGAGACGCTTCATAATCGCTGATCACATGGTTCATTTATATACTATACTATTATTTGTCTAATTCATTGTTTGGTCTAATGATAACATTATTGGAAATCTTTCAATGTAATCTTGAGGTGTTCTTATGATGTTGTCGGTGACATTGTCAAGAACGCTGTCAGGGGTACAGTCAGATTCATTGATGGAATTCTTAATGGAATCTATGATTCTCTAATTATCGTAATAACGCCTCAACTCTCTATAGCGTTTGCCACCACAACCGATACACAACTGCGATTTTCCTCTAACCCCTACCCCACATCGTAGGCAGGGTAAAGGGCCAAGACTTCCGTTACGAACGCTTTGTAAATGATATCCACAGAATTCCTTTCTGCATGATTTGTTACACGGGGTTACTGATCCAATCATGAGCCATTTGCAATGATTCATTATATAATAAATTCTTTATTTAAATACTTGTTTTAATTATAGCATGATTGAGTTCGAGCGATTATCAAAAATTGCGCGATGGAAAAATGCTAAATTCAATCTTGATAGAGTCTACGATACGCCAAAGAGTCTAATACATGATAGAACCATGTTGGGTAAAATTCGTGATTGTTTTAAAGAATTCAAGCGCGATGGAGCATCTCACTGTTGGTCGACATTTCGAATTGACGACAGTGTTGATGCTACCATGGACGACGAAAGAGCAGCAGTGATAATCTCACATCTTGGGCGAAAAAGGTATTTTTTTAGAGAGAAATTAATTATCCGCTCAGAAAACCGAGATTGGATTATCAGGGATAAATTTGAACCAATCTTGAAGGTTAAAAGAACTGTCAATGTGAGTCAAGATTCCAAACCTTGGAATTTTAACTGGAATTGACAAACCGTACTACGAGAGATCCTATCCTGTAACAGCAGTTGTTTATGGGATATATCCGTTAAATGATAAACCGAGTATTGAAAAACTAAAACCCATGAAATATTCGTCAAGAATAAATTGTGTAGCAGGGCGAATAACAGAACACTTCACAAATGCGTTACGTGGAAATAAATTGACTGATGTAAGACGCAAATAAATAAATGAATGGTTACAAACAGTGAAGGAGCACGGGTCAACAATTCAAAATGTGGCAGCGTTAGAACGAATGCTAAAATTCCAAATATCGGTAACAACGATAACAAGAGAAGTATTGCACGAATCGAAATATAAATCGAATGAAGCTCCAATCAAAATTATTGACCATAACGAACACGCGTGGACACCTGCGGTAACAATATTTCCACGGGATAGAACAATAAAATATATACCCGCGGAGTTCTCCCCGGAGGAGAAATTATTTCATTGTATTCACCAGTCGAGTAAAAACGATCCTGTGTCAGTTTGGTTACTTCACAGTTTTGAAAACTCCGATGGTAGATTCGATCAAGTTGTAAGACCCAATGGAGAATTATACCGTACTGAAACCCTCCATGACGAGATGAAAAACTAGCTAGTAGTTTTGCAACACAACACGATGAACAATTCCTAACAAACTGTTTTACAATTCCGTCTGTTGCAGCTCATTTTGCTAGAAAGAAAAACACATGGAAACCAACAAGAGCTGAATTTCTCACAGACATCAAATCAAGCTGCATAGAGTATGGTCATGGCGGACTATGGAATACAAAATGCACCCATGAAAGTATTATTTCGGTTGATATGGTTGCGTGTTACCCTGGTAGTTTTCTCGGGTACGGAGAATGCGCTAAATACTTCAAGCGATTTGGACATCCCACACATGAAATGACCCGTGTTGCGTTTAATGGACCACTTCCCGATTTTGATTTAACCGGATTCGCTCGTGTGGTATCATTTGAATCGGCTACATGACTTCATTAGTGTAGTTATGTTTGGGTTGGTAAACACATCTTTGAAAAACACTGGATGCCAATAGTGCTATTATGATATATGATTGATTGTAGCATGTTGATATCGCTGATTGTCAGTGAAGCGATTATATCATATCGAGCCCAGACTTAGGTTTCGTTACCACAACCTATTCTAGATAGTATAATCAGCAAACAAAGAAAACAGTTTGCCGATCTCGACGAAGAATATGTCATGAATTGGTCCAAACAGCTATTTGAAAGTGAAAATAGACACGCAAAAGAACTCTGTAGAAGAATAATCGGGAAATTCACTCAGGGTGGAAAATACGACAATACAAGATATTCTTCACGGTTGATTATAGATAGCGTCGAATCCGATTTTATAATCACGGATGCAATATCTAAGGGTAAAGACGCTTTCTTGTCCGATGGAACCAAATTGGGTACAATTGTTACTTACAACGATGGATACAGTCTTCAGTATACACCTTTGAGGGCTTCTATGCTGGCTTTTGCTTCTATTAATTTATTTTTAATGATAAATAGATTTCATGACACCGCAGTTAGAGTCACCACTGACTCATTTTATATAAGCGTAAAACACAGCGAAGCAGTCGCTGAATTCACAAATTCCGACGAGAGTTGGGGATCTTGGTGAATTACGCGAGAAATGCTGCATGATTATTCCAAGTCAGCAGATGTTACGATCGAAGATAAATACTTGAAAAATAATCAAATATCAGAACTATCTAATGCACCGCAGGTATCTGATCCAATATGTAGATATAAAACAGTTTATTTAAACGACTGTAGCGGGTAAGGAAAGACGACTCGTGCGATTGAATTATTTCGTAGAAACGCATCAAACATGATTGTGCTAACATCGACTCACAGACTTGCCAGATAGATGAAACAACGAGGAGTGAATGCTTGTACTTATTACAGTTTCTTTCGATGGAAAGGCGATGAATAGACTCCTGGTCGATTGGGTGAGAAATGTATTCCTGAAGTCATCATTTGGGATGAAATATGCACGGTGTCGTTAGATGTATTACAAATATTTCTCGATTGGTTGTTACTGAAAAATACATAATGTAGGCGATGATGGCCAGCCACGTCCATTTGTCCATTTATCCCCACATGATTGGTTAAAGAATTTTGTAGACTATTATGAAGAAATTAATACTGATCATAGAGCACTTGATGAACAATTACGCGAGTTCAAGAAGCTAATCAGATTACATCCGGATAGAATCCAAGGTGAAATAATTTCAGAAACACTATTAAAAGATTTTTGGGAAGCGTGGGGACCAAACAATAGTAGCAAGTAGAAATATAGTCAGAGACACACTTCAGATGAAGTTATTTGAATTGCATAAAGAAACATTTGCAACACTTCCAACACCGCTGTGTTATAGATCCAAGGATACACGAAAACAGAATATCGAAGTTAATATTCCTGGGCAGCGTGAAAAGCAAATTTTAGTGCTAAATGATATTGTGCTGGTTGAGTCATTACGCTCTGATAAATCCCCATGGACGCTAGGTTACGCAGCGACGATACATTCTTCACAGGGATTAACTATATCAGATACAATTGTTTGGATTATAGATAATCACATCGAGTGGTCAAATTTAGTTTACTTGGCAGTGTTCAGAGTACGAAGAATAAATCAACTTCGAGTAGTTGTTCTAGATGATAATGACACTACAATAAATGACATTGTCAACGATGATATAATCAGAAAAAAACAATCTGGTTATAAACAACAGAATAAAAAAATAACAGAGAATTTGATATTGATGCTAAATTAATAACCACGTTGAAACAAGAACAGAATAATCACTGCGCGAGTTGCAATTGTATAATGAGTTGGTGTTGGTCGGATAAAGATCCTCGTCAGTTTACAGTAGATAGAAAGAATAGCAGTATTGGCCATACCAACGATAACGTGATGCTGACTTGTCTCGAGTGCAACAGACGAAGAGGTGCTAGTTAAGACCACGCGGCGGTAATTGAGTGTCCTCGGGTATCACTTGCAGTTGTTCACGAGTAAACTGACGCTGAGGGGCAGCAGCAGAGGGGGTGAATCTGACAACTTTGTAGAGGCGTCGATTCGGCAAACTGAGTCTTCCTCGAAAAGCGTAAAAAAGCATCGATTCGGCTTACCAATGCTTCCTCGAAGACGCCAACGTTGTTGTCACTCACCCCCTCTGCTGCTATGGGTTAACAATGAAAATCACTATGATTTCACAAACAGACTAATTTGTAAAACCTCACTTCGTAAATCAATTAGATTATTAGACTGGTCAGTGAGTCTGAAATTAATTCTCGTTAGCGAATTATTATGACATCGCATACAGACTGGATTAGATGGATCCTGAATAATTAGAAATCATCTAGGAGCTGTTAGTGCAGATCAATATAAAATATATCCTTGCTGAGCTTGATTTGATCGCTCGAGATTTATTTGATAGCTTCCTTCGATAACATCACATACTAAATTCAATGCAATCACTGAGGATATATTTACGTTTAACGGCGAGATATGTCCGCCGCCTCCATCTGGGTCATTATTATATTTGAGAATTGTTGTTTGTGGTTGTGGTATTTTCTTCCATGAGTCATGGATTTGTTTGAAACCTTCATCGATGGCATCATTGAGAGATTTTTGTAGTTCTGAGATATTATATCCGTGTAGTTCGAGCGTGGAAATATCTTCTACGCGTATATTATATACTGTCGCAAACTCCGTTCTCGTTTTAGGATTATTGTCACCTAATATCGCTTGAATAATTTATGAATGAAATGTTTCCATGTCATTGATGATTTTGTTACATATTTCTACGACGCTGATACATTCATCTCGGGTGAGAGTGCCGGATTTATGAGATATTAACAACAGCGAAACATTATTCATCGCTGTGAAATTTTCAGTGATTTTATCCTGTCGAGTTGCGTAATATCTTCGGTTGCGATCGTCTATAATTCCAGTGAAAAAATTCAACTTGGTGTATTCGTTATAGATTTTTACTGGATTATCGGGTTTTATCCTGTCAGTAACATAATCTAATTTATGTGGTTCAGGATTAACTAGTTCCTGTCGAGGTATAATTTCAGGCCATCCCAGTATAGTTCTTATAGAACTCTGATAGATATATAGGACATAACTGGGCGAGTTTATCTCGATCGCAGATGATAGTGTCGGCTCGTGGACCGTTATAGCGATTTTCGATTCTTTTCCAGTAATGGATTGTATTCTGCGTTGTAATTCAGCATTGATTTGTTCGATTTGGTATGACCCTGATGGTAGCAAAACAATGTTCCAGTCTGGAGTCCCGTATTCGCGATTGTTACTCGCAAATACCAAGGAATTATTCGGTTGTTGACCACCAAATGCTCCCGACCTAATATTATGCCAACTATGGTATACTCGTAGTTTTGCTAGTGCTATTTCTTTCACGGGAATCGGAGTATGGAAATTCACACTGAATTCAGGATTGGTTGATGGTATTGATATCATGCTGATAGTATCTTCTACTGCGTTGCGTTGTTTAACTAAAATGTCATCCAGGGAAACATTACTAGTTTTTAATTTACCCTGTCGATCTTGAAATACAACTATTTCATTGGGATCAACACTTGCTAAGTTCAACGTCTCAGCTATTTCATCTTCGATTATTTTTTTATATCACCGGTTGCAGATATTTCTTCGGTTGGTTTTTTCATTGCTGATAAAGATCTCCCCCAAATATAAATCATGTTATTTTATATAATCTCTCTCTAAAATCTCTTCGATATCCAGCGATTACTAGTGTATTCATTTACGACAACATGTGGTGGTTTTCAGATGTTGATAGCGTTGATTACATTTAATACTTCGCTGCCACATATTGGTGAGTCATTCATTTGTTGTGTTGGTAGCGTAGAATACCAACGATGAGTTTTTAAGCAGTTTATAATCCATATGAATCGAAATAAACAATTGCACGTGGATCAATCGTGTATACAACCCAATGGGTTCCAGGTCCGAGGCTGTTATCGAGATTAATAATACCGGTTTCAACGCTGTTTGGTTGTGCCTGCAACTGATCTTTCATAAAGACGCCTCTGAAGTAATGTCCAATATTTTAGCAGTATCAAGTAAATCAAAATTTGATATGGGAATCGAAGTAAACTGTTCCTGGGATTCTCAGACCTTTCCCACTGTACCATGAATGCGGGGTTCCTGGTAGTCTTAGACCTTTTCCCTGTTTTATATCCCTTCCCAGTTGCTTTCTTTAGTGCCATTCCTGCCGCAGTACCAACGGCTCCTAACGCCGCCGCTTTAGTCACCGCTGGGGCCGCTGCCGCAATCAATGCTGGAATCGCAGCTAGCAACGGAAATATACTGCCGGTCTTTTTCATATTGTCGATTGCAGCCGCAGAAAGTTTAATTCGAATTCCTTTTATATTTTCGAGCGCGGCACTAAAATGTTTTGTTTGACGATTTGTCAGCGACAATTTATTTGCTCCGCATGTCATCTGATTGGATTTCAATGTGATTGTAGTTCCGCATTTTCCAGTTATTTCTGATTATAGTTTCTTAATCTGATTAGGAGTTAACGTAACACTAACAACATCATATGGCATTTTATTAATAACAGATTGATCTAATTGTTACATGTTTTTGGACCACTACATGTTATCCACTGGCGCATCTATTACTCTCTTTCTTCCACCAGCACCTTCGAGTAGCATTGATTTGTCGCTGAGAATGACAGCAACCGCTCTGTAATTAGCAATACCACCAGGACGGGTTACACTAGCTCTAAAGTGTATATCAACGACGGATTGTCTTGTTAAATCAAGATGTTACAGTGAAAAGTAATAAATCGGATATAGATTTTTAAAATCCAATTGTGATATTTGCAAACCAGTATCAACATGTTGATCGCGTCCCATGTATGACAACATATAATGATATGCACGCGCAATATGGTTAGTGGTGTAATCAAGTTGTATATCCTCGGATGGTTCCTGCTGTCCGTTTATTATCAGCGAGACTTCATTAACACATATCTGATCAAATATCATATGACTTCGTTCTTGATTACCAACTCGCTCGTTTTTCTGTAACGCAACAAATATATGACGTGGAGCTGAAACACCTTGTTTTGATGCCAGGTGCCATGTAAATGTGCCATCAATATTATCCTGTTTAGTATCCGTAGTCACTGATAACCAACTCAGTGTCGATTTTCCTCCGTGATCCATAAATGATAGTAGCCGTTCTTCTGTTGTGATTGATGGAGTCAATACTGGCATCCACAGCGATAGTTTTGTTAAAATGACTTTACCCTCGGGAGCAACAGCGTCACGCCAGATTGCATCATTACCAGTACCCTTTCGCACAAGCGCTACTGTATGCATCGCTCCATAGATAACTTTTCTAACATTTATACAGAATCCAAATATATGATGCATTGGAATCGCGCATGAAAATTGTCGATGCTGTCCTTGCAACGTTGCTACGCGTGTTACAAATCCTAGGTTGTAATTAGGAATAGTATTTATGACATCAAAATCAGCAGCTGGTCTTACATATCCGGCTGGTGCTGGATCAACTACAGTAGCTCGTGTTGCCTTTATCCTGGAATACTGGACGTTTTCAGGGTGATCAGTTTTATCCTTAGAAAACATCATAGATGGACCTGCCGATCTTGTATAATCATCAGATTATCTAGCAAACCCTATTATTGTTGTGGTAACATCAACATCACGCTCTATAGATTCAATTTCTTTTCCATCAATGAAATATCTAGCGCTTTCGAATAACGCCATGATATCATTATTAACAAAACAAACTCTAATAGTTGGGTTATTTTCATATGTTGTATTAGCTGCACCATTTGTTACAAGTTCTCCTTCCACTTCGATAAACGCTTCACACTGTAAAAAGTATTAGCAGCATAGAGGGTGAACAGACATAGTTTTCAAACAAAAATAGGGCCTCTACGACGGGATGAACAGATCAGGCTTTCAAATAATAATAAGGCTTCTAAAGAAACGAATTATTTTACAAAAATGGCTGCTATAAAGTCTCCTATTAGAGAAGGAGAACATATCAGGCTTTCAAACAAAAATAAGGCTTCTACGGAAACCGAAACTATTCAGACAATCCAAAACTATTTCAAACCGAGAAAATATTTCACAAAAAAGGCTGGTACAACGACATAGTCTCATTACAGAGAGAGGTGTCATAAACGCTTAATAGAAGCGTCCATGGGCAAACCGAGACTTCCTCGAAAACGACGTCAATGTTGTCGCAGCCCTGTTGCTGCTAACGGGTTAACAATCCTTGTTTGTGAAGTCTTAAAGACTTTAATGCTAGCAATTTATATGATGAATTAGCGATATATTTTTATATAAATGGCAAACGTCGGAGAAGCACAAATAACTAGATTAACTAGATAACGGTTGGCTGCGATTAAGAAATTTCTCCTGGTGAGAAATTCTTTCAGAGATAATTTGCAAGCTCGACAACAAGCAAAATTAGATTTTACCGCCGATACTGCACAATTATTTAAGCCTATAACTGCGGCAACTGGAAAGGTAGTAACCGCGATAAAGGAATCTAAACCAGAGCTGAAATCACTTCGTCATTCACCAGTGGTAGAATTTGAGGAAAAACCGACAATGAAAATTGATAGTAGATATCAAGAGATACAAAATAAAATTACTGAAGATTTTTTTAGCACTTATCGATAAGAAAAAAAATGATCCTGAAGAATTGATAAAATTTACTGCTGCTAGTTTTGTTGATAGATATAATTATTTAAAACCAGAAGCAAAGAAAAGTTTAATCGGTGATTTTAAAAAATACATCGACGTGGCTTATAAGATTAGTACAGAGTTAAACAAAATTAGATAAGTCTATAAACGGTATAGTGCATTTGATGCTGCTGTTAGATTAAAATTTTTTTAAAATGAACAAAAAAGAGAAGCTCAACAAAAACTTATACCACCAACTCCCACAAAACGAGAACGAAAAAAAGAACAACAACGATTAAGACAAGAACGAAAACGTGTACAAGCAAATCCACGAAGACAAGAAGACCCTGTTATGGAAGATTCTCAACGAGAAGAACCTGAAGAGGATGTATTTAAAAAATTAGGTCTGGGATATAACGGTGGTAATATACCATGTTCAAGAAGTATCTTCGATGATATATCACGGTTAGAAGTTCTCATTGGAGGAAAACGAGCTGGAAATAATTCTCCGGAGATAATTAACGAAGCGGCTGAAATCTGTCAACGGTTATTTCAAGGTGGTGTAATAGATATTGGACTATATCGTAGTTTCATCGATGAACTTACCGATGATTATTATAGTGATTAATCACCACAATTGATCATCGATTAGATATATAGCATTTAAATAAAATGATATTACATCGTAGTATGAGCAGAGCAAGACCTGTTTATGTCGTAAATTCACGATTGCCAGTGTACAAGGTGACATGGAAATGGTATCGGGGACGTTGTCACTGGATTATTTACTCGAGTGGCTCCAAAACTGCTACCGATTGGTAAAGAAATATCGTCAAAAGCTATTGGGGTTCTCGGTGATAAAATTGATACAGACGTTGGTAATAAAGCTTTTGATATGTTTCATGTAGCCAAAGAAAAACTTATGTCGTTGGCAAGAGGTTTTACCTCAAAGAGAAAAGCGATAAAATTACAATCTACAAATCAAATGCCATCTAAGATAGGTAAAGCAATTAATAAAATAGCAAAATCGCGGTTGACATTAATTGCTGGTTCCTGTCTAGCACGATTAATGATTTAGATCAACGACTATATAATAAAATGTTTAAACACGATGCTCTTGATGTAGATGCTCCTGTACGAAAAAATGATTCTATACGTGATTATCAGTATTTTTCGTATAATGCTCAGAATTCAAATCCAAGGTCACGAATTGAACTTAGATTTGATGATACATCTAAATACTTCTTGCCGTGTGAAGCGTACATCGAGGTAGAGTGACGACTAGTAAAGCAAGATAATACTGGATTTATTGATACTGATCACCTCGAAAATATCCCAATTGGGTTTGTCAACAATGGCATAATGGCGTTATTTGGCAGCGCGCAGTATATAATTAATTCTACTAGAATTGAATCCATTGACAACGATGTTGATGTTGCAACCAAAATAATGGGTTTAGCTAGATACTCTGATGATTTTATTAAATCTGAGGGTCATTCAGTGATGTTTGCGAAGGATACTACCAATAGCGCTGATCATAATCCATTTATTGTAAGACGACCAAAAAAGGTTACTGCTGCTAATGATGATGCTGATCTTGAAGCTGTTGTTTTCGGTAATAATCCTAATTACAACGCAGGATTTGCAGCGCGAGAAAAGATGATAGACAATCTTGGTAGATTTTCATGTGCGATTCCATTGTCTCATATATTTGGATTTTGTAGAGATATCAGAAAGGTTATCTTTTTTGCTAGTCATACTGTAGCAAAAAATCAACTGATGATTATGCTCTTTGGCGTGGTGCTGCTCCTGCTACTGATGGTAATGTAGAATTAACAAAATTAGCGCTATGGATGCCAATTATGACTCCCTCGTTGGCTGTTGAGACGCGGTTACTATCTTTTATGGATCATGGAGGAAAATCTTTACTGAGCTGGTCTGATATTACAACAGCTACGTTAACTAGTAACGTTGATGGGGTTTTTAATTGGCAACTTGCACTTACAAAAACTGTTTCCACGCCGAGACATGTTTTTGTTGCGCTACAAAATATTAATAGAACTCAAAGGCGATTTGGGGTTGCAGATGATAGTCTACAATTGCGATCTCATATGATATTTGATCAGTGTGGTGTCAGTGAAGTATCATTGCGAATAAGCAATCAGCAAGAGAACAACTTATCCTCAATTACGATAACAATCAAATAGGACGAGTATATCATTGATTGTGGTCTTATATGGGTCGTGATCAAAACATTGATACTGGACTCCAAATATCAAAATGGGATGTTTAAGAATTGTACCCGATTTATTACGTTTCGTTGCAACATCTTGATCTATCTAAACATTCAACCATTGATGTAAAATTTCAAGCTCGTATCGGTGATGCTCTTGGAGGGTTTAGAGCAATTGCCGTTATTCTCAGTGATAAATCTATGACGCTCGAAGGTGGTGGTGGAAAAATGCGAGTCATTGACGCACCCATTGAAAATATGTAGCAGGATAATTAGATTATTACTATCTAAATAAAATGTCATATAGTCATGTTAATGTCACCATGACACCTGGTCAGGCGGCCCCAGCGGTGGCTAAAGCAGCGGTGCTAGGAGCTATTGGTACCGCGGTAGGGTTGCAGTAAAGAAAGCAACGGGTGGATCAGTTCGCGCTAAATACAAAAAAGGGGCGCGGATTCAGATTACCGGGAAGTCGGTACACAAAACACTATGGGACCGGATCAAGATAACTAAAAATTCTGACGTTGTAGAGTCCTTAATTCCCATGTCTAATTTTGACCTCGCTGACGCAGTAAAGAAACTCCCAATAAAACATTTCAG
Source organism: Unio pictorum (assembly GCA_030141615.1). Taxonomy (NCBI): domain Eukaryota; kingdom Metazoa; phylum Mollusca; class Bivalvia; order Unionida; family Unionidae; genus Unio; species Unio pictorum. The sequence continues at coordinate 3,158,971 of JARLTB010000111.1, forward strand.
AGGTGTATTCATGAAAGATCAATCACCAGCACAACCACATATCGAAGAAACTGGTATAATTAATCTAGATGACAACACTGGACATGGAACTCATTGGGTGTGTTACGCAATATATCCAGCGTCGATTACTTATTTTGACTCGTATGGATTACCACCGCCGATGGAATTTCTCAGTTACGTATCCAAAACTAAAGTTTTGTCAAAGAAAATCCCAATTTGGTATTCAACGCTACTCACGCAGACATTAACAGATTCTCCAATATGTGGACAGCTATCTTGACGAGTTCTAAATTACTTCACAAAGCTATCCACGTGTACACGATGAAGAAATTCGTAAAATTTCCAAAAATAAGTTAAAGAGAAATATGTAATATAACATGGCAGATATTTTTGGGAGATCAGTACCACGTGTTTCCGAAGAAGGAGTTACTATCGGACAAGTACAAAAAAAATCAACAAAGCTATCTCATCGATAGCAAACTTAGATGAATTAAAAAAAATTATATGATCAAATAAATGCTCTAACGGGATTACAAAAAACCATCGATGACGTTAAAGACATCGCTGGTGACTCCGCCATTGATATGAAAAACTACGTGACGAATATAACGATCATATAACCAAATTTAATCAACTCCAACAGGATATCATTGACACCATTGAAACTCCCATAAATAATTTCTTTGGTGTTCCGCGTGCACACCCTGATTTAAGTATCACACAAGTAAAAGCCACCGTCGACAATTTACCAAAATTACGAACTGAGTTTGATTCTCATCTCGGTCAATTTAATAATTTGCGTAAAATGTTTAGAAAAACTGATGATGCTATCGACAAATGTTTTGGTAAGGATGTGAAACCAGAAGAAATCAAAACAACCCTTGAAAATATTATTACAAAACTCGATGAAATAACCGCGATTAATAACCGATTGGGTGTTATTCGCGAAGAGAGATCAATTTCAGATTCAATCGCGGTTATTAAACACCCATTGATGATCTCAGAAAGGTCACCAATGCTATCAGCGAGGATGCAATAAGGATGATAGCAATCGTTGAAAAAACAAAAATTCCTCATGAGAAAACCAACAACGTAGTATGCACGATTCAACACGGATCATTTGCGTGGATTCCACTAAATAACATATTAAGTATCACTGCAACCGTCAAGCGTATTTATCGATTAACACTAGTATCACCGACTCAGTTTAATATATCATCGTTGAGTTCATCTGGGTTCAACAATACGATATCAACGATCATGGACGAGGATACAATTGAACAATTTACAATAAAATCCACTGATAAAAATTTGGCTAGGGTTTCAACAACGTGGTATGTGTAATTCGTAGCGGATTTAAGTAAACAACTAAACTGAGCATCCATAGGTTTCAATTGAAATTGTTCACTGTTGTAATAAATAAAATATCATCACCGACGAAATCATTGCCGACGATACCTTAAGTATCTCAATACCGTTATGATACCGTCAAAGAATTTCAAACTAGTCTAGGAATACTCGCTGAACAATACCGCGTAAAAAATAAAAAAATTCCGACGAAGAATCAACCTCATTGACGTAACCCTGTACTCGGTATCTGGTGTAATCATTGGTGCTGGAATAATACTATCTTCGGTTACAATGGTTGCCTCGATCAATGTTCCAATTTGTATATCTGCTGCGAGAAAAATCGCGGGGGTATTATCAATAATAACAAAAAAAATATCATCGTGTTCCCAGCGAAAACTACACGATTACACTATTAAACTCGCTACAGTATCCAATGCATACTCGCAATTGTCAATGCTGATCTCAACATCCATCGATGATACAATTATACCACATGATGAATTCTCGAAGATGGTTCGGTTGTATGATTCAACGATGTCAAAATTAGAGCAACACAATTACAATGACAATGTCACAAGAACTGCTTCAACGAATAGCAGAAAATACCACTCCGGGGAAAACAAAATTGATATCGCTGGTAACGAAAGTACCAGAGTTCAGCGTTGAATTTAACCCTCCGTTGTTAGCATCCGAGATAGCGCTAACGCAATTAAGATGTTATTACAGTTGGCCCAATGTACGATCAGCGCCATTTAATGGTAAACCGCCCAATAACAGTTTTACATTTTCATACAAGAATAAAGTCAATCCAGATGGAACCCCAGGTGAACTAGAATGGGACACAATATATTTACCCACGGGCGCATATGACATCGAAGATATCAACGCTACGATCATATATTCCATTGAAGCAATCACAGGAAAAAATACCATTGACGTCCCAGATGGACCTGATAAATTCCCCCCCCCCCCATCGAAATACACGTACACGAACCTCTACTTTCGACGACCATCGAGATAAATTCACCTAACTACGCCGTGGATATATATAATAGCTCAATTAGAACTTTATTGGGTTACCCTGAGTATATTTCAGGCACCGTTGATATAAAAGATCTACCACGTGAACCACTAAAATCTGACTTTGTTTCGTCGAAACAAGATTATCATGGTTTTGATGATAGAGATGTTGGTAGTATACCTAAGTTAACATATGTTTTACCAATAGATGTTCTTTTTAATCATTTGCGAGTAACGGAGAGCGCCGATAATGAATTTTTTGAAACAAATAATGCAGAGATTACTGAAGATTTTAGATTAATAAATCTCGATTTTGAGCGATTTCGAGGTTATTTAATAACAGCAATAAGTGCAATCTCACCACGCCGAGATGATGTCATCAAATACATGGAATTATGTAATCTAATTATCGCCCACATGGATAAGTATAATTTACAACTAGTTCAACTTCTATTAAGTCATCGTGATCCGGCAACGAGAATATCATTTGCAGCAAAACACAAAATTCGCGTCGAAGACATCCACGCGTTTAAGTTTCCAGGATATAACGTACCATTCATGCATCAAAAACTAAGTGATACCATCGATGAATTCTTCCCACGGATTCACACAGCGTTGTTGAATAATCTTCCTGCGGTTCATTTCCAGTTACCTGAACCTAAAAAATCTGATTTATTCACTGATGAATCACCCGCTGTGGATCCTAAGTTCAATTACAATTTTGACATTAGTTTTCTACGACCTAGTGATATCTATCAAAAATTCTCGTATAACGTCTACGACGGAACAGAAACTGATATACTTGGAAAATACGAATACAATGAGTATGGTAGAATAATATGGCGATTTGCTCTTGGCGCTCAAGGTGTATTTGTAATAACAGAGAAAAGTTTATTTATGATCTTCAACAGGATGAAACAATTATTTCAAACAAAGCTAAACCAGCTTCGAGATTATCTGCAACGATCTCTGCTACTCGATTTAACAACTTCACGTGAGTAGTAATAGGGGGCACTATAGCGTCAAGGGAAAATCCAGTCAAAAACAGCTTGGGGCACTATGGCGTCAAGATTTATAGCGTCAAGGGAAAATCCAGTCAAAAACATCTTGGGGCACTATAGCGTCAAAACAGCTTGGGGCACTATAGCGTCAAGGGAAATTGAACAGGGTGGGTCTGTATAGCGTCAAAGGAAATGGAACATAGTGGGCCTATATAGCGTCAAGGGAAATATAACAAGGGAAATATAACAAGGGAAAAAAGGGTGGCAATGAAAGCTAATATCTTTTCGAGACTTATGAGTGGCCCTGAAAAGGGCCTTTGGATACTTCTTCTTCTTTTATTTTCTGCCTTTGTTCCACCACCTTTTGATTTTACCAATAATTCCCTTCTTCTTCTTTTCTTCCTCGGGAATCCAGTCAGGATGTCCCATAGCTCTAAACTTCTCTTGTATCTTGATCCAATTGTTATTTAATCTTTCAAAGTCCTCTTTCTTTTTTTGGTTTTCATTGTCCTTTCTTTCCTTTCTCTCCTTACTCCAGTTATCTTGTATCTTCTTCTAATAGTTCCTTTCTCATCAGTTCTTCAGCTTTCTTGAGCGGGTCCAAACCCTTTTGGACATGGGGGTACTCTGTCAAGATATTATCCAAAAAACAATTGGCGTTTTCGACAATATCTATTACTTGCTTCAATGTCCCCACTCTAACATAGGGTGGGTTAATGCAGCCTCGTAACTTTTTGGCTTCTTCTTCTAGCATTCCTCCTAAGAGCTCCCTGGCTATTTTCAGTCTTTTTGCAAAGTCCAAACTCTTCGCAATCTTCCATTTATGATGTAGTTTTTCCACTTCATATTCCCCGTCTAATATCCAGAAATAGCTGTGTCTTAAATTGTTGAATAAACTTGATGCTTTTGCCATCTTCTATGGTTATTCCGTGGAATGGTTCTAATGTCAGTCACTTTGAGTATATATATCTTAAGCACGGACGTGAAAGTAAACACCCCCTACATTCACTTGTCATATTAGATACTATTCACAAATCCTATTATATACTATCCAAAATCACACCCTATACTAACCACACACACACGGGGAAGCAGCCAAAACACACCATATCATTTACTATCCCAAATCACACTATATACTATCCACACACACACACACGGGGAATCAGCCAAAAACACACCCTATCATTTACTATCCAAAATCACACCCTATACTAACCACACACACGGGGAAGCAGCCAAAACAAACCATACTATATACTATCCAAAATCACACCCTATACTAACCACACACACGGGGAAGCAGCCAAAACAAACCATACTATATACTATCCAAAATCACACCCTATACTAACCACACACACGGGGAAGCAGCCAAAACAAACCATACTATATATACTATCCAAAATCACACCCTATACTAACCACACACACGGGGAAGCAGCCAAAACAAACCCTATTATATACTATCCAAAATCACACCATATACCATCTAAATAGAGTCAGTGTTTATAATCACACTACTCCTCTCTCACACCCAATGGCAATTGACATAGTATTTCTTTTCTTGTTATTTGGGTAGCCCTGAGAAGGGCTGTTTTTTAAACTTTAAAATGCACCTGGCTAATGCTGGCATCTCCCAGGTCTAGCCCCACACACACATCTCCTACTCCAATCATTCTCCCAATTCACTCTTGTGATTGGGAGCGCAGAGGGAGAATGATTGGCTTCACTATCCCAGTCTTCACTTTGTGGGATAGTGAAAGTCTCTTCATTTCTTCCTCTATTCCGCAACCGTGGATGAGGCTGTAGTTGTTGCGGCTGAGGCTGTGGTTGTTGCGGTGGGGGCTGTGCCTGTAGTGGACGAACTGGTTCTGGTGAAGGTGTACTCACCATAGGCTTGACTTGACTAGTTTGCCTCATCATGCGGTGAGGCAAAATTGACATTTTCATTTCCTTCTCCTCTTCTTTCTTTTTCCTCTCCTCCTCTTCTTTAATTCTGGTCTCTTCTTCTTCTGCCTCCATTGCCAGCTCGTCCAGGAGACGTCTAGCATTCTCCAGATGCATTTGAAGCTCTCTTAACTTTTGAACTCTGCTCATCTTCTTTGATGCGCCAACGATGGGTAGCCAGACTGACGAGTGCTTCTTTATATATAGTTCAAGCGCGGACGTGATGGAAAACACCCCCTAGATCCAAAAAATTACATTATCCCTATCATCACCAAAACACGCGGACGTGATGGAAAACACCCCTAGATCCAAAAAACTTACATTATTCCTATCATCACCAAAACACGCTGACTTTTAAAAGAAAACACCCCTCACTTTTATACTTGACTCATATTAATTATAAATTGAACAAGTTATTTTGAAAACAAATACGTTGTGCTTATAGACGCACTTTAGACAAGAAGTAAAAAGAGACAGTGATTATAGACTCACTTCTATTTTTTTTCTAACTTCCTCACATACCATGAGCAAATTGAATGATTAATTCTTTTCGAGAATATTGGGTAGCCCTGAAAAGGGCTGTTTTTTGTGTGTGTACGAGGAAGGATGGCAATCTTTTATCGTCTAAGATTGCGTCCTCGTTTGGCTACACGATAGGGTCTGCTTCTTCGGAAAGAGAAAGAGAACTCTTTCGTGTCCACACGACAGTCGACAAAACTTCTGTCTGGTTCCTGCTGCTGTTGTTGCTGTTGCTGCTGCTGTTCTCTCTGCTCTCTCTGCTGCTTTTGAAGTCGATACTTCTCAGTCCATTCTTCTTTCTCTTTTTGAATTTCCTCTCTGAAGAGTTCTTCTATGAGGTCTTCCGTTACTTGTAGCATTCTCACATTCTCTATCTCTTCAGGCTTTGGCATCAGATTGTGTCTGATACGATGCAGAGTGACATAAGCTTCGTTCAGCTTAGCTAGTCTTGAGCACATCTTCGTAGTAGGATGAGTCAAACAATGGATGGCCAGACTGGAGACTACCCCTGCTTTATATGGTTCAAGCGCGGACGTGATGGAAAACACCCCTCTGCGGTTTAGGGCTTTGAAACGTTGGGATAGTTTGATGTGAGGGATAGAAAGAAAAGTCAAAGAGCATTTATATGAATACAAATGTAAAACAAACGACAGACTATTTGGTTTCAAAACACAACATTTTTATTCAAATAACAAAACAACTCACAAAACACAATTTTTTCAAATAACAAACATTTTTTTTCTTCCATAACACTAATACATTATCTTTGACATGGTTGACAACGTTGTGAATTAAATTGAGATTTCCACTGTTGGAAGTCATTGGGCGATTGATGTACACTACGTTTCCTAGCTAAAGACAACAGATAGCCATAATGGTCACAAAACCATCGATCTACTTTGTCATCGTTTCGAGACGAATGACGATCAAAATAAGTCACTAAATGTTCTAAAGAATATCCAAGACTGCGATGATGCAGATAATAGATACAATATTGTCCACACACCATAGAATCTGTGCTTTGTAATTTCACATTATTGAATCGTGTCGTCTGGGCATTTCTTCTCATAAAGTCAATGATATCATCTTCGAAAGGGGGCAATCCATACGAATCAAAATACTCCGCACAACCCTCTTGAGGAAAGTAGACTGCTACCCAGTGAGTTCCTGGAAGATGACTGTCATCTGTGTTGATGACATAAGCTTGATTCTCTTGAGGTTTGCGATGAGGTAGTTCATCTTTAGCACACACGACAGGATTCCAAGAAGCAGTGTACGAACTACGGTTCAAAAGATAATAAAGTTCCCAGGTATCCATTTTTTGTTGTGTAGCCTTGTTTTTTTTTCTCTCCTTTCTTCACAGGTGATGATAAGTCATCAATTCAATCCAGACTTTTTGTTTGAAACGGTCTGACAAGTAACTGATGGTTTGCTTCGTCTCTTTACTTTTGGCCAAGAGAGCTTCGATGCGATCGATTTCTCGAGCAAACAATGGAGGAGAGGAATGATCACGTAAGCCCTTATACCACTGAAGTAACACGTCTTCTTCGGAGATGAGACTCCAAGCTTCGTTCAGATAATCATCCAATTTTTCTTCTTGACTCATCATCATACATTTATCGTGTTGAATTTGACTGGGATGATCGATTTGACATCCATAACAATCTTTTTTAATCATGTCTCTCATTTTATCTTCCAAGTGTTGTGCAAAACAAGCCACTAATTGTTGTTCCTGTTCTGGCCATCTGGATTGTATGATCACTACCTCTTCTTTTTGGTCTTGGGGATCTGCTTTTTCTTTAACCTCCCATTCCATGGATTCTCCACTATTCAAAGAAGGACAAGGGTCTTCCATAATGTCTAATAGTCTAGAATGACTTCTCTCAAACTGTTGATTTCTATGGTATTATCGAATTCAGCATACAGAATGATATTCACCGTTTCGGGAAGAGGTGTTGCAAACTGAAGTTCCACACGCAGTTGCCCAGATTTTATAGGGTGGAAATGTCCCTCGTCGCTGCCTTGGTCTGGAGTGAAATCAAAAGCCCACAACGTGTAACCTCTTGCATAGTCGTCGTAGGAAATACCGTGACTGGTGTTGGTTCCTAACTGTCCTGTGGCTTCGTACAGTGACAAGTACGACCTCAAGTAATTTTTCTGTTCACCAAAGTCGGGTTCGAAGGGTCTGGTACACAAAGTTTTGCCATCGCGACTGACTTCAATTTTGGATACTCTGCAGTGCTTAAACTGGAAAGGATTTTCATCGTGGGCACCATTGAGGGCTGCATTGCTGACGATACCAATGAATAAACGTGTGGGTAACTGTCCTTGGAACAGATGATCTTCAATCTTAGATCGGAGTCCAGCGGCAATGGTGAAAGTTTTGACTTCCACGCGTCGTATCGGATACTTGGCTGTCGTTCTGCTCAAAGTGTGACTGATATCATTTCCCACTTTAGGTAACACTTCCACGCGACGTACGTATAACCTGGCTTCTTGGATAATGGTTTTGTATTCGTTGGCATGAGCCATCAAATGGAAAGCAGTACTACTTCGATTCAGTCTCAAGCGAATATCTACTCCGTGTCACAGAATTAGGCGAAAATTGAACTGATTTTTGTTCTACTTGAATTGCAAACGAAACTCACCATTTTCTTGATTTCGTCGTACACGCATTACCTGGGGTGATTAAGTGGCGTGTAACGATTTGCATGTGCCAATTTGTAATTTACATGAAATCCGAAATACTCGTTGTACGTGGTGCACGTCAAGCTCGATGTGATTTATGTTCACCTATTGAGAGTATATAAGGCGATGGATTTCTCATTATTATTTACGGGAACCAAAATATCTAATCAAAGGATAGATAACCTCGTCTTGCAAATCTCCAGCCAAAGGGGTGAGTGTTAAATTTACATTTCGTTTTATTGTGAATTTTATTCAGATTATCATTTCGTATAATGATGCCTTTATTGCAATGAACGTGGAATATTTGGAATTACTAGTCACTTTTAGACTTTAAATACAATATCGTAATCTACGGCTTAGATTATTTTTGAGACAACTATTATTAGTCTGGTTTTGTTTATTATAGCTGATTCAGTCTGATTCCAGCTGATTCCGTCGTTGATACCGTAGAAGTTCATCACTGATAGCGCATCTAATAACATCGTTGATACCGTCTCTGATACCGTAGCTGCTAACATAGTTGTTACATTGTTTCTGGTACCGTAGCTGCTAATAACATCGTTGATACCGTAGCTGCTAATAGCATCGTTGATACCGTAGCTGTTAATAACATCGTTGATACCGTAGCTGTTAAACACATCTGATACCATCTTTTGATAAACGTCTTTGATATCGTTTGATTTGTTGTGGGACATCTATTGTTTGTTCTGGAACATCTCTGTATAAATATCTGAATGTGCTTGTGCCGTTAATTTGTGCAAACGGAATTGAAGTATCTGTCTGTGTGTCGAACTGTCTGTTCGTCAATATCTGTGTAACGTGTAAATATCCGGAAAGCTAGAAGTCCGAGTGTCGGAGCTGTCTTAGAGTTGTAAAACGTCCGGGTAGACATCTAGGGGAGTGAGGAACCGTTGGTTCGGGTAGATGTTGTATGCTGTCTGAACGTATAACTGTGGTGGATCCGTGTAGGGAAACGTCCGATAATAGTATTGGTCAACCCTCGGTTCTCGGGGAAACTGGGAGACGATTCAACTGTTGCTGAATCGTGCGGTTATACAGGGGAGACACATAGGTGTATTGAAATTATAATATAATTTAATACATTGTTGTATTTGCATGCTTATGTCAGATCGCAATAATATTTCAAGTGATCACATAGATATCAATAAAAGCTAGCAACTTGATTGAATACAAGTATATGATCGTGCTAGTTATCGCAATCCATCGTGCGATAGATAGTTTGTCGTTTGTGTTTATTTTTTTTCGTAAATCATACTTGCATTTATTTAACTTTCGAAAAGGATTCTTGGATCTGTGTATAATCCAAGAGATCCCTTTACATCTGAGATTCCTTTTGTATTGTTATTTAATTTGTTCATGTATTGTGAATGGTTGTGAGTGTAATTGTGGGTTGAGTGCATGAATTATTGTGTTGTTACATCTGTATTTTTTTCATTTATAATTTATTACATAAATTTATATTTTCTTTCACAAATTGTGTTTGTATTGTTCATTTAATCCACCCTCCTCTCGGTAACAATTCTGTTACAATGGTGTCAGAAGTGGGATCGTTGGATTAAGTGAACTGTCAATCATTTTTGTGAAGGTATACATTTAATGTTTATATTCGAGCGTGACCTTCTGTTAAGATAATACTCTAGTTGGAGTTTATTTTTGTTGAGTTTACCTAGGTCCGTGAGTCCAGTATAAACGTGTTGAAAGTATTGGTTTGGTTATATATCTATATTCATATTACAATTGTCATTGTCATGTCATCCCTTAAGGACTTGGTTGCCTTAGGCAAAGAATTTGGGTATGAAGGTGAAAGTCTAAGGAAATTTATTCAGGAAGAACAAGCCCGGGAAAGGGAAGAAAGGGCAAGGTCAAGGGAATTAGAAAGGGAATCCGAAGAGAGGAAACGGGCATTAGAAAGGGAATCTGATGAAAGGAAACGGGAATTAGAAAGGGAATCCGAAGATAGGAAATGGGCCTTTGAGAGGGAAAAGATAGAATTTGAGAAGGATAAGATAGAATTAGAGAAGCAGGCCCAAAGGGAAAAGATAGAATTCGAGAGGGAAAAGATAGAATTAGAGAAGCAGGCCGAAAGGGAAAAGATAGAATTAGAGAAGCAGGCCGAAAAGGATAGGATAGGATGGGAAATGGAAGCGGAGCAAAAGCGAATAGAGTTAGATGAGAAAGCAAAACAACGGGATCATGAGCGTAAGGTAGAATTAGCGACATCTGGAAGAGAACACGATTCTGCCACTAACAAATTAAGGGGCCCCAAATTACCTCCCTTTGACGATGAAAAAGATAACATAGATAGTTATCTTCATCGGTTTGAGCGGTATGCCGAAAACCAGAAGTGGAGTCAAAATGACTGGGCGCTGCATCTGAGTGCTTTATTAAAAGGTAAAGCACTGGATGTATACTCGCGACTTCCTAGGGACGATGTGTTTAAGTACGACGTCCTAAAGGAAGCACTTCTCAAAAGGTACGAGCTCACTGAACAAGGTTTTCGAAAAAAGTTCAGGTATAGCAAGCCCGATAAGGGAGAAACCTTTGGTCAGTTCACCGTCAGAATTGCGAACTATTTTGAGCGGTGGATTGAATGCGGCAAAGCGGTGAAGACGTTTGAAGGGTTGACTGATTTCTTGCTCAGAGATCAATTATTTAATACAGTTGGGCGAGAATTAGATCAATTTCTGAAGGAGAAAGTCTTCACGAACGTAAAAGATATGGCTAAGCAAGCCGATTTATTTGCCGAAGCTCATGGGGGAACCCAGAGCGTGGTTTTAAAAGATTTTAAGTCTGGAAACCAGTCTGTAAGACCTATGCCTAGGGAGCCTGTAAAATCAGCTGAGGTAAAAAGGTCAGTTGGGAATCCAGTTTTTCAGCGTGTGCGGTGTTTCTTGTGTAATGCATTGGGTCATGTTCAAAAAGACTGTCCTAAAAGAAAGGCACTTATACATAAGGTAGCAGTGGCTATACAAAGTAAAGGTATAACTGATAACATCGTACAGGTAGAACCTTGTATTCATTCGCTTGGCACGTGTTTATTTCCTGAAGCGCGTGTACCAACCGCGAGAGGGTTTGTCAACGGTCGAGAAGTCGTGGTATTGCGTGACACTGGTTGTACGGGCGTAGTGATCAAACGTAGTCTCGTGCAGGATAACCAAATGCTCGGGTGGGAATCCCCATGTATGTTACTTGATCAGACGATGGGTCGCATTCCCGTAGCAAGGATCACAGTAAAAACACCTTTCTTAACGGGAACTGTTGATGCCCTTTGTATGGACAATCCTATTTACGATCTGACGATCGGTAATGTTGAAGGTTCCCGTCTTCCAACCATGGCCGATTTTAAAATACCTTTGGCCCAGGCAGTCGAAACGCGAGCGCAAACACGGCGAGAGAAAACCGCGTTTCATAAATTAATAGTCCCTGAATCGATCTCCGGAATTTCGCGTGATGATTTCAAACAAGAGCAAGAACGTGATGAATCCATCAGAACCATTGTTGAGAAAATCACGTCCGGCGCGATTAAACATTGCAAGCGTGGGGGTAGCTCGAGATTCGTACGCAAGAACGGATTAATTCATAGGGAGTTTAGCGCTCGGGAGGGTAAGAAGTATTGGCAAGTGGTCGTACCCCAGAGATATAGATCTCAAGTGCTTAGGGTGGCGCATGAGTCAAGCATGGCAGGACACCTAGGTAAGGCTAAGACCACTAGCAGGGTAGTCGCTGAATTCTACTGGCCAGGTGTTAATGGCGATGTCACACGGTTCTGTAGGTCGTGCGACGTATGTCAGAAAACCGTCTGTAAGGGAAGGGTCACAAGGGTGCCCTTGGGACAGATGCCATTAATAGATACACCGTTTAAAAGAGTGGCAGTAGATATTGTAGGACCAATACACCCGGTTACCGAAAGAAAGAATCGGTACATACTTACTCTGGTTGACTACGCAACCAGATACCCTGAAGCCGTAGCGTTACCAACTATTGAAACGGAAAGGGTAGCTGAAGCATTAGTTGATATCTTCAGTAGGGTAGGGGTGCCAGTGGAAATCCTCACTGATTGTGGTGCCCAATTCACCTCTGACCTCATGGGTGAAATAAGTAGGCTGTTATCCATCAAACAGCTAAACACTACCCCATACCATCCGATGTGCAATGGACTGGTAGAGAAGTTTAATGGTACCCTGAAAAGCATGCTGCGAAAGATGTGCGCGGAACGTCCGCAAGACTGGGACCGTTATTTAAACGCTGTTCTGTTCGCGTACCGGGAAGTACCGCAGGAAAGTTTAGGGTTCTCACCCTTTGAACTGTTGTATGGTAGAACGGTTCGAGGCCCGATGCGGATACTACGCGAACTATGGACTGGTGATGTCGGGAACGAGGAAATAAAAACGACTTACCAGTACGTGTTAGATCTAAGAAATAAACTTGAGAGTACATGCCAGATGGCACGTGACGAATTGATTAAATCGGGGCGCAGATATGCCAAGTATTACAACCGCAGAGCGCGTAATAGGAAATTTCTTGTGGGAGATCAGGTGCTATTGCTTCTTCCAACGAGTTCGAATAAGTTATTAGTCCAGTGGAAAGGTCCATATGAAGTTAAAGAAGTAAAAGGTGACATGGACTATAAAATTGACATGGACGGTAATGTAAAAACATTCCATGCGAACATGCTCAAGTTATATATTAAGAGACAGAGCGACAATGTTGGAAAGGGGGTCTTAAATGTCGTTTGTACGGCAGTCGTAGACGATGATGAAGCTGATTCGAATATAGAGAGTTCCCTTGAATGTCCCTTGGGAGTTGCGGGGGAGGGGATAGATAAAGTCGATGTGAGTGCGGAGTTGACGAAAGACCAGCGTCAACAGATTAATGCGCTCTTGGCTAAACACTCGTATGTATTCACAGATAGACCAGGTTGTACAACTTTGTTGGACCTCAAAATTAAACTGAATACGTCTGACCCTATTCGAATCAAGGGATATCCGGTGCCATACAACGCACGTGAAGCTGTGGACGAAGAGGTGAGTAAAATGTTGGATCTGGGGGTGATTGAACCCTCCAACTCACCATATTCGTCTCCAGTAGTGTTAGTAAGGAAAAAGGACGGGACGAACCGATTCTGTATCGATTTTCGGCAGTTGAATAAAATCACTGTGTTCGATGCAGAACCAATGCCAGATATGGAGGGTCTATTTGCAAAGTTGTCGGGAAACCGATGGATTTCCAAATTGGATCTGTCCAAGGGATATTGGCAGGTTCCCATTGTCCCAGAGTCCCGAACTTTGACGGCATTTGCGACCCAGAAAGGATTGTATCAATTCAAAGTGATGCCTTTCGGGTTAGTTGGAGCCAGCGCCACTTGTTGTCGTTTGATGCGAAAGTTGCTGAAAGGTTTAACAAACGTTGATAGCTTTGTAGACGACATATTCGTGTACACGAATACTTGGAGTGAGCACGTGTCCGTCCTGAGCGAGCTCTTCAATAGACTCCGCAGAGCGAACCTTAAAGTGAGACCCACTAAATGCAGTATTGGTTATACAGATTTAGATTGTTTGGGTCATAGGGTCAGCGGTATGGGTCAGTTAAAACCTCATCCCAAGCAAATTGAAGCAATTAGAGACGCACCAAAGCCAACCAATAAAACGCAGGTAAGATCATTTCTAGGTCTAGTAGGTTTTTACAGAAAGTTTATACCGAACTTTGCAGCCATTGCTAGCCCGCTGTCTGATTTGACCAAGAAGGGGCAACCAAACAAAGTTGAATGGGGACCGCCACAAGATAAAGCATTTTGTACTCTGAAAGAGAAACTGGTTAGTGCACCTATATTGAAATTGCCAGATGTCAGCAAACCTTTTATTCTAAGAACAGACGCTTCTGAAACTGGGTTGGGGGCAGTTTTACTGCAAGAGCAGGACGACAGTAAGTTACCCGTAGCTTACTCGAGTAGAAAATTGCTACCCAGGGAGAAAAATTATTCCGTTATAGAAAAGGAATGTTTGGCCGTAGTATGGGGAATTGGGAAGTATCACGCATATCTATTTGGGAGAGATTTCGTTCTTGAGACTGATCACCAACCCCTACTGTATTTGAACAAGGCCAAGGTCGCTAACGCTCGGTTGATGCGTTGGGCGCTAACACTACAACCTTATCGTTTCCGTGTAGAAGCAATAAGGGGAGTTGAAAATATAGGCGCAGACTACTTGAGTAGGGCATGATGGGAAATTTGTATGAATTTGCCCAATAATAAAATCCAGTTTGTAGTATAACCAGTGTAAATGTTGTAAGATATCATCAGTAGTTATTTTTCTTCTATTCTGTGTTAGTTTTAAAAATGTGTACATTTTTATTCTTAGGGGGGAGGTATTGTCACAGAATTAGGCGAAAATTGAACTGATTTTTGTTCTACTTGAATTGCAAACGAAACTCACCATTTTCTTGATTTCGTCGTACACGCATTACCTGGGGTGATTAAGTGGCGTGTAACGATTTGCATGTGCCAATTTGTAATTTACATGAAATCCGAAATACTCGTTGTACGTGGTGCACGTCAAGCTCGATGTGATTTATGTTCACCTATTGAGAGTATATAAGGCGATGGATTTCTCATTATTATTTACGGGAACCAAAATATCTAATCAAAGGATAGATAACCTCGTCTTGCAAATCTCCAGCCAAAGGGGTGAGTGTTAAATTTACATTTCGTTTTATTGTGAATTTTATTCAGATTATCATTTCGTATAATGATGCCTTTATTGCAATGAACGTGGAATATTTGGAATTACTAGTCACTTTTAGACTTTAAATACAATATCGTAATCTACGGCTTAGATTATTTTTGAGACAACTATTATTAGTCTGGTTTTGTTTATTATAGCTGATTCAGTCTGATTCCAGCTGATTCCGTCGTTGATACCGTAGAAGTTCATCACTGATAGCGCATCTAATAACATCGTTGATACCGTCTCTGATACCGTAGCTGCTAACATAGTTGTTACATTGTTTCTGGTACCGTAGCTGCTAATAACATCGTTGATACCGTAGCTGCTAATAGCATCGTTGATACCGTAGCTGCTAATAACATCGTTGATACCGTAGCTGTTAAACACATCTGATACCATCTTTTGATAAACGTCTTTGATATCGTTTGATTTGTTGTGGGACATCTATTGTTTGTTCTGGAACATCTCTGTATAAATATCTGAATGTGCTTGTGCCGTTAATTTGTGCAAACGGAATTGAAGTATCTGTCTGTGTGTCGAACTGTCTGTTCGTCAATATCTGTGTAACGTGTAAATATCCGGAAAGCTAGAAGTCCGAGTGTCGGAGCTGTCTTAGAGTTGTAAAACGTCCGGGTAGACATCTAGGGGAGTGAGGAACCGTTGGTTCGGGTAGATGTTGTATGCTGTCTGAACGTATAACTGTGGTGGATCCGTGTAGGGAAACGTCCGATAATAGTATTGGTCAACCCTCGGTTCTCGGGGAAACTGGGAGACGATTCAACTGTTGCTGAATCGTGCGGTTATACAGGGGAGACACATAGGTGTATTGAAATTATAATATAATTTAATACATTGTTGTATTTGCATGCTTATGTCAGATCGCAATAATATTTCAAGTGATCACATAGATATCAATAAAAGCTAGCAACTTGATTGAATACAAGTATATGATCGTGCTAGTTATCGCAATCCATCGTGCGATAGATAGTTTGTCGTTTGTGTTTATTTTTTTTCGTAAATCATACTTGCATTTATTTAACTTTCGAAAAGGATTCTTGGATCTGTGTATAATCCAAGAGATCCCTTTACATCTGAGATTCCTTTTGTATTGTTATTTAATTTGTTCATGTATTGTGAATGGTTGTGAGTGTAATTGTGGGTTGAGTGCATGAATTATTGTGTTGTTACATCTGTATTTTTTTCATTTATAATTTATTACATAAATTTATATTTTCTTTCACAAATTGTGTTTGTATTGTTCATTTAATCCACCCTCCTCTCGGTAACAATTCTGTTACACTCCGTTCAGCAAATACTTCTCTTGAAACCACATGTCCAAATGCAAACGATCGAACAGTTCTAAACTACGTCCCTGCAAAATTTTCTTTCGACGGTCGTTAAAACCTTCATTGTGAGGATCGGCAGGAGCGCTGCCATCAGCAGCTGCTGGTAAGGGCAAGGCTGTGTCGTTAAACTTATCTGCAGTGTCAGGTTTCCATACCACGCAAGCATCTAGATGAGTGTTCTTGGCTTCTTTTCCGTACGTCAAGAGATTTTCGAGGTACGTTCGGTAAGGGTAAGTATCCATGCTACTGCTGATCAGTTTGTTATTCATGTACAAATCCACATCGCTGAACAAGGAATGCATGAAATTGTTGACAGGAGCTACTCTATCATTGGCTCCTGGATTGGTGTTGTCCGTTTTGGTTACTTTCACTTTCAAATACAAGTAACTGTTGTTGAGATCGATTTAATCTTCGGGTTGTCCTTTGATTTCAAACTCGATGGGAGCTGAATCCGTCAAAGAGGAGACGGGATGAAATTCGACCCATTGGGCTTCTTGCATGGTCATCATCGTGGGTGGCATGGCAAAGAGATCCAGTTCCGACTTGGAACAGGCACAAGATTCTTGGTGCATCATTTTTTCTTTAGGTTTTTTTCTTCACTTTTAATAATCAAAAATGTCTAAGTCTCGAGCGGTTCTTTTTTTCTTTGTCTTTCGAACTTTTGAGGTACGGAGACTTTTGAAAGGGTGTCTTCGTCGACGCTTTCTACCTTGTCCTTGCTGTGTCGTCAGGGAAGTAGGAATGTCAGACTCGGTACCGTTCAGGGCATTTATAGGACTTTCTCGTCGACCCAAAATCTCTTTACCCGTTTGAAGCAAGGCATTTTTGCCTGCTCTCAAAAAAGCTTCTTTGGGGTTTTGTTTGTCAATGAGAACATTGTAAAGAAAATCTTTGCCGTGAGTCAATGCGGCATCTTTTAAGGTGTGCAATCCTCGTGTCACCATTGGTTTTAAAACAGGGACCACGGAACGAAAGGCTGATTTAAACATATCTCCTAAACCATGTCCTCGTTGTCGAGTGACTCCTTGGTACACAGGATACATCACTTTTTCAGTTGTTGGAGAATCGTTTTTGAAAATGGAGTTTCACTGTGACTTTCCCTTTGGTAAATGGAATATTTTGTCCTAGTTCTCCTTTTATAGTAATGTTGACACTGTCGAAATACGACTTACTGACGGGTAAATAATGAGGATGCACAAATTCGCGGTGAACGTGATAGGTATTTCCACCTTCCTCGTCAGCGGTAGTGGCATATACTTTGAAAGGAATGACACGCAGTAACGGTACAGAGGTGTGTCCTACCACATTGTACTCCACCACATCGGAGTACACAAACATCAAATTGAGTCCTTGGTTCATTTCTACAGGGGATCGAAAATATTTGGTAAAATCCAAGTTACTGGATATGCCTGGTATTTCTTTTTTGTTCGGGAGCATCTTGAGGTCTCCACCTAAGATATCAAACAATTCAGGACAAAAGGTAATGGTTATTATTTTCTTCTCTGAAAATTTGATCATGAGGCGACGAGCCACTTTAATGTACTCAAAGGTAACACTTTCTTTGATTTTGTCCATGGGTTTACCAAACATAACATTGAACCTGCTTGCAATCGTAGTCACTAAATGTTGACCACTAAAATAGTAGCCTGCAGGAATGGTCAACACATGAGTGGACAGTTGTTTAGTTGTGGGTCCATCTGATTTCTTGATGTCAATGCCAGTGATGCCTCGTTCATCTAAGGCTTGTTGCAATTGCTTGTCGTACACTTCAACTGTGAAAAAGTTTTGATTTTCGACGATGTTTTTGATTTGTGTCGGGTGTATTATTTCCACTAAAGCTGCTTCCCAATGATCATCTTGATCCAAATGCATGGCTTGAGGTAATTTAGACGTGTAACAACACAATGTGTTGTTAGGAAACACCTCCATGGAACTGTCACTAGGTAACGTTAAGTAAAATTGGTTAATAGTGTTGTTCATATTTCCAATGTTCTTCTGTCTGAGGAGTCACTCGAGGTTAAAGGAGTATCTAAAAGAGGATTGTGATTGGAAGGGTGACTGTCAGGAGAAGGACTAACGTTGGCCGCAAGACTCCCAATATTGTTACTGTTGTTCCCGTTGTAAGAGTATTTCAGGGAAGGATTGGGAAGAAGATACCCGATGCAACTGCTGAGTAAAATGGTCCACAATTGTTTGTCTCCTTGTTGCAAACTCAAATTAGCAATGGCTGCACCAATGACACAATATACCACAAAGATTTGACAGAAAAAAACGATTTGCGTTTTAGGGACACGTTCTCCACACCACACCCACAAGGGTTGCTTTTGTAAATCTTGCAGAGATGACGTGGGTGAAGGAGTAGTCACTGTGGTCGCTGAAGCTGTATTGAAGGGCATGATGGTCACTTCTTTTTATAGTCGATGACTTGGGCAGCGTCAATCCAAGAATCAAAACTAGGAGGATATCCTTTCCAACGTACTTTGACTTCTTTGACACGACGTTTTCCTACTTTACGGGTTCTTCGTTCGAGAATGCTTTCAATGTCGTACACGTCGTCTTCTTTTTTGGTAACACGTTGTAACTCAGGCAAGTAAAATGTTCCTTTTAATACTTCTCCGTTCATGTCTTCCAATTTATAGACGGTAGGATGACGATCGCGCACTCGTCCAGTAACACGAAACAATTCGGTGGTCCAGTTGGGTAAGCAACCTTTGTCGAAAGTGCGTTTGGTTTTGCCAATGCGTACCCAATCTCCCGGGGTTAACACTTCTCTACCTTTCTTGGGGACAGCCCTCGTCCTGGACGTACCAAACAGACGCTTAAAAACAGTTACTTCGTTGTCAGGTGTCACCTCTTGTGGGGAACGTCCAATGCTTCTATGGTAAGATTGATTGTAGGCTTGGACTAAGTGTGGTAAGACGTCGATGTACTTGAGAGTGTGTTGATGCGTAAAATATTTCCACATGCGTTCTTTCAAGGTACGTTGAAAACGTTCCACGATACTGGCTTTGGTTTCAGGATTTTCGGTGGTGAAAAAATGAATGTCACGTTTTTTTAATTCTCGTTGGAAAGCTTGGTTCAGAAATTCGGTACCTTTGTCGGTTTGCCATCGAAGAGGGTGACGACCACTTTGTTTCAACACCAGTTGCAAAGCTCGTACTAACTCTCCGCTCGATTTGGATGTCAATGGTACGACCCAGGCAAATTTAGAAAAGACGTCGATGACACAAAACAAATATTTGTAGCCACGATTGTAGGTGACTAAATGAGAGACATCAGCTAAATCAGCTTGCCATTGATGATCGATGCCTTCCACTTGAGTGCGACTTCTGTGAAATTATCGTCGAATGGGTTTGTGTAAAGTGTACGTCGCTTGTTCTTGTAACCATCGTTGTACTGCTGGTAAACGGAGCTTTTTCAGGCGAGTTTTGGCAGCACGATACAATTTCTGAATGTCTCCGTAACCTGCAGGGTGAGCTTGATCGTAGTAAATGCTGGCTAATACCTTCTCCATGGTTTTTGTTAATAAGGTACCCACTCTTCGAGGATATTGCTTTGGGTGGGACGAAATACGGGTTGTTTGGAAACGGTTTTACGTGTCCGATGTGCCACAGGAGTTGACGTCGAGGGTACTGGTGGTGGTGGTGGCGGAGGTAATGGGATAGCTTCTTTGGTCTTCTTTTCTTTTCTCACTTCTGGTTTCCTTTCTTTCTTTTTCACATCTGTCGAAGAAGGAGTAGCCATCATCTTTTTAACCCAAGTTTTAAGTTCTTCTCGTGGGGGAGTGGGAGAAGGGGTCAATAAGGAAGCGGCAATCTTACTCGGAATGGGGGTGGTAGTGGGTGTTTGAAAGAGATCATGGGGTTCTTCTTCCTTGGGTAATGGTGGGGTAACGTCTGTTTTAACCGCTGTAGAGGGTGAGGGTGACGGGTTATTCATTAGAGCTTTAAAATCGGACAAAGTGGGTTGAGCTGTTTGTTCCACAGCTTTCTGATGAAAGAGTTGTAGCCGTTTCAAGAGTTGACCGTACTTTTGTGATTTTTCGGTTTCGGATAAATCGTGGCGATGGATCAAGGATTGCAATTCGTGTTGTAATTGCGACATCTCAGCCAAATTGGGATTGGGTGGTAAATGGGGGGTTCATTGTTCTTGCCAATGATGGTATTCCATCCATCGTTTGTAAGGAACCAAAGTTAGTTTTCGTCCTTCCATGAGCTTTCAAAGGTTATGTCTGAGATTGTGGTGATCCATAGGGTCCTTTTATCTTCTACCCATCCCTTGAGTCATCCCTTGTATCAAACCTGGCAACACACCGGTTAGCACATTTTGCGCTAATCCTCCCAACAAAGGAGCAAGAATGGGTAAAAATCCTCCGCGTTGCACCAACATCTTTTTCTTTTGACGGACGGATATTTTCTTTTGGACCATTTGACGAAGAACGTGTCGATGTTTGGCGAAGCATTTTTTCTGGTGTGGAGACAAAGGTATCGTGCCTTTTAAGACATTCAAACAACATTCACACACGGTATCGATGACATCTTTGGAGGCTGTTTTAATGATTTGTTTTCGCATGGGTGGAGAGGCTTTGGACAGGACGGACAACACGTCTCCGTGTTTGGCTAAACGTGGAGGTAGTCCTTTCCTTTTCTTTCCTTTGTGGGGTGAATAAGAATGTTTTCTGCGAGGTGACATCTTTGCTTGTTCGTTCCAGAAATACACTGACGTCAAAGACTTGGTACACACCCTCTTTTATCTTCTTTTTCTATTGGCTTCTCAAAAAGGCATCGGCATGCCTCGCTAAATCCTCAAAAGCAGGGCTAAAGAGGCCAGTTCGGTTATTAGCTGAATTGATAAATTTTGTTATTAAAGATCCTCCCCTTTGGTGACTTCTCTTTTTCTTTTGACGTTTGGGTATTTTCTTTTGTGTCCTTTGACGAAGAACGTGTCGATGTTTGGCTAAACGTCCTTTCCTTTTCTTTCCTTTGTGGAGTGTAGAAAAATGTTTTCTGCGAGGTGCCATCTTTGCTTGTTCGTTTCACAATACCACTAGTGTCAATGACTTGGTATACACTCTCTTTTATTTACTTTTTTGGGAACTATCGCTTCGTCAAAAAGGTAACAATGTGTTTCCCAAAATTGTCAAAGGATCCTCCTTTTTGGTGTCTCTTCTTTTTCTTTAAAGGTCTACGCCTTTGGAGGGAAGGACGTTGATGTTTGGTTTTAAAGCTTTTGGTGAGATGACGAGATTGTCTTGTTCCTTTTCCTTTTTGGACAGCAGAACGACAAGGGTAGTGGTGGTGTGCATGTTTTTGAGGAGGCATTCTTGAGTGTTCAACAGTGGTACAGAAAAAATACTGATTGACGTCGTGGTCCTCAAGTCATATTTTTATACTGGAATGCGACGCCACTGATTATCTTTGCGTCGTATCAACTTCATGGCAGGTAACACACGTCGTGAAGGAGTTCGCAATGGACTCAATCGGGACAGTTCTTGTTTGGACAAATCTAGTAAACTCTTTAACATGCCAGATTTTTCTTGGACTTTGACTTTCGGGGCAGGTACTTTGTGAGCAGCTGCTACTGCCGCTAATGTCGATGAGGGTGTCTCCGGTGGAGGAGACGTTTTGGGAGACGCAGATTTCCAATGTTTCATCAAATTAGGAAAAACGGGTGTCAAATTGGGTTTGGCTGGCATCACCCGCAACGGAGAAGTGGCAGCCCCTGAGGCTACTGGCAACGTAGTCCCTGCCAAACGTCCTTGTAGATCTTTTCTTACAGGTCGTGGTTGACGAAGATAAGGTTGCGTCCTGGCCGAAGTGCCTCTTTTGCGGGTGACCGCTTTTTTCTGTGGACTTTTCTTTTTCTGTGCTTTGTTCTTGGTACCCTTGTTCTTTTTCTTAGGGGTTTGTTTGGCTTTTTTTGTTTTCTTCTTGGGGTGAACTTTGGGAGTATTGGGATCCCATTTTAAAAGGGAACGAATGATGACACCTCCTAGAGAACCACTACCTCCAGGTTTCAATATGATTTGCTTTTTGGTGTGAGTGTCAATGCGAGGATTGGCCAGTTGCGTCAAGACTACTTTGTTTCTGTCAAAAAAGCGTTTGGTTTGATGTGGAATGTGAATGATGCCTTGCAGTATTTGACGTGCTGTCACCGTAAACCATCGTAAGACTTCTTTGAGACTGGCTTCTAAGACGTGAGCACGTATTTGTGGATTTTTTTCGCGACTGATGCCGTACAAGGCACGAATCAATTTGATGGGAAGATGAGACTGAAGGGACGTCATGTTGACGATGTATGAGACACGGTCAAAGTAACCCAAGGTTTTTATAGATTTTTTTAGTGCTTCATATGGTTATGTCGATGAGGAGGACGTGTACACGACAGGTCCTCCGTCTTGACACCAGTCGTGAAACAAATCGGTACGAAATCGCAAATAATCAGGGGTAGTGGGTTTTAAATCCACGAGTAAATAGGCGTGTGGCGTTTGAGTGGCATCATCGTACGCATGAGTTAGCCAAGGTGTTCCTAACTGTTTGGCTAAAACTTGCACTTGTGATTTATCTCGAGGACTTTTAAACAAGACCACGTAATGAGCATTGAGACTAATGGTACGATGGGCTTTACTTTGTTGAAATAAATTTTGTGTAATGTAAATGACACTGGCATTACGATGATGGCCTTTACGTGTAAACCACAGTTTTATTTCTTCTTCGTCTTCTCCTAACATGTCGTCAAAAATAACCCAATGAGTTTGACTAGGGTCAGACACGATCCCCTCGTCTTCTTTAGGAATGCCTGCTACAAACACAATGGAATCACCTTGACTTTCTTGCAAGAGGCTGTATGCCGATTGCCACTCTTTGTAACACCACACGATGCGTTGAGGTGGACGATCGATCAAATGATGTTTATGTTCAATCAAACGTTTGACAAATTCGGTTTTGCCTGAACCGCTCGGTCCAGCAATTAACATGTTAAAAGGATGACGAAGATACAAGGCTTTCCAACTAGCCTGATCTAAGTGTTCGTCAATGACTTTGAATGTGGAGGAGGAAGGAGTAGTAGAAAGAGTAGAGTGAGCCATAGTCATGTAGTGGTATGACAGTATTGACACAAAAACAGACAAGACAAGAGGTTTTTATACTTTTTTCAAGACACGTTTATTTCAATGCATGTTTAAATTTGAACAACACGAAAACATAAAAGCCAAATGGATAAATACAGGAATAAAATACATAGGCAAACGATCAAAGTGGAATATAAACAAGTCACTGTACAACGTGGTTTGGGTAACGAAGGTGTCCTAGAGGTAGTATGTAATGTTCTTATAGTCTCCTCTACAGGGGGTATAGTCACATAGGTGTCTTCTCGAAAGGGTCTTTGTGGGGGAATGTCCATGACAGTTCTGTCTTGAACAGAGAGATTGTCTTGGGTGATAGATTCTTTTTTTTCTTCTTCTTCTGGTACTGTTACTAACACAGGATTAAAAGTGACTTTTTTCACACGACGATGAATTTTACGAACACAACGCTTGGGCATAATGGGATGCTTCGTTTGTCCAAGCCTCAAAATCCCAACTTTTCCAGTGACGTACATCTGTCCAATGAGGGTGTAAATCACAAGCTACACACACATCTTCGTACACTGCTTCCGTACGTAAAAGTTGACGAATCTTTTTTTCTTGGAAAGGTCGAGACGTATCCAGATGAAAGCGTAAGGCTTTGAACAGAATAAGTCTCTCGTGGACATTTAAAGGAGTCACCATACTGTCTTATTTTTTTGGGTAGGTAGTGTTCGTAAAGTGTCCACAAGGAATCGGCAGGTAAACGAAATCCCAGAAAGCAAGTCACTAAAACACACACGACACGTCGACCCCAATTCATAGGGTATAGTTCTTGTAATAAGTGTTCGTAATCTTTCACCGTGTGAATCTTCTCATTGATATCCTTCCACGGAATCTGTTGGATCACAACTGATAAAGGTTGTGGCATGGTCGTTCTCTTTTATACTTCTTTAGGTTAAAGATCATCAGTGTAGATTCAACCCAGAATTAAACATAGAATTAAATTTGCTCCAAAAGCGAAAGTGATTAATATAACGTGTAATTTCGTCCCACTGCCATTCAGGGTAACGGTTAAGAAGGATCAAAGCATCTTCAGAGGTAAACGTAGTAAATTGGTAACAGAGCAAAAAAATACCCTTAATCCAGAGAAATCTAACACGTTGGTTAATTTTTGTCACTTGCCTCTTGTGAATTTCACGACACAAAAGTTCTACAGTCACCCATTGCGATTTTTCTTTAGCAAGACCTTGCTAAACGTCCTTGTAGATCTTCTCTTGCAATTCATGTGGTAATCCTTGAATATAATGTTTTAGAGAGGGTTTATATACTGGTCTAGGTGTGTTACACGACATGGAACAGTAGTGTCACTTCCAATCACTAGGTCCTACTAAAGGTAGGTATTGACAATTCGGAGACCATCGAGCATGTTCCAAGTAAGCGGAATCTTTCTGTTCCCACTCGTAAATGGATACACCACAACTGAAACACTTGACTTTATCCCCTTCGCCCAAGTAGAAAAATCCGGCTCTGGCTAATTCTTCAGGAGTTGGTCCAGGCAGATATTTTGGCCATTTATCTTTGAAGGTTTGGAATCGACTTTTGAAATGACAGTATTCAGGCAAACTCGTCGGGAACGAATATTCGACTCTCCTCACTTCTGTTCGATGCAGGTACGGTGAAATTCCTAGGAGTCCACGATAACGTGTCGCACCGCTTTCGCATCCCTCAGGTTTGACACGCAAAGCATCACTTTCCAGGGTAGATATAGGGGTAGTAGTCATAGCAACGTTCCCACGATATCCTGTTGAATCGCTAATGTCACAGCGCCTGGCATCACTACAATCGCAAGGTTTAGCATCGCACTCCACTTGAGAATTCCCAAATTGCTGCCCAATTTTGACGTGACCGTACGGTAGAGTAAAGTGATTGGGAAGTCGTACTCTCTTCTGGTACACGATTTGATAGACTTTTTCCAAAGGTCGGCTAACAATTTGGTGTGTGGGTAAACGGACAATCTTGTGTGGTTCGTGGGTAGTCACTTGAAACGTTTCATCCTGTCCCGACTGTAAGGCTTCTTGTAGCACGTCAAAGTTCACCACTCGACTGGTGCGATAATTGAGAGTCAATCCTTTCACTTTACATTCGGTGTGCATTTCTCCTTGTGGGTCTCGGTATTCGTAGCCGTAATTTTTAGGACCGCCACTTGCAAAACATAGAATCTTGTCGTCGGGATGTTCATCGGTCCAGGCTCCTAAACGGTCTCCTTCGATGGCAGGGTTACACTGGTCCGGTCGGTGAATGTAGATGCAACTGTCCGTGTCAAAATACAACACACGATCTCCTAACAGTTCTAACACTTCGTACAATTTTAAGCGAGCGTGGGCTGTCACGTAAGCCGCAATGATGACATTTCCAAATTTGTCGGCTTCTATAAAGTCTAGTTCTTCTTCGTAATTGACTAAGATCAAGTCCTCACGAATGACGTCCACGTGTTTCATGACTTTGGTTGGGTCGTGAATCATCTGAAAGTAGCGAGACGGTTCGGACAAATACTCCGTCTTGGGTAAAGACGGGCGTTGTGCCATTTTACCCCACAAGCAATTGAGCATCACTTTGGCAAACGACCGCCTTCCTTCGTTTTTCTCGATGTGGTCTAAAGTGATACCTTCCTGCTCCCGATATTTTTCTTTGAATATCTTTTGGTCTTCGGGAGTGTGACACCAGGAAGGATAGCCGCTAGCTTCTTGTTTTAGTTTTAAAAAGGCATCCACGTAGTCTGCAAAAATACCTTTCTGTCTCTCGTCGCCCTTACGGTATTGTTGTGTTTTGGGAAAGTGGTAATTTTCGTACACTTCTAACAGTTGATATCCCAGGTCCAGAGCTTTAAACAATTCCACGCTCACCCACGTTCCTGTCAAGGCGCGTTCTTCCTGAGTGTGATGACAAGGTTGGTCTTGGTTGCACGTTTCGGCACATGTGCGACACAAAGGAAACATCAGTTTTCCTTGGCAATGGTGAGGTAAAACGGGATGGTACAAGTCTGTGGGTGGTAAGACTTTACACTTGATCAATCCTTCGTACTGTCGAATGTGGTCCAAGTCAATGTGTTCTGTCATCAATTCTGGATGCCCTACGGGAAAGTGACAATATTTGCACACGTAAGGATACAACGAACACACGTCCAAGTATTTGATTTCTTCTCCTTTCTCTTTGTCCACCTGGTACAGCAAACAGGTAGCATTCGTTCGTCCTCCGTACAAACTATCCCGAGGGTTCAGGGGGTCCACCCACTTGCAACTTTCTACGATGCGTTTAAACTCGGGATCGGTTTACAAACGCTGATCGTACTCGTGTTCCCACATTTCCACCACCTGGTATCCTTGCTGTTCTAACTTCAAACGTCGCTGACACGAGGTCTGGTACAAGTCTTCCATGGTTCGTTGTAAAAACTGATTTTTGGTGTCTCGTTGAGGGTAGCATAGGGGACATCCGTGAAATAAACATCCGTTAAACTCGTACACAATCTGAGGGTTTTCTAAGTCCCAACCATCTACCGAATACGTTCCTATGGTCTTTTCGCCTCCTCCGTTGCGAGCGTGTTGGATCCATTTGTCTTCCTTGTCGCACAAGAAATGGAGCCAGCGTAGGGCTTTGACCGAGTATTGACGTTTGACAAAATTTGTCGTTTGAGGACTGATGACCGCTAGAGTATTTTCAGGCATAAAGCGTTTTCGGTACACTAAAGAACACGCTTTGGCGATGGTACAAGCTTCTTTCAAAGGATCGATCCCTCCGTATTCCATGAACAATTCTCGAAATTTTCCACAGCAACGTCGTAAAATGTCCACGTCAGATCGACAGTACTTTAACATTTCTTCTTGAAAGTCAAAAGGGTCCGAGGCGTGAGTCTGGTACCAAGCATAGAAAGCTTCTCGTTGTTCGGTGCGCATGTTGTCGGGGTCGTAGTCGTCAGCCTCAGGCAAATGGGGTAGAACGGCATGTTGATTGGCTTCGGTATTAAAAAAGTGTGGAAAATAACCTTTAGCCATTTCTGTCATTCCAAACGTTTTAGG
Organism: Unio pictorum; assembly: GCA_030141615.1. Lineage (NCBI taxonomy): Eukaryota > Metazoa > Mollusca > Bivalvia > Unionida > Unionidae > Unio > Unio pictorum. The sequence goes on from JARLTB010000111.1 coordinate 3,186,727, forward strand.
CATACGACTCAAAGGCATGGCCAAGTAACACATCGAATCTTTAAACTGTACTTGTCCTACTTGCATACAAATGATTTTGAATCCGTTTAAAGTCACTTGAGGCCGTTCGGTACTTTGTTCCGCATAGTATCTGAGCAGAAATTGCCCATCGTATCCCGAGAAATTGTGAGCCATGACCGTGGCATGGCGATGACAATTGCCGTAACGTTCGATGTCTTCTGGACTCCACGTTTCGTCGATGGGATTAAGGATCCATTGGGCAAAATCGGCTAGCGTGTTTGACCCTCGAAAGATTTTTTCACGTCCTCCAGGAATCTTGCTGCAGTGAGGGCAATGACTAAAGATGGGCTCTTGGATACAATGCTCGCACGCACGGTGAGCTACGCAGAAATTAGGAATGTGAATACCAGTTTCTTGCATGCATTCGAAATCAAAAAAGATAAAATTCCCTTTCTTCTGGGTATCATCTGATCGGTTTTGATATTTTTGAATGAAGCATTCGTGTTCCAAATCCACGATTTGGTGACAAATGTGACATCGTTTCTTCCCTCGACAAACGTGTAACTTGGCACTATTGGTACGTATGCCTTGTCCACAAGTAGGGCACAATCTCAGGAGTTGACAAGCACTTTTCTGCTGTGAACCTTGCATCTTCAAATGTTGTTGGTAACAGGTAGGACTGACAAAAGTGCGCTGACACACAGGGCAATGCACTCTTTCTTGTCCTTGGTCCAGACAAGGTTGTGAGGCCAAACATCCCTCACATTTTGATCCACAATGCTTGTGTTGTTCTCGATTGTTATAACCATAGTCACATTTTTCACAGTAGTAACTGTATTTCAGAAATTTAGTGATACTGGTAATGGTATCAAAATGACAATCGTGATGATAGACGTGAATGTATTTTCCGTCTTTGAAATCGTGGCCTCGAAACAAAAGTGGACCACGCACTTCTTGAGGGTGTACTTTCAAGGTGTAACGTGGAGCCAAGACGTCTTGCAATTGTTGCATTTCTGGAATGCCACAAGGGGTGTCTTTGGATATCCCTGCTTGCTGTAAAAGGAGTTCTGCTTCACTTCTTTGTTTGGCTCGGTCCGATTGTTGAATAGTTTTCCAGGCTCTTTTCCATTCTGCCGTATCGTTCTTGTTGGTATACATTTGTCCCACGACGATGGCACGGGCTAAACACATCTGGTCTTGAGGATTGTTAATTTGGACGAGGCTTCGCTTCATGTTGCGAAGGCTGTCGACCAATAATACTTTTTTGCGTCCTGTCCCCTGGGGAAGAGACACGTGGGTCATGAACAGTGTGGCTTTTCCGTCGGCGATGTGAAACTTGTCATTGGATTGTTGCACATGTTGAATTTTGTCAATGACTTTGGAAGGTGTTAATTGTGATGGGTTAGTAAACTCGATCCAAACGGGAGACTTTAAATTATCGTGATGAATAGAAAGTCTCAAGCGATCGTCTTCTTTAGCTTGACATTGCTGTTTCAATGCAGTTAACACAGAATCCCACACCTCGGTAATGAACCCTTCTGTATTCTCCAAAGGTACATTGGCCTTGAAATCTTTAAACTTTACGGCATACGTGTAAGCCGATGTTTTAAATTTTCGAGAGGAACGCTTTTCTGTCTCTCGAATGTGATAGTAATTTTCAGGGTTTACTAAGGGTGGTGCACTTTGCTTGGAAGTCGATTGTCTGGGTGTAGATTCGGGCTCACTCATGTCATCTTCAAAATCACTGGCATGAATTTGAGCCAAGACTTCAGCTACTGTGCTAGGCGATACATTACGTTTCTGTCTCTTACTGTCTTTTCCTTTCTCCACAACATGATGTGGTCTTTTCATCTTGTCTGCAAAAAGTCAAATGACTACCTTTTAAAGACCATAACCCCTATATATTCATGTTCGATCCGTGCATATATAAAGGGTTAGTGTCTAACCTTTCAGTATTCATTTCACTCTCACATTGACCAGAACGATGAAAGAACCTACAGAAGTGGAACTTCTCATTAGAGCTTTACGTGGGGTCATACGAAAGTTTTCGTCAGACCAGCCGACGGCCTACTCTCCCTCCTATCGAGATAAAAGTCAAGATACTTGCTATATCTGTAAGAAGAAAGGACATTGGGCTACAGAATGTTCAGATCGTGACAAAAATAAAAAAGGTACCAATAGAGACAAAAGTCAAGATACCTGTTATTATTGTAAAGAGAAAGGACATTGGTCTCCAAACTGCCCTAAGAAACAACAGGAGCAGGAGGAGGAGGAGGAGGAGGAGGAAAGAAATTCTGAACAGGAGGAGGAAGAGGTACCCTCCCCCAAGGAAGAACCCCGACACGTTCACAAAGACAAGAAAAGAAGACGAAACGAAAGTGAAGAGGAAGAAAAAGAAAAAGCTGTGACAGTAAAGAAAATGAAAAAACAGAAAGAGTGAAACAGAAGAAAACCTATGAACTTTTTTAAAGTGGTCTTGTGTTATGTTGTGATATTGAATTGTGACGTTTGTACTAGAATACACCAGAGAGAAAAAACGTAAGTGTCTCTTGGTTTTGATTTGATAGTATAATTACCTACACTCACACATTCCTTCACTCACACGTACATCATGGGTTTTTAAAAAAATATAATAAAAAGGACTTTTGAGTTTTCATTGAAATAGGCAATTGACATAGTATTTCTTTTCGAAATAATTGGAGTGGCCCTGAAAAGGACCGTTGGTGTTTTGTGTGTTTAAAACAAAACAAACTCAGAAACGGGACGAAATCCTCTTGAGCTGTCTTAAGCCTTTGCCACGGCCAAGGCCTACTTCGGGACTGGTGGTTCCTGTCAATGATTTGGTAGAAATCACTAACGGTGGTAAGGTAGACGTAGTCACAGAGAGATCGGGTTGTTTCGCTCGAGAAGGTCTTTTTCTCTTCGGTCGTGATAAAGAAGTCTGATACATTTGTTTCAGACTCCTTAACTCAGCTAAAATATCTAAAAGTACCGTCGTGACCGTTTGATTTTCACTATTTTCTTTCTGTCCTTGGTCTTCATTCTTCTCCGTTGCTGCTGCTGCTGCTACTGTTTCTTCCTGGTGTTTTCTTCTTGCTTCTTCTTCTTCCTGCTGTTGCATAAGAAAAGCTTGTTCTTCTACTTTCTGTTGTTGTAAAAATCGCTCCAATTCTTCTTTTTGTCTCTGCTTAAAATCATCGACGTGTCCGTAAGAAGATACAGAAGGCAACGAAGGTTCCGGAATAAATTCTTGCGATGTTAAAAAATCCACAATATCCCAGTTAAAATCAACTTCTTCTGGATGTAGATTTGTCATGACTTTAGTAGTCACTGTTGGTCCATGACTTGCTGTCTCTACTCCTGTCTCACTCCAATTCATTGTCTTCTTACTGTCCGCCATGATTGACAACTCTCTTGAATCGATTGACTGCGCACAGGCGCTAGTACCTCTGTATAGAAAAGGTGACGTCACAGACTGCTCTCTTCCGATTGGATGGTTGTGTCTGACTTTTGTAACGCGTATTTGGATTGGTGGATACACTCAATCCGTTTCAATCCGCTCTTCCCCTATAAATAACCGCAGTACACGGCATTCGCTTCACCTGTTCTCATCAGAAGATGTGGACTAATGTTGAATCGTCAACCCTTGTGTCAAGTATGCTGTTTAGGACTGACATACCCATGTATGTCAGATCATCATGGAGTGTCATTCATATGACGGAGACAGCCTATTGGAAGAGAAGAGTCTATGTGGAAAGACAAGGTTGCTTGAAGAGAGTTCTCTTCTATGGACCCACAGTAAGGAGAAGTTTAAGGAAGAGAAGAAGATCTGTGAGATGTCCTCTGTGTTAACAAGACAACGTTAACATTACACATAACGGCCCTTTTCAGGGCCACTCATAGGTCTCGAAAAGATAGTAGCTTTCATTGCCACCCTTTTTTCCCTTGTTATATTTCCCTTGTTATATTTCCCTTGACGCTATATAGGCCCACTATGTTCCATTTCCCTTGACGCTATACAGACCCACCCTGTTCAATTTCCCTTGACGCTATAGTGCCCCAAGCTGTTTTGACGCTATAGTGCCCCAAGATGTTTTTGACTGGATTTTCCCTTGACGCTATAAATCTTGACGCCATAGTGCCCCAAGCTGTTTTTGACTGAATTTTCCCTTGACGCTATAGTGCCCCCTATTACTACTCACGTGAGACGTTCAAACAACAACAACAAGTAAATCAAATCATCGCTGATATGAACTACCTCAATGATAGATTACTCTCGTTGGTCTACGAAGATAAATCTCCCATCAAGGAGAAGTTCACAAAAGTATTTTCACGCAACGATAACGATTTAGTCTTTATGAAATTTCCAGAATGGGATGTACCAGCGATGCAGAAGTCGCTGAGGGATCTCATTGATGAATTGTTTCCACAAAATCATGCATTATGGTTTAAAAACCCCCCCCAAAGGAAATTCTACGGTCGAATAATTCAGTATTTAACAATAACAAACACAGATCACCCGGCAACGTTGATATATCATCTACGATTTCCATACACGTTATTTGTGATGCAGTGTTAGGTAGTTATGCCATTTGTGATGCAGTGTTTGGTAGTTATGCCATTGACGTTTCAAAATCAGATAAAGCTGATCTTGGATATATCTTATACTCGTTTTCCCCGAATGTTTCCCCGGGGAGTTTAATCGTGATGAATCCATCTCATTTAACCTACTTGTAAACCACTAATAATCTTATGACGAGGATGAATTTTAGAATAACCGTCCAGAAATTTTCCTGAAGAGATTCAACCGTTGATCTCCTGTTAGACAGACTCGGTAATGAAAAATTCCTACTGACAGGCGAACACATACAAAAGTTAGATCGAGATGTCATAACGGTGATTAGTTGTAGTCGAGATCAAATTATGCAATATGTCCATTCATGCCTGCGTGTTGAAGAGTTAATAGGAATACTAAACAGGTGATATTGACCTACAAACAACTCTATCATCGTATTAACATAAGCTAAACTTTAAGGGGTATCAGTGCCGTTTTAACACTTTGATATCTAACCAAGTATGCTGATTTTACCTGTCCATTTGAGTTTATTTTTTTAACTCCTTGATTTAACAATGAAAAAAATATGAATAAAATAACCACAAAAGTACTATTATACTTCCGTGTAGTCCATTAATGCCGCGTTATTGATTAAAAACCTGGTTCTGGTTGAGTAAGGGCGCGTTACCTGTTCAACAGGTATTTATAAATGTCGATGTATAATGAGAATTTTACCTGTCCGCTGAAGTATTTATAACTCCGCTGAGGTAACAAGTGGGGTATTGTCAGTTTCGCAAATAAGCATTTTAATATTTCTAATTTTTGAATTAATTTCGCGTTTGATTTGATATTGATGTCCTAATTCTTTACTAACCTTTTCCACGATAGTAAATAACGGGACAAACTTGTCTACGTCATTTTCTTTGAACGAATCATAAATCGCCTGTTGGATACGTTTAATAAATGCATTTGACTTAGGTAATGTGTATCTATTCCGTTGCATGTTCTCTTGTATATCTTCATAATCGGAAAGAATCTGGTCACAATTTAACTTATTTGACTATTGAATCCCCTGATTTTTCAATTTTGATATTTCAGTTATAATCTGATTATTATTTTCATGATTCATTTTATATATAATTATATATTTTTAATTACAAAAAAATAAAAAAAATATATTTTTTAAAACTGAACTCTGTCCATGATAAGATATTTTGTCATCTTATCACGTCCAGAGATATTATGCGATTATATATGATGATATTTGTGAACCCGTTCGTGGTAAGTTGTTGTATCATCTTACTCATGCCTGGAGATATTATGCAATTATATACGATGAACCCCATTGTGCGCCTCAGGTGCCTCCACATCGTAGACGCATAGAGGTTATACATATATACGACAATACAGGTACCACTAAACATAATCTCCTGCGAAGATATCTAATTCGTCAAACAACGGGTTAGAAATCAAAGACATTATGCTTAGGGATTGGACGTCACACAATATACATATATACATATTATTCACGTTAGACTGAATGAATGGATTATATACAATGAATGACATCAATGGCGGAATGAATGATGAAATGAACGAATGAATGAATGATAATGAATGATAATGACCAGATTCTTTCCGATTATGAAGATCTACAAGAGAACATGCAACGGAATAGATAAAATCCTAGGTTGTATGAATACAAAAGAAGTACCTATACACCGGATAGTGTATAGGTTGTAATGATTGACGTATGATTTTCGACACTTAAAACCCCCAATAATATAGAGACGATATGGTATATAAGCTGTTTATACATGAAAAACAGAACACAGAGGTATGCAATTTTATTCTTTGTTGTGTTTAATAATGATCATTGACTACGCTGAAGCAATAATGAATACTTTAAAAAAAATGCAAAGAAAGAATACAACTGTTTGTAAACACTGCGTGTTTGATTTGTTTTCTTACAAAAAGCGAATAATTGATTATATCCTGTTGAGGTTTATGACAATTATAACAGCCAATGAAAAACTACCATCGACATTAGGTGACACATCAAAACTCATTGTGATTACGTCTCTTTGTTAAGCCGTAATATACCTAAACGAGTTATTCAACTTAATGCTTAGGCATAAGTAAATTAATTCTGTTTTTAAAACTATTTGAAAAAGAAGATCGATAAATTACTTCTGCAACAAATCGTAATGAGGCGCTACAAATACCAAAATATCTACCGGCTTTTTCCATATATTGAAATATTATTTCCTCGTTATTTTCAGTATTAAATGATTTTGCAGGTCTCGCATTTTTCAAGCATTTTCCAGTTCCTCCTCGTTTTAAATTCCCACTTTGTGTAACAGCTTGTAGATTTGATAAAGAATTATTCTTAGGATTGGAATCAATGTGATCGATAACAAAACCATCCTTGATTAATCCATTGTGACATTCATAGATTATTCTATGATTGAGAAGCATTTTCCCTCCAGCTTTAAACGCCAAATATCCCTGATTATTTACAACGCCAACTGGCTTCTTCAGTCTACCATTTCTGACAATACCGTCAGGGGATGCCTCATAGTTTGCAATCACAGGGTGTGGTCGGAATTCTTGGTTCATTTATATATAATAATACTATTTGTCTAATCAATTATTTGGTTGAATGATAACACTACTTGAGAAATCTTTCAATGTAGTCTTGAGGGATTCTTATAATTTTGTCATTGACGTTGGCACAGCCAGAGGTAGAGTCATTTATGGAATCTTTGATTCTCTTATTATCGTAATAGCGCTTCAACTCTCTGTATCTTTTACCACCGCAACCCAGACACAGTTGTGATATTCCTCTAACCCCTACCCCACATCGGAGGCATGGTAGGGGCCCATTACTTCCACGTCGAAAACGTTGCATACGATACCCACAGAACTCATTTCTGTATGATTTTTTACACGGGGTTACTGATCCAATCATGAGCCATTTGCAATGATTCATTATATAATAAACTCTATTTAAATACTTGTTTTAATTATAGCATGACGATTTTCGAGAGATTATCGAAAATTAAGCCTTGGAAAAATGCTAGATTTAATCTCGATAAAGTCTCTGATATACCAAAAAGTCTAATAGACGATAGAACCATGTTGAGTAAAATTCGTGATTGTTTTAATGAATTCAAACGCGATGGAGCAGCTCATACGTGGTGAACATTTCGAATTATTGATGATGATGTCAATGTACCCACAATCGATGCTACCATGAACGACGAAAGAGCAGCTGAGATAATTTCACATATTGGGGGTTAAAGGTATTTTTTTAGAATGAAATTCATTATCTAAGAGGAAGGAGAATAGATTATCTGAGATAAATTTGAATTAATCTTAAAAGATAAAAAACTGTTATTGTGAGTCAAAATTCCAAACCAGGAATTCTGACTGGAATTGACAAACCATACTACGAGAGAGCTTATCCTGTAACAGCAGTTGTTTGTGGGATATATCCGATAAATTATACACCCGATATTACAAAACTAGCTCCGATGAAAACGTCGTTGACGTCGTCGAGGTCGTTGAATTGTGTAGCAGAACGAATAATAGAACACTTCACAAATGCGTTGCGTGGAAATAAATTGACTGATCTAAGACGGAAAAAAATAAATGAATTGGGATTAAGCGTGAAAGAGCACAGAGCAACAATTCAAAATGTGGCAACGTTGGAATGATTACTAAAATTCCCAATATCGGTAGCGACGATAACAGGTGAGATATTCTATGAACCGAAATATAAATCGAGAGGAGCTCCAATTGAAATTATTGATTATAACGGTCACGCGTGGACGTCTGCAGTAACAATATTTCCACGGTAGAGAACTGTAAAATAGATTCCCGAGGAGTTCTGTAAGGAGGTTTTCTATGAAGAGAAGTTATTCGATCCTATTCACGCGTTCTGTAAGGATGATCCTGTGTCAGTGTGGTTAATTCACAACACTGAAGATTCCGAATCAGGATTTGATCAATTTGTAAGACCAAATGGTGAATTATATCGCACTGAAGCGTTACACTCACTAATGAGAAAAATCGCTAATAAATTTTCATCTACTGTGGAAAATTAAAAACTATTAACAAATAGTTTTCCAATTCCATCTGTAGTAGCTCACTTCTTTTAAGAAAAAATCTCATGGCGTCCAATACGAAGTGATTTTTTATCAGATGTTAAATCAAGATGTGTTAATTACGGCCATAGAGGACTGTGGAATATAAAATATTCCCGCGAGTGTATGATTTCAATCGATATATCTGCGTGTTATCCAGGGAGTTTTCATGGATATGGAGAAGCCGCTGAGTACTTTAAACGATTTGGGCATCTCACACATGAAATGACTCGTGTTGCAATTAATGGTTCATTGCCTGATTTTGATTTATCTGGATTTGCTCATATTGTATCATTTGAACTCGTTATAGGGTTATATCCATGTAGCTATGTTTGGCATGGTAGACATATGTCTGAAAAACATTGGATGCCAATTGTGTTATTGAGATACATGATTGATTGTTGTATGATGATATCGGTGATTGTTTCCGAAGCAGTTATATGTTATCGAGCTCAAACCGAAGTTTGGTTACCACAACCTGATCTAGATACTATAATTTGCGAACAAAGAAAACATTTTCCCGATTTCAACGATGAACAATTAATGGATTGGTCTAAACTGTTATTTGAAATTGAAAATGGACAAGCAAAAGATTTCGGACGAAGGATAATCGGTAAATTTACTCAGGGTGGAAAATATGACAATGCAAAATATTCTTCGCGGTTGATCATACACAATGCTGAATATGATTTTATTGTAGAAGATTTAACGAAGGGAAAACTTGTAAATCGTAAAGACGCTTTCTTATCCGATGGAACTAAATTATGTACAATTGTTACCTACTGCGATGGATATTATGTCCAATATACACATTTAAGATCATCTATGCTTAGTTACTCTGCTATTAATCTATTTTCGATGATAAATACATTTCCTAATACCGCTGTCAGAGTAGCCACTAATTCGATGTATATACACGAGAAATACAGATCAGCGGTGGCTGCATTCACAGATCCCAAGGAAAATTGGGGATGTTGGAGATTTAAAAAGGAGACGCTCCATGATTCCTTACGATTAAGGATGATTACTTGAAAAAAGACCAAATATCAGAATTTTCTAATGCACCGCCGATATCTGATCCTGTATGTAGATATAAAACTATTTACTTTAACGGTTGTGGTGGGTCAGGAAAGACAACTCGTGCAATTGAACTATTTCACGGGAAATCAAATATGATTGTGTTAACACCAACACATAGACTTGCCAGAGAGATGATACAGCAAGGAGTAAATGCATGTACATACCACATCTTCTTTCGATGGAAAGGTGACTTGTGGACTCCTGATCGAATGGGTGAGAAATTTATTCATGAAGTCATTATTTGGGATGAAATATGCACGGTATCGTTGAAAGTAGTTGTTATTAAAAAATACAAAAATTATCATGTGCGGTGATCATGGTCAACCACCACCATTTGTTGGTTTATCTCCACATGATTGGCTGAAGAATTTTGTAGATAATTACGAATAGATTAATACCGACCATAGAGCACTTGATGAACCATTACGAGAGTTCAAAAACTAATCAGATTACAACCGGATAGAATCCAATGTGAAATAGCGCGTGAAATAATTTCAGAAACTCCCATGAATGATTTTCGGGAAACATGGAGACCGAATGATTTGATAATCGCAAGTAGGAAAATAGAGACACACTTCAGACGAAATTATTTGAAACACACAAAGAAAAATTTGCAACACTTCCAGTGCCGCTCTGTTATAGACCTTCGGACACACGAAAGCAGAATATCGAAGTTGATATTCCTGGGCAGCGTTAAAAGCAAACTCTCGTATTAAATGATATTGTGCTGGTTGATTATCAACGTCGTCGAAGATGCATTACGCGCTGATAAATCCACGTAGACACTAGGTTACGCAGCGACGATACATTCTTCACAGGGATTAACTATCACAGATACAATTGTTTGGATTATAGGTAATCGCATCGAGTGGTCGAATTTAGTTTATCTTGCAGTGTCCAGAGTACGAAGAATAAATCAACTTCGAAGAGTTGTCCTGACAGAGTCAGGAGATGATAATGACACTACAAAAGTGATATTATCAGCGATGACAACGTCAAGGACATAATCAGACAATTACGAATAGATTAATACCGACCATAGAGCACTTGATGAACCATTACGAGAGTTCAAAAACTAATCAGATTACAACCGGATAGAATCCAATGTGAAATAGCGCGTGAAATAATTTCAGAAACTCCCATGAATGATTTTCGGGAAACATGGAGACCGAATGATTTGATAATCGCAAGTAGGAAAACAGTTAGAGACACACTTCAGACGAAATTTTTTGAAACACACAAAGAAAAATTTGCAACACTTCCAGTGCCGCTCTGTTATAGACCTTCGGACACACGAAAGCAGAATATCGAAGTTGATATTCCTGGGCAGCGTTAAAAGCAAACTCTCGTATTAAATGATATTGTGCTGGTTGATTATCAACGTCGTCGAAGATGCATTACGCGCTGATAAATCCACGTAGACACTAGGTTACGCAGCGACGATACATTCTTCACAGGGATTAACTATCACAGATACAATTGTTTGGAATATAGGTAATCGCATCGAGTGGTCGAATTTAGTTTATCTTGCAGTGTCCAGAGTACGAAGAATAAATCAACTTCGAAGAGTTGTCCTGACAGAGTCAGGAGATGATAATGACACTACAAAAGTGATATTATCAGCGATGACAACGTCAAGGACATAATCAGAAAAAAACTATCTGATTATAAACAGCAGGATCAAAAAAAAAAAAAAATAAACGAGAATTTGATATTGATGCTGAATTAATAATTACACTGAAACAGCAACAGAATAATCACTACGCGAGTTGCAATGGTTTAATGCGCTGGTGCTGGTCGGATAAAGATCTTCGCCAATTTACCGTAGACAGAAAGAATAGCAGTATTGGTCATACCAGAGATAATGTGATGCTGACTTGTCTTGAGTGTAACAGACGAAGAGGTGCTAGTTAAGACCACGCGGAGGTAATTGAGTGTCCTCGGGTATCATTGCAGCTGTTCACAAGTAAATCCTCGCTGAGGAGCGGTCAAATCCAGTCTATAGATTGCTGGTCTACCCGTAGATCGTGTTATATTAGATATTTTATGCGCGGTGACACTCCAGATAGAATCAGTAGCTCTTTTTTACCACCTTCGAGCTATCTTGGTTCGTATAAATATCTTACAGTGACATTACCAAGAATTGGTTGTTTTGAAAAATCGTTTTTGGTTTTTCAGGTATATACTTCTTTTTAATCGCGTTGTTAGGTTTCATGTTGATTGTTCGAGTAATCTCATTATTCAGCGCGGTAACTACACCTGGTAATCTCTTAACCCATTCTCGAGATCGATTATGCTGGATGAATTCTTTCGCGTATTGACATCCAAATAACCACTCAGCAAGTGTCCGATTAAACAGTTCAACAATTGCCTGATCGCGATGTAGTGCAGTATGCCCTCGTCTAATGGTAACATTATGATGTTTCATTGTTGATAACACTACACCCTGAAATTCATTGCCAGGATCAGCTTGTAATAGATTTGGCCAGCGCAGAGGACCCCTTCGATAAATCCTTTCAAATGCAGAAGCAGCTTCAGTTGATGATTTTGTTTTTAGCGGTTTTGCTTGTTTGTATCGACTCGCAACATCAACTACAGTTAACGCGTATTTGTAACCACCATCATGTGGCAGAAATAATATATCAGCCTGATGAACCTCATTAGGAACGGTCACATCAAAATGCGAGTAGTTAATTTGTTTAGGCGGCGGTAGATAAATTTGCCATATCGCCTGTTTAGATAACCAATCTGCTGCAGTGGTATATTTCACCGATGCTGCGCTAGCGAGTTTACCAATTGCTGCTTTACCCCGCCAATATCCTTTTGGAGAATAATAAATAGATTCCATTTTTTTTATTAATTACCAGCATCTAACTTCAATTTACCTTTCATGGCGGATTTTATTAACCATGAAGCCAATTTTTCTTTGAAGGATTTATCAGTGATAGTATTCAACGCGTGAATCAATTTCACATCTGCGATATGACATTGTTGTAAATCACCGCTCCGGTAAGCTATATCATGTACCCGACACGCCTCATCCTTTGCATTTATTGGATTATCCGGGTTCGGATTATCCTGATTATCAAGTCTAATATCTAATCGTGTTCCCGGTCCGCAATAACTATATCCTGGAAGGTGTTTTTCACCTGGATACTTCGCCGTTGGTAAGCCTGGGAGTTTAGCTAACTTGGCGGCGATGTCACCACCTCTTTTTTCTAACAAATCGATATTTTTTTATCCCACATACCTCACACTTACCAGCAACCGCTTCTCGGCTATTTTTTTTTTAGTAACATTTGTCAGGTCGATAGTTGGTGTACTCGCTTTACATTTCACACAATATAGATCCATAATACTATTTGTTATATCAACAAATGGAAGTAATTGATTTCTCAGCGCTAAAGAAAAAACAATAAGTAAAACATCATCTTATGTTACCAGACCCTATCAGGATGATTATCATCGGACCGTCCGGAAGTGGTAAAACTCAGTTGTTGTTAACGATGATAATGAAGTGTCTCGCCTGGAATAAATTATATTTAGTTGTCCCAATCGTGTATGATCAGCACTTCTATCAAGTGTTAAAAGATTATAATGAAACCGTTTCAGTAGCTTACGGCGGAAACGTTGTCGAGGTAATCACAGATATCAACAAAGCGCCATCAATGGAAGACTTAGATATATGCGTTAACAATCTTGTTGTGTACGACGATGTGATGTTAGACAAACAAATAAATCCCGCCATGATATTTTCCCGAGGGCGGCATAAAACACGGACGTAATATATGTCACTCAACGTTACACACAGATCCCCAAGGTGATCAGAGATAATTGTAATCTATTCTGTACGTTTAACGGAGCTGATACACATACACTTAGAAATATCTGGCAAACTTGGTGCTCCGATATGGATTTTAACAAATTTCAAAATTTCTTTGACGACGCCAGAGCCACCCCACATGGATTTGTAACGATAAGTATACACGATCCTCGGACACGATATCGTATTGGATTAGACCGTATTTATGGCTAATTTTGTTAACCCGTTAGCAGCAACGGGGCTTCGACAACATTGACGTCGTTTTCGAGGAAGTTTCGATTTGCCCGTGGACGCTTCTATTAAGCATTCATGACACCTCTCTCTGTAATGAGACTATGTCGTTGTAGCAGCCTTTTTTGTGAAATATTTTTTCCGTTTGAAATAGTTTCGGTTTGTCTGAATAGTTTCGGTTTCCGTAGAAACCTTATTTTTGTTTGAAAGCCTGATATGTTCTCTTTCTCTATAAGGAGACTCTATAGCAACCATTTTTGTGAAATATTTCGTTTTCGTAGAAGCCTTATTATTATTTGAAATCCTGATCTGTTCACCCCGTCGTAGAGGCCCTATGTTTGTTTGAAAACTTGGTCTGTTCACCCTCTATCCTGATGTATTTGCTGGTATCGTGAACTTGAAGTTCGATTCTTAATCGAAGATCTGGCTGTGTTGCGTGATAAGAATAAAATTGATAATCGCGTACAGAATCATACTTGTGCACTGGGGCTTTCATATCAAAGGCTGGATCAGGTGACCGTTTGAACATTTTATTATATATTCATTGGTCTAAATCATCGTCGTTGACGACCACGTCGTGGTTTTCTTAAGCCACTTCACGCTATCATATTTGCGGTAATATTATCTATGTCGTTGGTTACCAGCGACGCTAATTTTCGATCTACAGCGTTATTTATTATTTTGCCAACACTTGCATGCATTACTTGTATAGATAATAGTGGTCCTGGTGACTTCGTCACTGATGACGCTGGTGGTTTTCTTCTTCGAATTAACGCTGTTAGTTTATCCTTCGCAGCTGAAAACGCTTTCCCGGCAAGATCTCCAACAGCGCTAATACCCTTATCACAAATAACATCAATGGCTTTCATTGATAACTGTTTTGCTAGCGGCGCTACTTTTGGAGCCATTCTTGAAAATAACCCTGCAATGGTATTGCCGAGACCTCTATAAACTGGAAATCGTGAGTTTACTACATAGACACTGGAAGGTTTATCATGTTTGTAGTGTATGATCATCTGATTTAAATGATATTTATCTAATGTGGTGATGAAAAATCCAAGGGATTTTCAGTCGCTGTGCTAACCATGATGCTCAGCTAACTCATCAATGAAATCTCGATATGATTTGATATCCATGATACCGCCTTGATATAATCGCCTACAGATATCAGCTGCTTCATTAATTATTTCCGGTGAGTTATTTCCATCTCGTTTCTCTGATATTATAACCTCTAATCCTGCTATAGCACTGAGAAAATTAACAGGGTAACTAACTAGACCTTTACTGAAATTCCCCTTGGACCACTCTGAGAAAATCCCTCCCAACTACTACTACTATAACCTGTTGCACCTTGTGTATCTATTTCTCGACATTTAAAATCAAAAAATTCTTCATCATCTTCATCATCTTCATCTCGATCAGATGGTTCAGGTTGTGGTTTTTTTAGGTGAGATGGATATTTTCTTTGAAAGCTGTTGTTTTTTTCTTTGTAGCTGCTGAGGTTTTTTTGTTTCTGCTTTTAGTTCTTCATATTGATTATACACTGTACCCACCGCATCGATGTATTCAATGTATGATGCATTATTAATATCAATTTGATTTGTTTTAGTTTTGATTTTGTAGAATACATCAGCCCAATACTTTATACCTCTAATAAACTTTTTTTGTTCTGGTTTCAACTTTTTTTTCTGTTTTCATAAGTCGTAATAACAAGCGCAGGAATTTCTGCAGGAATTGCTGCTAACCCCTCCTCGCTAAATCTCGTGCGTAAATCATGTATTTTTGTTTTGGACCAGGAGGTTTTTTTGTTAACAACGCTGATGTTTTTTCAGTTTCAGTTGCTATTCTTTCAAATGTAGAAAGAAGGGGTGTTTTTTTCTTTTTTTTCTTCCTCATGGATATCTCCGTATATAGCTCGCTCCGTGGCTGATATTACCCCTTTCGTTGCCGAGGATTATTGGTCTAAACAATTATTTCGTATCATCAGAAAAATCGGTGTGAAGACTGTCTAGCTTGAAGTTTTTTCCCGTACGGAGTTGCGAATTGGTATATACTTTCTAATCGACGCTAATTTCTCACGAACCAATCCACTTGTTAATGCTTCGTTTACCATTATTGAAAGAGTAAAGCAATTTCCAATTAATGTACGATGTAATGATTTTGTCATCATAAAATGATTTCTACGTTTTAACCCGACTCAGATAGGCAAAAAAATAGACAAGCATCAAAGAAAAATTACCCAAAAATGACCAAAAAACCACTAACTAAAATATTTTTCAGTTTCACTATAGGCTATTTACTTCCTTTGTTCATTGATCAAAGCCGGTATTGATTACAGTTAAACATACATACCTTTCCATTGTATTTGCAACATCTGTTCCATTGTATTGTATTGCATTGCAATCCATGGAGTATTTATAGTAAAAATGTTACCGTGCAGTTTACAAACTTATAGCAGTGGTATCTAAAGGGGTTTTTCATTTTCTTGAATTAACGCTCGTATATTTCTTTCTCTCGAATTAATCTCCTTTTTCAATTCATAATCCCGTCCAGTTCTCTTCGTATTCCTTCCACGATAGTAAATAACGGGACAAACACGCTGACGTCGCTACAGAATATAAGAGAGTCGCTAAAGAATTATGGATTTTTTTTTACTAATGCATACTTCTTTGGCAGCATATATTTGTTAGTTATAATACCGTATTCTATAACATGATAATCAGACATAATTTGATCAGGGTTTAAATTTTCAGACTTCAAATTTTGAATCTCAGTTATGATCTTATTGATATTTTCATAATTCATATATTATATATAATTATATATTTCTAATACAAAAAATATTTTATTATATTTTTCAAAAATGAACTCTGTCCGTGGTAAAGTTTTATTACATCTTACTCACGTCCAGAGATATTATGCGATTATATATTATGATATGTGAATCGTGTCCGTGGCAAAGTGTATTATTACATTTTACTCACGTCCAGAGATATTATGCGATGGTATAGAAATATATATTGTAAACCCCATTTGGGGGCCTCAGGTCTATATTCATCGGAGGTTCCCAGAGGTTACATATATAAGACAGCACATCTCACAGGACTCCCTCAGGTGTATTTTCATCGGAGGGCGCTCAGAGGTTAAACATATATGACAACACATCTCATAGGGTCCGGTCAGGTGCCTTCACATCTAACTGGGCCCAGAGGTTATACATAAAGGATGGATATATATATATATATATGTATATATATATATATATATATATATATATATATATATATATATATATATATATATATATATATATATATATATATATATATATATATATATATATATATATATATATATACAATGAATGATGTAAATGAATGATTATACAATTCCATTCGAGTGTTATGGCAATTGTATAGGGACAGTACAAGACAATACTATATATAACATTAAATGATATCAATCAATGATGACACTCCTACATTCATGCAGCCACATGTACCCCACAAAGTCGCCATGGGTTGAATGAAAAAAGTCATTCACACAACGGCTCGGTGTGTTTGGTATATGTGGTTGCAATTTGAATTTCGGAGATGCTCCCACCCCCTAATTAAAACCATCTTTCGGTACCGTTGGCAATAATGCCTGTTACGGGGTTCGAACCACAGACTCTTGGATGGCACCACAACACGTTACGATTGAGCTAACGTTTCTTATATACGGTATACGTTTTGAATATAATATATAGGTAAGGTAATACAATCAATAGCAAACAAGTGTGATGTGCAATGAATGACATCAATGGTGTGGCATTGTTATCGATCACAGGCCACAACTGACTGAATGAATGAGTGAATCCATATACCTTTCGTGTATTTTTTACAACATTGAAACAGAACTGAATACTAAAAAAATTGTTTGTAAACACCGCGTATTTGATTCATTTTTTTACAAAATAGATTATATTTCCGCTGAGAATTAACGATGAAGTAAAATTGGAAAACCCCATTGAGATCTATAACTCTTTCATAGGCCGTACACATACCCACACGAGTTATCCCCCTTGGTGTTATATAGAATAATGCAAAAACATACGTTAGACATACGAAAATTGAATCTCTTGTCCAGTCCTTTTGGAAATCTCTGATCGATCAATTCCCTCTGCTACCTTTCGTACTGAGGTTACACAAATATCAAAATATCATAGATTGGAATATTTTTACTTCGTTAGTTACTGTATTAAATGATTTTACGGGTCTTTTCCGAATTGATTTACAAGTACCAGTTTTCCCGTATATAGTATTCTCATTCTATGTAACAATTCGTAAATTATCTAATTTGTTATTCCGAGGATTGGAATCAATGTGATCAACTACTAAACCATCTCTGATCAATCCATGAAAACACTCGTATATTATTATGTGACAGTAATATATATTCTCTCCAGCGCCAAACCGCAAATACCCCATACCATTGTCAAAACCAATTGGTTTCTTCAGTCTACGGTTTCTGATAATGCCATCACGGGGTGCCTCATTGTTTGCAATCAGGGGATGTGGTCGGAATTCTTGGTTCATTTATATACTATACTATTGTTTGTCTAATTCATTATTTGGTTGAAGTATGATATTACTTGAGAATCTATCAATGTAGTCTAGAGGTGTTATTATAACTCTGTCAGGAACGCTGATACAGTCAGAGGTAGAGTCATTAATGGAGTTCTTAGTTCGTTTATCGTAATAACGCTTCAACTCTCTGTATCGCTTACCACCACAAACGATACACAACTCTGATTTCCTCGCACCCCTATCCCACATCTTATACAAGGAATCGGACCCAGGCTTCCACGCCGAAAGCTTTGCATATGATACCCACATAATTCCTTTCTGCATGATTTATTACACGGGGCTACTGATCCAATCATAAGCCATTTGCAATGGTTTATTATATATAAATTCTTTATTTAAATACTTGTTTTAGTTATAATATGAAGGAGTTCGTAAGATTATCGAAAATTAAGCCTTGGAAAAATGCTAAATTCAATCTAGATAGAGTCTCCGTAGCACCAAAAATCTAATAGGTGATAGAACCATGGTGGGTAAAATTCGTTATTGTTTTAATGAATTCAAGCATGATGGAATATCTCATTGTTGGTCAACATTTCGAATTGATGGTAGCGTTGATGCTACCATGAACGACAAAAGAGCAGCCGCGATAATTTCAAATCTTGGGCGAAAAAGGTATTTTTTAGAGTGAAATTCACTATTCGTTCGGAAAACCGAGATTGGATTATCAGAGATAAATACGACCCCATCTTGAAGGATAAAAGAACTATCACTGTGAGTCGAGATTCAAAGCCAGGAATTATAACTGGAATTGACAAACCGTATTACGAAAGATCTTATCCTATAACAGCAGTTGTCTATGGGATATATCTGTTAAATGATAAACCGAGTATTGAAAAACTAAAACCCATGAAACTATCATCGTTGAATTCGTCAAGAATGAATTGTGTAGCAGAACGAATAATAGAACACTTCACAAATGCGTTGCGTAGAAACAAATTAACTGATCTAAGACGCAAAAAAAAATATAAACGAATGGGGGCTAACAATGAAGGAGCGTGGAGTAACAATTCAGGATATAACCAAATTGGAGACATCATTAAGATTTCCAATAACCATAATGACGATAACAGGAAAAGTGTTACACGAATCGAAATATAAATCAAAAGGAGCCCCAATCAAAATTATTGATCATAACGAACACGCGTGGACACCTGCGGTAACAATATTTCCGTGGAATAGAACAATAAAATATATATTTTTTTCGGTTGATATGTTTGCGTTTTACCCCGGGAGTTTTCTCGGGCACGGAGAATGCGCTGAGTACCTCAAGCGATTTGGACATCCCATCCATGAAGTGACCCGTGTTGCGATTAATGGACCACTACCTGATTTTGATCTAACTGGATTGGCTTGTGTGGTATCATTTGAACTAGCTACAGGACTTCATCCGTGCTGTTCTGTTTGGATTGGTAGACACATCTCTGAAAAACACTGGATGTCAATAGTGCTGTTACGATGTATGATTGATTGTAGCATGCTGATATTGCTGATTGTCGGTGAAGCAATTATATCATATCACGCGCAGACTAAGGTTTGGTTACCACAACCTGATCTAAATAGCTTAATCAGCGAAAACAAAAAACAATTTCCCGATCTCGACGAAGAAAATATCATGAAATGGTCCAAACAGCTATTTGAAGTTAGAAATAATGACGCAAAAGAACTCGGTAGAAGAATAATTGGTAAATTTACTCAGGGTGGAAAATACGACAATAACATATATTCTTCACGGTTGATTATAGATAGCGTTGAATATGATTTTATAATGTAACATCAAAGGGTATGTACGTGGATCGTAAAGACGCTTTCTTGTCCGATGGAACCAAATTGGGTACAATTGTTACTTACAGCGATGGATACAGTCTTCAGTATACACATTTGAGGGCGTCTATTTTGGCTTATGCTTCTTTCAATTTATTTTCGATGATAAATAGATTTCCGGACACCGCAGTTAGAGTCGCCACTGATTCATTTTACATAGACATGAAACACAGCAGCGCAGTGGCCAAATTCACTAATTCTGACGAGAGTTGGGGATCATGGAGAATTAAACGAGAAATATTACGCGATTATTCCAAATCAGCAGATGTTAGAATTGAAAATAAATATTTGAAAAATAATCAGATATCAAAACTATCTAATGCACCACAGATATCTGATCCAATATGTAGATATAAAACAGTTTATTTAAACAGTTGTGGTGGATCAGGAAAGACGACGCGTGCGATTGAATTATTTCGTGGGAAAAATCCTACGAATTTTCACGCTAGCGTTTCCAAATCAAATATGATTGTACTAACACCAACACACAGACTAGCCAGAGAGATGAAACAAAGGGGAATTAATGCTTCTACTTTTCAGTTTCTTTCGATAGAAAGGTGACGAATGGACTCCTGAACGAATGGGTGAGAAATTTATTCCTGAAGTCATTATTTGAGATGAGATATGGAAGGTGTCGTTAGATGTATTACAAAGATTTATATTGGTTATTGTTAGCGAATACAAAAGTCGTCATGTGCGGCGATCATGGCCAACCACAACCAGTTGTCGATTTATCCCCACATGAATGGCTGAAGAATTTTGTAGACTTCTATGAAGAAATTAATACCGATCATAGAGCACTTGATGAACATTTAGGCGAGTTCAAGAAACTAATCAGATTACAGCCGGATGGAATCCAATGTGAAATAGCACGTGAAACAATTTCGAAAACACCATTAAATGACTTCTGGGAAATGTGGAGACCAAACTATTTGATAGTAGCAAGTAGAAAGATAGTCAGAGACACACTTCAGATGAAGTTATTTGAATTGCATGAAGAAAAATTTGCAACACTTCCAACGCCGCTGTGTTATAGGCCTTCGGATACACGAAAGCAGAATATCAAAGTTGATATTCCAGGACAGCGTAAAAAGCAAATTCTCGTATTAAATGATATTGTGCTGGTTGATATCAGCGTCGTCGAAGATGCAATACGCGCTGATAAATCCCCATGGAAGCTAGGTTACGCAGCGACGATACATTCTTCACAGGGATTGACTATATCAGATACAGCTGTTTGGATTATAGATAATCACATCGAATGGTCAAATTTATTTTATCTCGCAGTGTCCAGAGTACGAAGAATAAATCAACTTCGAAGATTTTTTTTAGACTATATTAACACTACAATCAATGATATTGTCAGCGATGATATAATCAGAAAAAAATCTCTCTGGTTATAAACAACAGGATAAAAAAAATAACAGAGAATATGATATTGTTGCTGAATTAATAATTACACTGAAACAACAACAGAGTAATCACTGCGTGAGTTGCAATTGTATAATGCGTTGGTGCTGGTAGGATTAAGATCCTCGCCAATTTACCGTAGACCAAAAAAGTAGCAATATTGGTCATACCAACGATAACGTGATGCTGATTGTCTTGAATGCAACAGACGAAGAGGTTAAGATCACGCGGCGGTAATTGAGTGCCCTCGGGTATCACTTGCAGCTGTTCACGAGTAAATCCTCGCTGAGGTGCAGTTGAATCCAGTCTATAGATTGCTGCTCTACCCATGGATCTTGTTATGTTAGATATTTTATGCGCGGTAATACTGCAAATAGAATCAGTAGCTCTTTTTTACCACCTTCGAGCTCTCCTGGTTCATATAACTACCTAACAGTGACATTACCGAGTATCGGTTGTTTTGAAAAATCTTTTTGCGGTTGTACTGGTATATACTTCTTTTTAATGGCGTTTTTAGGTTTCATGTTGATTGTTCTAGTAATCTCATTATTCAGCGCGGTAATTACACCTGGTAATCTCTTCACTCATTCACGAGATCGTTTATCCTGAATAATTCCTTCGCGTATTGATATCCAAATAAATGCTCAGCAAGCGTCCGATTAAATTGTTAAACAATTGCCTGATCACGATGTGGTGCAGTATGTCCTCGTCGTAACGCGGTAATATGATGCTTCATTGTTGATAGAACATCTTCCTGAAATTCCTTGCAAGGATCAACTTGTAATAGATTTGGCCAACGCAGAGGACCTCTTCGATAAATCCTTTCAAACGACGAAAGCCACTTCAGTTGATGATTTTTTTTAGCGGTTCTGCTTGTTTGTATCGACTCGCAACATCAACTACATTTAACGCCTATTTGTAACCACCATCATGCGGCAGAAATAATATATCAGCTTGATGAACTTCATTAGGAACCGTCACATCAAAATGAGAGTAGTTAATGTGTTTAGGCGGCGGTAGATAAATTTGCCATATCGCCTGTTCGGGTGACCAATCCGCTGCAGTGGTATTTTTCACTTTTGCTGCGCTAGCGAGTTTGCTGATTGCTGCCTTACCCCTCCAGTATCCTTTTGGAGAATAATAAATAGATCCAATGTTATTATTAATTACCGGCACCTAACATCAATTTACCTTTCATCGCCGATTTTACTAACCATGAAGCCAACCTTTTTTTTTGAAGGATTTATCAGTGATAGAATCCAACGCATGAATTATTTTTACATCTGCGAGATGTCTGTGTTGCAAATTACGGCTCTTATAAGCGACATCATGAGCATGACACACCTTATCAATGGCGCTTATTGGATATTCACCCGGTCGAGGATGGTTTTGATCATCGATTCTGATATCGAGTCTAGTCCCGGGTCCACAATAACTATACCCTGGAAGATGTTTTTCTCCTGGATACTTTGCCCATGGTGTTCCTGGGAGCTTTCCTAACTTGGCTGCAATATCACCTCCTCGTTTTTTTTTTAAATCCGTAGAAACAAATCTAAATTTGTTTGTACTACATTGTACACACTTACCAGAAAGTGCTGATCGGTTATTTGTAGTTGTAATCGTCGTCAGGTCATCTGTGCCAGTACGCTTATTACATTTCACACAATATAGATCCATAATATATTTATGTTATATGGATATAAATGTAATTAATTATTCATCAACACGAGAACCAGAACCCGTAAAACATCATGTTATGTTACCAAACTCTATTCCAATAATTATCATTGGACCTTCAGGGAGAGGGAAAATACAGTTGTTTATTGATATGATAATTAGATGGATGAAATGGGACAAGTTGTATTTAGTGGCACCGACCGTAGATGATCAACGATGTTACGGGGTTTTAAAAGATTACAACGATAGAGTCATAGAGAGGACCAGGGAGCTTATAACCGAGATCGAGGAAGAACAGAGTACTAATAATACCGATGGAAGTATTAGCAATTTAGTCGCATACAACGACGACTATGAAAGAGCTGTAGAGATTGTC
The DNA here is from genome assembly GCA_030141615.1 of Unio pictorum. Lineage (NCBI taxonomy): Eukaryota > Metazoa > Mollusca > Bivalvia > Unionida > Unionidae > Unio > Unio pictorum. Next base: position 3,210,476 of record JARLTB010000111.1, read on the forward strand.
AACGAGGGCGGTGTTATTAGATTTATAACCGATATCGAAGAAGCACCAATCATTGATGATATCGATGGAAGTATTAACAATTTAGTCGTATACGATGATGTGATGTTAGACAATCAAAAGAACCCTGTCAGGATATTTTCCAGAGGTAGACATTAAAAAACCGACGTGATATACGCCACTCAACGATGCACTCAAATACCTAAAGTAATCAGAGATAACTGCAATTTATTATGTATGTTTAACGGAGTTGACAACCATACACTTCGAAATATTTGGCTAACTTGGTGCAGCGATATGGATTTTAATCAATTTAGAAATTTCTTTAGTCACGCTCAGTCAGTCCCACACGGATTTGTAACGATTAAGTTAGTAGATCCTAGAACAAGATATTGAATCGGACTTGATAAAATATTCGATTAACCCATAGCAGCAGAGGGTGTGAGGAAAACGACATTTGCGTCCTTTTTTTGCTCCTTTAAAGCATTTACGAGGAAGCCTCAGTTTGAAGAATCGACGCCTATGAAAGTTGGTCTGTTCGCCCCCTCTGCTGCTTCGAGCTATATTCAACCCCAAACGACGTCACTGACACTGTCCTGGATGATATTTTCCAGACCTGCCTGTTATTTAGGAGCTAGACACGCAGCCCACCATGGAAGAGCTCGGAAAAGCCATAGACTTCCATGCCTGTGAAAAGGTTCCTCCTGGAAGCGACGACATTCTGCCTGAAGTCCTTATGAGTGGGAAACCAGCGCTGCTCTAGATGTTACATATACTCCTCTGCCAATGCTGGAAACAATGATACATCCCACAGGACATGCGTGACGTGAATATTTTCACTTTGTACAAGAACAATGGAGACCTTAGCGACTGCAACAACTACTGGGGCATCTCACTCCTCAGCGTTGTCGGAAAGGCATTCGATCGTGTTGCCTTGGCGAGCTTGCAGATCCTAGCCTACCGCGTCTACCCAGGGTCCCAGTGTGGATTGCGAGCCGGCAGGTCAACTGTAGACATGATCTTCTCACTACTTCAGCTGCAGGATAAGTGTCATGAGCAGCAGATTCCCCTATACATTGCCTTCATAGACCGGGCGAAGGCATTTGTCCTGGTCAGTCAGAGTGGACTTTTCAGACTCCTGCAGAAAATTGGCTGCTCCCCACGTCTACTTGCTGTCCTTATGTCGTTCCATGTACAGCACAGTGTGCTTCAAGGGCGCAACATCGGAGGCCTTCCCAGTAATCAGAGGAGTCAAACAAGGATGTGTGCTTACGCCGACGTTCTTCGCCATATTCTTCTCCATGCTTCTCCACTAGCCTTCAAGGACTGCAGCGATGGAGTGTACATCAATACCAGGGCTGACGGAAAGCTGTTCAACATTGCCCTTTTCTGTGCCAAGACTTTAGTCACATCCCACACGGAAGATGGACTATTGCAGCTGATATGCCGCCTCTCCAGCACTTGTAAGGAATTCTTACTGACTTTCATCTTGCAGAAAACGAACGTCATGGAGCAAGATGCAGACTCCACCATCTTTGTCATCAGTTGCATTTTGTCGAGAACTTCACATACATCGGCTCCAACATCAATTGATTATGAGGTGAACGGCAGGATTGCCAAGGCAGCTGCAGTGATGGCAAGACTTAATCAGAGGGTATGGAGCAACCCCAAGATCACCGAGAAGAATAAACTACGTGTTTACCAAACCGGCGTGCTCAGCTCACTCCTCTACAGCAGCGAAACATCGACCAACTATGGAAGATACAAACGAAAACTCAACAGCTTCCAGCTGTGATGTTTGCTGGGCATTATGCACATCAAGTGGCAGGACAAAGTACCCAACACAGAGGTTCTAGAACGCGCCAACATTAGAAGCATTTTCTCCATTCTCAGCGAGAGACACCGTCGCTGGCTCGGCCATGTGAAGAGAATGGACCCAGGCCGAAGTTCTAAGGAACTGTTGTATGGGGAGCTAGCAGAAGTAGCACGACCGACTGGACGTCTGCGCATGAGCTACAAAGATGTTCGCAAGAAGGACATGAAGACGGCCAACATCGATGTCAACAACTGGGAGAGCTGTGCTAACGACAGTCCCATCTGGAGTCAAGCTGTCAGGCAGGGAGTTAGCAAAGCTGACGATGACAGGAATAGAAAGCACGCTAAAATGAGAGCCTGAAAGAAAGAACAGCTGACTGTGGGGTTACACCATCGTCTCACGTAGACGGCGGATGCCAAGAATGTATTTCGTTAATAGAAGAGTCAGCTCTCTAAAGGAATCATGCTAGATACAGTGAGCATGAAAAGGCATCAGATCTACCGAATTTAGAACACGATATGGAGATACTCTTTGGAATGAATGATGTCGTTTGATGTCAACATATCGGATGGAATTGAGTTATAATAGTGTTATAGTACATAATCTATGCGCGTGCTTATATATGACTCTTTAGACAGGATTGACATTTAACTGTCAAAATTACAAATCAGATTAAAAGTTTCAAATTTGATATCAATAATCCATGCTTAGTATCTTCATCACTTGCATGGTCATAATATTATAATAGGAAATATTCTATGGTACATTATGCCATGATGGATGAAAATTTTTGGTGGACTAATTTGGGTTGGTGTGCTCCTAGTATATCTCTAATTATTACAAAATACGAAAATATTGCTCATTTTTGTTAGAAATTGAAGTAGTGATAGAGCGACGCAAAGCTCCATACCCCCGGTCATCGATGCCGATAGTTAAATTACTGACTACACAAAAAGTGAAATTCAAATAAACAATATAAAAACTCATCTTTCACTCGACAGAGTGACAGTTTTGTTAGTATCTGTGATGTTCCTCGTGTCGTGTGTTGCTACTCATCTGGATTATTTCTTTCCCTTGACTGGTACTCCAGTACCTCTTAACTCCATCAACTACGTCCGAACTCTTCCACTTTCTCCACTTCAGTACCCCTGTCTGCTCTCAGACTTCTGCCTCCTTTCTCTCCTTTTCATGTCTTCCAGAGACTTGAGACAAACTGCAATAGGGTATTTTTCTTCTCTGTATCATTCAGCTCCACCTGTCCCTAGAAACTGCCTGTATGGATACACAGGGACATTAGCATAGTCCTGTACTTATCTTGCCTCACACAATCTATCATCAGATAAGTCATTGTTTGTTCACTTATTCGTGCACATCGAAATACCCATACTTTCTGGTATGGCATACATGGTATCAACTTCTTATCATGCAAATATCAATAGTTTTCATGACATCGGTATATATAGATTCTCAATCTTATTATGTAAAATCACATAATCAGACGCATTTATGTACGTTATAATTCTACAAAGTGAACACAGATATCCACATATACATGCTCTGAAACACATTATACTCCTACAAAGTATACACAAATAGTGCCACTCAGCATCATAATGTGTCGTGATGGAGTTTGGTACAGCATGTCACGATGGATTGTGTTATGCAACTCAGCCTGACACTGTTTTCTGCCTTTTTATGGCAAGTTAACTCAATTGTCAATACGTCTGTTTTAATCGATATTTCAATGCATGTTGTTTCTTAATTATCGCTGTTTTGGTTGTTACAGAGTCATTAATATTTTTCACACTCAATTAGATGTATTGTACAAACAAATACCATGTCGAATAAATTTCAGTTTATGTGATCATTTCACCTAATATTTATCAACTGTACATATATAAATACATGAACCAGAATTGATTGGCTTGTATAATCATAGCTTTTCATCTAAAAGTTTCGTTATCGGAGTTACTAACTATTCAGATGCAATCTATACAATTTTGTGTAAGTTTTATGAGGTGTTTTGCTGGAAGATTTATGTTTCGTTCTCATAAACACATGCTAGGAACTCAGGACGATAGAAAGAAGAGAAGAATGAGTTCCTAGATAAAGGAGGTCACCAGGTGATAGAAATGTCTTGGGGATTCAGGTACGGAATCGAAGCTGGAATAAGAAGACAAATATCTATTTTCTGCTGATACGGAAAAACTTTATTTATATAATCAACACACATATATTACTACAGTCTAGAAACACATCTAAAAACTTTATTATAAAATTTCATGAAATACATATTATATTTTCCTTATTAATCTTTCTAACTTCATTCATTCTTATAACTTCTGCATTTTAGAATATAATACAAATAGTTAATTCTTAATCAATTTCAAGATAACCAGAAGTATAAAATGTAATAACTGTAATTAATGCAACAATTAATTTAAAGAAATGCATTTTAATTATTTTAAAATAGAATATTGATTTAGAATTTATTGCTGGATATTATTCTTTCTTGCTTAAAGAATACTTTATTTCAATATAAAATCTAAACATAAAGTTGGTAGCGAATTCAACTTTTACAATAAAAATTATATAATTAAATATGAATTCTTTAAAACATTAAACATTCTATTATAATATATTATAAATAAAAGAATTCAGTAGCAATGTTGCAAAACAAAACAATTTTACCATTAAAATCTCAAACATTAAAAGTACTTATTTCTAAAAGAAATTTTTCAACATTTATAGTTATTAACTGGAATAAGAAGACAAACATCTATTTTCTGCTGATACGGAAAAACTGACCTGAGCCCAAATGCGCATCTCTATTTATACGAATTCGGCTAATGTCAGGGTTAAACAAGGTCGTACTCTCCATGTACCAGTCAGAAAAAGATGCTGTTCTTCAGTAGGTAGGAACCAGTTTGTTTTTAGTCTTGTGGTTTATTTATGATCGTTTGGCGACGTCACACCAAATATAGATATCCGTTTGTTGGGAGCAATTTTGTTTTGTGTCATTGGCAGTTCTTTAGAGAAGAGTTACTCCACTTTTATTAACCGAATCGGACTTTCGCCAATGTCTGGGTTACAGAATATATATTTTTACTGATGTAACATAGAAGTTTTAGATGAATCGGCGAAATGGCATGTATAATGTTTTTTTGTTATATAATTCCACACAGCACTGTACATTGGCAAAGCTTTTAGTTATTTTTACTGGTGTTATGGAGTATCCTTATATACATTGCCTTTTTTTCCACTTGCGCTGCAACCATTTCTATTCAATATAGTTGTTCTTTAAAAACAAATGAAATTACTCTTAATATATTTTAGAAACTTACTTTAATATAAATAATTAAAACATTACTTTAATACAATTTAAAGAAAATAGCAATCTTATTAATTTTACTAAAAAATTCTATCCTAAGATAAGTATCAACAAAGCACAATAAGATGTCAGCCAACCTGATCCAGCCGTTAATTCATATTGTTTCTTTCGTGACACCTTGATACAGCCGTAAATCTATAGTATTTATGTCGACACAGCTTGATTCAGACGTAAATCCATATTGTTTCTGTCGTGACAGCTTGATACAGCCGTAAATCCATATTGTTTATGTCATGACAGCTTGATACAGCCGTAAATCCATAGTATTTATGTCGATTAAGTTTGATCCAGTCGTAAATCCATATTGTTTCTGTCGCGACTGTCTGATTCAGCCGTAAATCCATATATTGTATGTCATGCAGTTAGTCGAACATTACATTTTTGCTCATGTCATTTAATGCAACCAGGAAAAGAAGCATTAGCGTACCACGCAAGGCATTAAATAAAGCATACAGGAATATACCCCATTAACACATAATTCCTTATTTTTAGTATGCATTTTGTGTGACGGCCACTTATTATAAACAGTGTCTTGCATAAGAATGCCTGCTATTATAAATATTTGTACAACGCTTGTTTTGTTTTTAGAATGTTTGCCTGTGTATACGTGTCAGTTATTATACTGTCTGAGGCTGATTGTTTGATAAATTATGTCTGCTAATATCATGCATGTCCTGTACCAGGTGTGAATTCAGTAAGTAATTAGGACAACATAAGAAAGACAGTTATTATTAGCTACACTATACTGGAAAACATTACAGTAGCATGGAGTATAACACAAAATAGAAATAATTGAAACTAACAACCAAACAATGAAATTAAAAATAAATATAAATTAAAAGTTTGTTTCTATAATGATAATAACATGTAGATTGACACAAAATGAACACTGCAGTGCCTAATAGTATGCATGCCAGAGTTTTTATCATTTAAATTCTATTTTTTGTGTCTTTTTCTTATCTGAAAAATCAATTCTTTTGCGTAGCATATATTACTGTCTTCATATGTCATATGTTATTAATTCAAACGTTATAGGGCATCTGAATGAAATATTATCCGAATGGAAGGTGTTTTCTGGTTTACGTCTTTTCAAAGTGTTTTTTTTTTATTTACGTTATTGATTAGTTATCTAATGCCTACATTTTGTATTCTCACCTTTATGATCTCTATCTTAATGGATTTTTAGCTGTTTACTGTATGACGCTAGTTGGAGTCATGTTTGTGGGAATGTCCTCAAAGCATGTACATATGAATAAGGTCGTTTAAAGTAAATGATATATTGTCGTATGCTATAAATTAACTATCTAAACTTAAGAAGTCGAATGAGAATTAGAAGGGTTGGTGGCAGATGACTATTAGTAATTTGGCGAGGCTAACGGACATATTTTTAACCTCGATGTTCATTTTCGGTCTGATTCGCACAACTTGACTCTTGTTCTTTAATATATTCTTTCTCATTCCATTGTTATTTCCTTGAAAGTGCTATAAAATTTATCTTTAAATGCATTATATCTTATAATTACAAATATGACTAGAATATGTACCAGTGTTTGAAATTTCTTCCAGGTAAAAAGGAGAACAAGGCATAACCATTGCATATAAATAGAAACGTCCCTGGGTACCTACTAAACCTATGTTGTGTGGCTTTGGTTTTCCACCTAATTGGTAAAATATATATTAAGTTGAAAATAGTTTCAAATATTGTATGTATTCCTGTTAGTCGAAAATATATCTTAGAAAGTATTCAACCTTTTTAACTTGGTACCAGCTGTAACGATGAATATGTCGAACATTTTCTATGTCTAAGTACGCGCAACAACCACTCAGCGTAGAGAATTTACAAACAATGTACTATTCAGATGACCTGTGCAGGTGTCGAGGCTGTTACACTCGCATTTCGATATTGTGCACATGTTGCTATATACGGTACGCTTGCTAACTGATGCAAAGCGATCTGAAAGGAAGAAAAAGCAGCTCCAACACAAACCAGGCTCAACTTTCAAGTCAGGTGCACAGCAAGGACTGCCACTACCGTGTTGGACTACATCGACATTACAGACGCTGAACATCCACCAACTAGGATAACTCTAATAGACACACTTCCATCGACTCAAGGCTAACAGATGCCAGCAGTATATATATATATATATATATATATATATATATATATATATATATATATATATATATATATATATATATATATATATATATATATATATATAAGCTTCTTGACCAAACAATATCAGGTCAAATTCATACCACATTAATTGTGACTATACTGTGTCCACTAACTACTTCTTTATGCTGTATTCAAATTACTCTCTCTCTCGTTTCCTGGAAATAGAATGATGTCTAATTCAATATATCACTGCAGAAATGAGACTGGGTTTTATTTCAGACTTAAAAGATTTCATTATCATCTGGTTACGATGTGAAATCTGCGTTGAACAAGCACGGATGAACATTACATCTGGTCTTGAAGATGTGACGCATACTCATCTACAAGAACACCTGTGAAAGTCACTTGACAACATTTCAAACTCTTCGGTATAAAGGATCTTTGTTGTGCCTGTTTCACATGTTTAAGACATATTATGGGGGAAGGTCAAGTTAAACCTGTAACTGACAATGAGAAGTATATATCTAAGTTGCCAATGTCTGAGTTTGGGTATGACTTAATATTACCAGAAACTGTGTTCGAAGTTTTCTCTAATTGCTTAACCTCTAAGACAATATGTAGTTAGAAAACAAAGGTTCATAGGTCTGACAGACATCAGTGATTTTTTGAACCTGTGACTTCTGTACAAATCTGAATTCCTTCTTACGCTGTTACGGTGGCGATATTTATTAGAACGTCCGCAAAGAATGAAGGAGGTCACGGGTTCAAATTCCGAATTCTGGCCGAGTCTTACCAAAGACTTATAAAAATGGTTTTAACAGCTGTCTCGCTGAACAGTTAACATTATGAGGTTAGTAATAGAACTGGTATCAGGATAATATCATTTGGCTGGACGTGATGGAAGGCATTATAAGACTAAACATTGCAGGAATCTGTTGCAATTTTGATTTTTTGAAATAAACCTCTTTAGTCTCAATTTGCAAATATCTAGATTAATGTGTTTCAGATACAATTAATATTAATAATTTATCAATAGAAGGAAACACAATCAAGTAAGCCCACCACCCCCGCCAAAAACGAGCTGTGTTACTTTACCTACTAGGCTTTGTCTAAACGGGTATGGATTCATGAAAACAACGTTAGGGACCGAAAAGACAAATTAAGATATGCTAGAGATTTTGGTTTTGAATCTATTCTTTCCAATAGGGATTCAGACTTGCGTTATACTATGATAATTTTATGTTTGCATCCTATAGCTTTAAATACACTGCCTAGTCATAAAAGATATTTGTATGTCTTAGAACCTGCGACTTAGTTATCAGGTACAAACATTATCTATGGAATCGATTCCATACTGCCTGGAAATTAGTCTATGGGTAATATTATTAGACATGGATTGGGTACGTTATTTGTATTGATATAACTTACAAAATATAAGCAGTACTAAAAAGACAGACTTATTGCTAATACTCTATTTTCTAGGAGGTTTCTGCCTTTTCTTAATATCAGCTGAGTTTCTGGTTTCATACAAATCCCAGTCTCCATTCTATAATGGCGAATTACACACCATTCATATCAAAGAGTTCTACATCGTTTGTTGGTGATTCTTCGAAGCATATTCCTATTCAAATGTTACGGGACACATAAGCGTCTCAGAATGGTTACGTTTCTCTTATCTGGGAAGTCTTCTTTTAGGTAATTAGTGTTTGCTTGTTAATGCACCTTTCTGTTGTGTATATATATATGTTTACAGACATGGGATCAGGACCTTTGACAATGAGCACTGTGTGTTCTAGCCAGTTTGGGGAATTACTCTGGATTTGACAGTAAGAGCTCGTGAGCAAAATATCGATCTAGAATGTATTACTTGAGCTGAGACATTTATTGGTCAGTCTGTTCATGAGGTCACATTTCATCATTTAAGAAACAATCATGTGTCGTTCACCTGTTTGTTGCAGATGGGTATTAGGGAATGGAGAACCACATACGTAGCAGTTTGTTCTTTTCCGAACATTGTTGTCCTCGTGAGTAGACGGATACCACCTGAGGTACCTGCTGGTGATGGTGGTCTGTGACCTGTTTTTGTTCAAAAGTCGTATAGACAGGAAATTCTTAGTTTGGATAATGAAACGCATTAGGATTAGATAAGTCCTATTTCAAGATCTTCAATCAATATTTTGACTGAAAAATAAACTTGTAGATCTAGTCATACTTGTATAATGGTAGTAAATCCAATCAGATGATACCCAATGCTAATCTGAAAACTATTCCAGCATTTGCCAAATGAGCAGAATAATTGTCGACTGTGTCGTTCCCTTCACTTGGACCACGTCAGGCAGCTATAATGTGCGGGCCGAGAAGATTTCTAGAGCCAATTCCTTCACATAATATTTAGAGTAACGCTTTGCAAGTTTTGTTTTACACCTTGTAACGTTGCATATCCGTTCAGTCTGATCAAGGATTAAATTGTATGTGTGGGTTTTTCAAACAAATAGTACAGAAATTAAACGATGAACAATGAAGGGTCCTTGCACATCAGCGAGCGCTTGAAACGTGTCATCAAATCTTAAAGCACATGATTGTGTCATATTGCCTCGAAATATGAGAAGACTGGGATGAGGTGTTCATTCCCTATTGTCTGCGCTTTGAATATCAGTTTAATAATCGTTAGGTTTTATCTCTTTCAAACTCGAATTTTTGCACATTATTTGTGGACAATTGAAATAATTAAAATAGAAACTTTCTCAAACTGAAGATGTGGAAATTTCGGAGGTTAATCCTCTCAATTACAACTCGGTTTTTAAATAGACGTTGTCAATCACTTGTAAAGTAGCATGAACGATTTTGAATCTACTCGAGCAAACGTGAAGTTACATATGATAGAAATATAAAAGAAATCAGTTTTCCGCCTGGTTATTAATTATGGTCCCGAAACATTCCTCAAGATCCTTTACATTCTAGTGGTATGGTCTTTACAAAGGAAAGTGACTTTCGTTATTTCCTAAACACTGCTGGGAGGAGGAAGCATAAGAACTCTGGTGTTCCACAGGGATCTGTTCTTGGACCTGTTTTCTTCATTCTGTATACTCAGCCGCTCTTAAGTGTCATAGATCATCATTTAGTGTCGCACCAATTGTATGCTGATGACACCCAAATATACAAGTCTAGCCACCCAACTGAAGTTGATGCTACCATCCATGGAGTAGAGCGGTGCATTTCTGATGTGAAATCATAGATGAAACGTAACAAGCTGAAGACGAATGATGATAAAACTGAGGCTATTCTGATCACAACACAAAGTCTTTGTCATTCACATCATTTACCTCAGACAATAAATATCAGCAACACCAACACTAAATTCTCATAGTCAGTACGGATCCTAGGCGTTACTCTAGACAGTACTCTCACATTGCACCAACATGTCAAAAAAACACTTGTGTGTTCATTAGTACTTTCAAGACTGGACTATTGTAACTAAAATATTTCTGGGTCGCCACAATATTTACTCCAGAAACTTCAAAAAGTTTAAAACACAGCTGCACTGATCATCTTTAGACTACCTCGATCAGAGCACACCTCACCACTGCTCTGTACCCTACATTGACTATCAATTCGATACAGAATCAAACACAAAGTTTGTTCTCTGTGCTATGTTTCAATGACAGACTCCAGTCCAACATACCTATTCAGCCTCACCTATGTGTATACACCAGCTAGATAATTACGCTCTTCTTCTGATAATCGTATACTCATTGTTCCCAAGGTGAAACCAAAGTCATATGGACAACGTTCGTTTGCACACCAGAGCCCGGCGACGTGGAACGAATTGCCCATTGAAATTAGGCACAAATACACAGTGGTCTCTTTTAAGAGTGCTCTTAATACTCACCTGTTTCGACTGCAGGGACAAACTTAGCGACCTAATCGTGTTTTGTATCTTATATATTTTTGGCATGTTTTTATGTTTTCCAATTTCATTGTTTTTGTCATTTGTTGTTCTGTAGTGTAGTCATATCATTATTGATGGTGTAAAGCGCTTAGAGCTTTGAAAGATTAGGAGCTATATACAAAGTCCTCATTATTATTATTATTATTATTATTATTATTATTATTATTATTATTATTATTATTATTATTATTATAAAAATATTTGAAATAGTATGCTGATTGAGATCGCCCTTTAATTATGAAGACAGGTTATTTGTATCCTGTATCACACAACCAGACTTGTAAATGATGGTGTATAAACGGACTGTATATCATTTGATTTAACAGCCCATGGAAGTCAGAGATAATAGAGAATGTGGGTCATAAAGGTTCACATTTATAGCACAAGAAAATAGTGTATTGAAACAGCTGTTATATTAATGATGATGTTGAAAAAGTAGATTTTAGTAGTATTAAACAGCACCCTTACAATCTTGACACACTCAAGAATAATGTATTAAATAGGATATAATTCAGTATTTTCTAGAGAATGATTTTACTGAGTAAAAGCAATTGGAGTTCGCCATGCAATGTGTAAGGTGCCTGCGGCTATCAAGGGTTATTAGTACAATATTGCACAAGCCGCTGATCAGAGGTATTGCGCAACTTGTACAAACAACACTCGAAACCGCCTCTCGCTAATTCTCGTTTATCTAAGGAATGACCTCTACGGTGTAATATGCCCGGTTCAAATGGATATAGTAATATGAATTTAATTACAATACAATTAAGAGAAGAATGACACAATAAATTACAATGTTCTTTCCTTCTGACGATTCTTCGTTCAGAAGTAATTCAAAACCCGAAGCTTTAAGATAGCAGATACGTTAATTAAAATTCAGAACACTAATAAAATAGATGAATTTAACCGTTAATGACTGATAGTACTTTCACCATGGAATCGAATGTTCATTTAACATTGGACTGTTGGATGATTCACAATGACCTTGTTCGTTGACTGGTTTTTTCTTTTTTTTTCTGCGTGCGTCCCACTTCAGCTTGCCCTTTGATTGAACGGGAATTCCACACTCTGACTTCTGACTTCTTTTCCCTCTTTCCCTTTAACTCCTCGCTGAGTCTCACTCTTTCCAAACAAACTATTTTCCTTGTAAAAGAAAAGGGTAAAACGCCCTAAGTATCTCGTTACTTTAAGAGTTGAGATTGTCCGTCCGTCTTCAGGTTCGAACAATCAGATCTTACTATCAGTGTTATCATTTATACGGCTAACAAATACTACACAAGTCTTCAGATCAATATAGCTATACTGCTAATTATCGACGTCAGAATTTGGGAAAGTCATATATTCCCGTAAATCATTACGTAAAGTGAGGCAATATATCATAACACACAATCCATATTCACTTATATGATAAATTCAAATTAATGTAACACTTTCCAATCATAAATGTACACGGCGGGTTTTCTATACCACCCATTTACCTACCTAAGTATATAAGGTAAAAAATGCTAATTCAGAATTCAAAAATACATTATTAAACCACTGTAAAACCGACTATCCATACAAAATGATGAACACATCATGCATCTGTAACAAAGAAACATCATATCAAAGTACGTTATTAAATCAATGTAATACTGAACTATTTGTATCATAGTATCGATACATTATGCATCTATGACAAAGAAAAACATCCTATGCATTACATCATGATAAAGGTGAATTTGAGTTAAATACCTTGTGTTTTGGCCTCTTACAATCGTTCCACATTCAGTTCCCTGGAACCACAATTTTACGAAGTCGTTCTTGCAACGAACCCTCGGAGTCCTAGTGGCAGTTCTCTCTTGCAGAGAAATTTTTAGACTGACTAACCTCGTTTGATACGTAGTATATATTTCCCCGATTCTGGGGTTCGACACACCCCCTTCCCTATACATTTGACCAATCGGAATAAATGCTATTCCTACGGACCTTTTGAAAACCGTCTATCAAGATGCCAAAAATGCCACTTAGGGTCGAAATATCACCTTATCATTTGTTTCCAATCACTCTGACAGCTCTACGTGAGGAATCACATATTTTAAGCGTGTCAAACACTCAGTCCGCTTTCACTCTAAATATTGTAACAGTCTGACCGAGGTAAACTAACATTCTTTTCGTTCAAAACTTTACTCCAAGACAGTTAATTGTCGGCTCGCCTACGAATTAATTAATGAATTTCACTGAGGAAAAATTTGGCACTTGACACATTGTATTCCTGTGCCGAGAGAAGCTATTCTATTCCGTATGTATACTGACTACGTAAAATAAAGTTTCACCAAAATATATTAATTTCCAATACACAATATTGATGACTACATTGAAAACATTGGAAAAGCAAAATACGTGACAGGATTAACGGCAAGAGCAAGATAAATATTATCCTTTTGCAAGTCAAGATTGACTTAATAGAAAGCGATGCCATATAGTGTGAACAGATCTTAAACATCTTTCCAGAGTAAAATGAACATCTGGTAGAAATTGCTGTGATGGTACACCCATTATGTAATTATGTACAGCGACACCTGGAACCATTCGGAAAGTCTTTGATCGATTTAGAGGTGCACATTTACCAATTAATTTAAGGATGGTTTTGACGAGGTTTTGTTACATGTTTAGTGCATATTTTGGATTATTCGTAAGTTGATGTTATATAAGTTAGCTTTAAGACTATATATGAATTCTCAGTATCTATTAGTAACTAGCAACTGATAAAATATTTCCATCTGGTAGGATAACACGTAATGTTTGCATACATTTTTCACCATAATTGCTGCATCCCTGCATGATGTGTTCAATAAGAGAACCATGATTTGATGGGCTTACATATATCAGGAGGTCTTTGATGAAATATGAGCCAGTTCTTTCAGATTCAGATTCCAATGAATCAGTTTAAATGTCTGTCGATGTAAATTATTTAGCGGTGGCATCGTATTAATTTAAGAAAGACAAATGTGTTGATCATCTAATCATATATACTAAACAAGCACCGGAGACATTAGGAACATGAAACATATAACCTAATTTAATTTCAAACAATTTGACCATATCAGCCGTAGAGTTGATTGAACAGTGTTGCAGGTTGAATATCATGTCATCGGCCGTTGCTGACCAATTCGTTGGCTCTGTCTGCCCGATTGACCAAGTGATTGACTGGTGGTCGGTGACTACCTGTAAAGCTGATTTCTTTATTGACCAGTATGACTGGTAGCTATATCGTCTGGTGACCGAGTGTTTTGTGTAGCTCCATATATTGTACTATACAAAAACATTTGCTTTTATTCACATTTTGTTAACATATTAGGTTTGTGTGAATTGTGTTAAATTGTTTTATATTTGGATATTTCCTGATATTTGGATCCTGTACACGCTCGTATTCATCATAAATCTTTAATCATTCAAGTCATTCATTAACAAACATTGTATTTATCTCCATCAAAACGTGTTTGTTGTATATCCGAAAACAACCAGGTTATCTTTTAACAGATGTTACTTTTCAATGGCGGGTCAGCATAAAGTCTATTATACAATTTGATGCACTGAGATTTTTCAATAGGACTTCATGTGTTTATCAAACAAAGATTTACGTCTGGGAACAAATGTGTAGGATTAATTTCCAAGCGCCAAGAATTGTCCTAAGAGACAGTGTTCAGGTTTTTATGTCTGTAATAACGATAAATTCTTCTTTTCCTTTAACGAAATTCCTTCCTCAATGTTCAATGTCGATGAAATCGCATGTCTTAATCTTATTGGTGTTACTTTTCTTCATGATCCATTGTTATGTCCTTAAAATAAAATATTCACTAAAGATGAAAAGAAACACCTCACGATGATTTCATATTCATCTTCTTTAAATATTTGCTCAAGGAAACAGTGCGAGAGAAATTAAGCGATACCTCATAGGCAAGTTAGCAATAGATTATGTTTCACTCAGCATTTGTCTTTGGATGAAGTATATTATAGCTGTTACCAACGTTGATGTGCGTTGTGCACAAACAATGTCATGTAAACAGTTCACGAGTCAAACAAAACTTCATTGTCGTTGAAAACATCTGTACATAGTACACATATGCCTGGTAGACATGATTTTATCTCACAAAATAGTCACACGCTTCTGTTGGTACCATTTGTAGAAAATAATAGTTTGTAAGGAAACCGAATTTGTTAAGACGTGTGATATGTCAATCGACAAACTTAACAAGGACAAAATGTTCGTCTCATTTATCTAAGAACACGACTGTTTAAACATGACTGTACACTAAATTGTTTCCGATTTGGTAGTAATCAGAATAAAATAGATTTCTTAAGATTAAAGGTCGTTTTCAGGTCATGATGATGATGATGATGATGATGATGATCATCATCATCATCATCATCATCATCATCATCATCATCATCATCATCATCATCATCATCATCATCATCATCATCATCATCATCATTCTCTTGATCTAGCGTGGTCATTGAGGCACTGTGCTGTTTAACACCTGATCAGTTCCCTATACTCGTCTCGATCATGTGCCAATGCCTGTGTTACCGCAAAACGTTTCCTGGTCCATTCTGTGATATTGTCAGTCCACATTTTGCTATCATTACCTCTCCTTCTGCCACCCTGGACGCTACCATGCAGAACTGTTGTGGATAGATTGTTGTCTCTAGTGACATTGCCATACCATTTCAGCTTTCTCTTTTTGCCAGTGGTGAGGAGGTCTTCATAATGGCCAACTTTGTGCCTGATAGTTCTACGACGATGCCAAGGATGGTAGCATCTCATTTCAAGTGCCTGGATTATTCGTTGTAATTCTGCTGTCAGGGTCCAGGTCTCATATGAGTACAGAAAGATTGAGATGAATAGTGCTCTCAATAGTCTGAGTTTAGTTTTCAGACAGATATTCTTGTCTCTCCAGATGGGTCTTAGCTCTGACACGGTTGCCGTTGTTTGTGCCGCTCGTGAAATAACGTCTGCTGTTGATCCCGCTTCGGTGATTATAGAACCAATTTTTTTGAATTGGCCAACTGTATCCAGTGCCTGTCCTTTGATTGTAATCTCGGCTGAGATTTGTTTGGCATTATTTGTCATCAGCTTTGTCTTCTCTGCGCTTATCTCCATGTCAAATCTTGGAAGCTGTTTCATCCAGGTTCTTCACTTAGGTGGCAAACTTCTCTTCACTCGTTTTCGGGTGCAACAAAGAAAATAATTGTCCTATCCACCGCTTAATTGCCCTGCTGAGTCAAGAAAACCTGTCGGTATCAGACATCCACCACTCTTGCAAACACACTAACAATAATATGCTGATAGTCTGATCGGATGGTCGGACCCTGTTTTCCGATATATTTATTGCTGATATTGTTATCATTCTTCCGGGAAAGAAACCATTTCAGGTAGAAAAATGAATTTAGTGGGCATATTCAGCACACACACACACACACACACACACACACACACACACACACACACACACACACACACACACATATATATATATATATATATATATATATATATATATATATATATATATATATATATATATATATATATATATATATATCCCGGTTCGACTTTTATGCTGTTGTAGCGAGGTGTTAATTTTGTTTCTCAACTGTGTGCTAATACGACGATGTAGACAACAGTAGATGAGATCGTGCTTTACAAATACTAATATCGTTATGTTAATTGTTATATGATGTATATTACTCTTTGACAAGTGAGTTATCAATTTCACCAGTCATTCTTTGAGGCCATCATATAGCATGTGTAAGCTTTCCATTTATTTATCCACATACTCAACGTCTTTTACAGTGTAACAGCTTAGACTAATGGTTTGACTGCCTTCTAAAAACGGTTTTATTTCTGCATTGTATGACTATATTGACTGTTAGTGAATGCGGTTAATCAAGAGACTTGCAGTTTTTCTTGATGTAAAGCCTTAAGATTTATAGTTTATGATCAACTATTGAGAATAAGCATACAGTATTCGTTACGCTATGGTAGAAACAAAAATAGGTAGTTTGAACCCTACAAAAGTTAGTAGGGTCAATTCGCGAACGAAGGTTTCCTATGAAAATATAAATACAAGATCGATAACCCCAAACCGAAGTTTCTAACTGACCGAGACTTCTCTAATAGCTCATTTTTGACTTTTTTCTTCTTTTGTGCCTCGTGCTTTTATAGGACTTGTCTACTCACCAGCCTAATCAATATATGCCTTCATCTTCCCTGCTGCTGTCTCTCAACCAAAAACCTACATTATATTGCAACCAAGGATAAAGTACATGTATCGTTATAAATCCGTGTGGCTTAGCTTGCGCATTTGCAAAGGAGTTTTTCAAATTAATTCTATAAATATCTCATAAACACCAAGTCTGATGATGAATATTTCTTGAAGCATGTGCATAGACTCCACAACTAGAATGTTGTAGAGAAACGTATATATATATATATATATATATATATATATATATATATATATATATATATATATATATATATAACATGAGTGTTTGTATGTCTGCCTTGAGATAATGTCCGGGCTGGATGTGATTTTTATTCCAGCTTCCCATCCTCACATACTATTAGAGTATTTATTAGTCCATATAGATGGGGCTCATCAATTATTGATACAATCAATATTATCAGTAATTTCCTCCTCCAACAATTTTGCATTTTCACTAAATGTTTTGAGCTCATTCTAACGTTGATGATCTTCTACGGATAATGTCATTAGATATAAGTGACCCCATCTGAGTCATCTCATTATTTGATTAATTAGACCCTGATGGACCTATGATAATTGTTCTGATATAACGTGGTAGCTCTGGATGATGGTTGAATGGCTCTAGATATCGTGTCGCTGAAAACCAATGATATCCATGTTGTCGAAATATAATAAATAATATGGATTTATATTGTGTCTGATGCAGAGCACCCACCCCTTCAGTGGATTAATAACAATAATAACAAAACATAACAAGCGTGGACCCACAGTCAAGTATGAAATGTGGTACAAAAATTTCAAATTATTACCAGGAGCTCTATGGGAAAAGTATCTAATAGGAAAACATCACCCTGGATAAAAATATTGTGGTCATGGAACCCGACTAAATGTTCGATTTGACGAGCGAGATCAACCAAGACCTGGAGAGTATTCAATACTTGCGATTGATCACGCGTATTTCGTTGATGATGTAGCGTATATCATCAACAATTTACAACTACGACATATTTTGCGGATGCCAAGTTGCTTCGATCGTTGAGTTCCATAAAAAATCTCTCAGAGAAGAAAACGTGCTAGCTTCATAGTAAAATCTTTGATAATAGGTAAAATAGTATTAGGGGCCTATACTTAATCAACCGATTATTATTATAATGGAATCGATTCTGTATAGCCCAAGAGGTTATTGGAGGAATAGAGAAGCGACTAGTAAACTTGCTTATGCAGCAAATATCGCACGTTATCTACTTCCACCTAACAAAATCCAGCATGTTGGTGCCAGTGCTGTCAATAAAGTATATCACGCAGATACTTCTTGTTCGCCACACGATTCTATTAAAACAGGTAGACGTTAATCACGCACATACAAATTAGCGTTAACTGTCGTCGACGTTGCAATTAGGCAAAAAGAACAAAAAACCCACTATTAACTGAAACAGAAACCGAAGTTGCCTCTCATTTAAACGAATAAATCAACGTGGTGGTATACGATTGCTACATTTGCTACTGTTTTTTGTAAGGCATTTCTTTGTGAGGTATCATCTTTTATTTAAAAACATAACGTCAAAATCAGACCGACGCACACCTCAGTCCATCGCGATCAGGAAATTGTTGATTTATTTAATTGAACACTTACTGGGCGGTTATTTGGATATCAATATGCACAAAGTTCAGACAAGAGATCTCGTGAATGAATAGCAAGATTAACAAGTGATAGCTGCATTAAAAAATGAAATTACTCGTGCAATTACTATGAAACTCTTTAATACGATCAAAAAATACTAATATAACGATATTACTCCTTCTCAAAACAAACAGTACTTGGTAATATTAGAAATTTATATGAACCTTTTGAGATTAAAAAATCACGGCTATATACCTGCAGTATACAGACTAGATTCAACTTCTCAATGTGGATTAGTACGTTACAAGCAATTCCTGAAGATACAATTAGCAATGCCTTAACGTTTGCGAACTAGCTCATCGACGTCAATTACTTTCAAGAATGGTCAGCATTAAATTTTTGCGTGTGTGACCAAGACCACTATTAATTATATATACGGTAAACTCTTTTGGACCATTATTTGAATATTGCCACAATGTTTCCGTCTTACAGTTCTCACAATGATTATTCTGTTTCAATGTCATGATAACTTTAGCATCGATATCAAGGTCACACATATCTTTTGTCACACTGCTCAATTAGTTTTTTACATCATCCCCATTGCTGTCAGTTCGAGTATTATGTTCTTTGAAATCTATGATAACCTCCGCAGCGGATACATTCTTCTGACTCGGGATAATGCGAGATAAACTAAATTTGACTATTTAATACAATCATCGACACTCCAGATATTAGTATCCGAAGTAGTTACTCTGTATATGTCGCAGAATGGAAACCGAATGGCTTTCAGATTAAATGATAACTCAAACACAATGTGTGATAGATGGAAATTTATGAAATTAATTAGTAAACAAAAATATATGATGTATAAATATAATAACTCACTCGCTCTTAACATACGATTGATCCAATCGCTCCATACAAACATACACATTGAAAATAAAATACAAAATATCATATCAATCTGAAATACAGATTCAAGAACCCTCTTTTCAAAAAATAGTACGCAGTGTAAGATATTCATATAATTTCACGTATGGACCACGACTAAGATTTAAAACAATCTCAAATACGCTTGAAATGTTCTGCATTGTTAAGTGAGCTTAAAAAATCTCGCGCAATGCAACTAAGATTCAAAATAATCTCATTTAAATAAAACATGTACCCAACTGAAACACCAATTGGACAAAACATATGCTTATTGATCCTGGTACAATCGCCCAATTCACAAACTGATAAACCGCACATTTTCACATAGTCTTTTGGTTGGCCCACACTTGAATCGGCCGCTTGCACCCTTCACGGATCCACCACATGTACAGTCATACGTATACACTCGTACAGACAGCATACAGCACCCTTGTATTAGCTACGTCTACAGTCGTGGCTCAATCACATGTACAGACATACGTACATACATATAGATAGCTAAAACTCGTCAGCTATACTAACACCAAACTGGTAATAATAATGAGTTCTGGAAAATGCTAATACATTAAGCTCTTAATAGCAACTTGAAATTGACAGTTGACAACGTTTCAAATAGACGAATCATTACACGATATGACAATACAAACTCAATAAACTTCGCATATCAAATAAAAATATAATTAACAGTCATCCCTATGGCTATAGAACACCATGTAGAACGTGCACTCCTCGATAAGATCCAAAGCGACCAGTGTGGCGGTTATAAATTGATCTAACTTATATCCATAGGACAATGAGTAATATTCAAGGTAAAATACCCGTACATATCCTGATTGTAATGTCCCTCGTCGCAGGTAAGTTCTGTCGCGATACATGTTGGTTCCGTCGCTTACCTGGAAAAACACTTTTTCACCTTAGATAAGGTTGTACGCATGATCAATGGAAATATATTCAAATATTTCTATGGCATAACCAAATTATTTTTTGCCTAATTCTGTGACAGTATAACATATCCTTGCGTTAATTAAGCTGTGTCTACTTTTCACGTTCTCAACGGTTGCAGTCTGGCTAATTTCTTAATCTCTCTCTCTCTTAATTCTGGATCAAGTGCCATATGATCATCAGTTATCTCTTCATAATAATTTAAGAACGTTCACAACCATTCCTGTGGAGATGATTAAAAAAACGGTGGAGGATGACCATGATCGCACCACAAGATAACAGTAGTATTCTCAGTGAGTAACCAATGAAGAAATATTTGTAATGTCTATAGCTACACTGTAAATATTTCATCCCAGATAATACTCTATGGAATATATTTTACCATATATAATATATTGATCGATAATTTCAATCGAAGCTCCATTTTTATATTTCAGTTCGCAAAATTTCTCCCCGGTTACTGTTTTATCTTAATACTGTTTCAAGGAAAAAGATATTTTTCTAACTTTACTTGGCTCTGTCCCAAGCGGGAAGATCCCTGATCTTATCTACAGAATTCGACAGAATTATATTTAAATGTATATGTGACAATAGAGGATTATGACATCGTAGAAATACTGTATTAACGGGTTCTAATACAGTACAATGTTTAGGATTTGTTTTAAGGAGTGAATGTATATAAAATATGTATCTGCCTAACTAGATTTTTCAAGATCTGCTTGATAGCTGCCATCAGTTACAAAACATACAGGATTGACTGCGATCGTTGATTTATTGTTGTCATGGTGATATATGACGACATTTACCGTATGGATAATTAGTGTGTCTGAAAACAATTTCAGGGTAGTATTTATTCATCGATGATATCATTGACTGACCTTTGTGCTCGTCGGCTTTAAATCATAGTATTGTCATACATACTATCCCCAATTCTTGTGATGCGTCCAGCAATGCGTTCAGCAATCTTTGATATCATTGTTAAAATCGATTTATCCGAGGTTTTAATTTTACATTGCAGGATAAGATCTGTCAACAGGATGTTGCTCGTCTTTAATCGTCTTTGTTTATCCTGAAAAACAACAATTTTATTTTGGTCCACATTGGCGAGACTCAAAAGACATGCTAGTTCATCCTTGACCTCTGGGACATCGAGGATTCTGATTCGTTCACTAACACATTTAAACAACGTTGTTTTGTCTGAGAGTATAGCAGAGATTGAGTTATAACCAACAGCGAGCAGTCGAGCTACATGATATCAGAAACGTATATCAACGAATGATTGTCTAAACAAAATCCAAATGTTCAAGTGAAAAACAAAATCTCGCATTGAGCGTTGGAAAATTCCGCTTAGTTATCTGCAAACCAGAATCAACATTCTGATAACGTCCCATAAATGCTAACATCTAATGTAAGTTCTATCGGGGACTCGAGACGAACCACTTTTAGTTGTTTTTTTTTATCAGAATCACGGACTGGAATATCTTTTTTAATGGCTATAAATACAGAGGATGGCTGCAAATATTGAGAGGGCGGGTGGGTAAAGAAAAACACATAATAAATGAAAATATAAAACTTGAAATGAACTAACTCAGTTAAAGACGTTTCGGTCGGGTCGAGTCATTGGTTTGGTATTATTGATTTTGTATGGACCTTGTATTTTCATTTTCGTAGGAAGCTTTATTTTCGCAAATGGACCCTCCTAACGTTTGCACGATTTACCTTACCCGCTGTTAAAGCTAAATAACTGAAGTTGCATATGTCAATAACAGCTATGTTTATTGATCGCTCTAATAACATAAAAGGGAGACTGAAAAAAACGATCGATTGAAAAGTGTCTTGGTGCATTCCTCATATTAATATCTGGATCTTCATTGGTTGAGTAAAAAATATAAATTACAAAATAAAAACAAAATTAAATTTGTTCTTGAATAAAACAGTTAACTGGATGCCAATATGACTACTTCATGCAATCTACAGTCATAATTCTTTCAAAATCCTATGCACTATTCATTAGGAATGTCAGGTTTGAAGTATTAGTAACACGTGGGTGTTGTTTGAGAATAAATTAAATATTGTTTGAGTAATCAATCTATTGAATATATTCAAGATTGGTAACGAATCATAGATCATGCGGATTGTTTTGAGTTATGACATGTATAACAGGATAGTAGAGCATTAAAATAAAATGTACTAGGCCAACATCAGGTGTAATCTTTGAAAATCAATAGGACATAGTATATATCCCATATTGTTTTTCTATTCTGGTACGTATATCGGATTTAAAATATATTTATTATCATTATTTGTTTATTCTTTATTCGTTTTCATTACAAGCTATTGTAATATAAATGTATTCACCAGAGAATATTTTTTTCTTCTTCAGAAAATCGGTTGGCTTGAACTAGTCTATGGTAAACAAATAATGTTGACCACGATCGTGACCTTGATTCGAGGTTAGTGGTAGTCATGTAAACAGGTTTTATTTTTATCTTAAAATAATTGGATGTTGTCAAGATTGTGCTAGTGTTGTCATGGTCAAGATGGTGCAAGTGTTGTCATAGTCAAGATGGTGCTAGTGAATTATGAAGTTACCAACTTTGAATCCTTAAGTTAAAAATGATTGGTTCTCGCCATGGTCATGTAAGGAGTAAGTGATATAAACAATCACGTGGCTTCCTTCCAGATTTTAGATTGCGCAATTTAGGGATTTTTTTAAAACTGATTATTAGAATACGATATTATCTTTGCTTAAGTCAAATATTGTTTTCGGCTTTTACTTCTGAAGTTAATCATTTTCGTTTGTTGTAGTCAATTTTTGAATCCATGTTAACTGTTCTTCAGACCTGGTGGATTAATTCGTGTTTCGGGAAACAGTTGATGTGCTAATACAGAATACTTGGACAAAAATATTCTATTAAATTTGTGTTCGTATTTCCATCACTGGAGTGTTAAATATTGTGTTTCTACAAGGAACTGTAGATGAAAGAGACTTCAACAATCGGCATTTAATTCTTTTCTTGATTTTCCAACAGGACTCGAACTTGAATCTAGTAGAACATTACATTACTAGAACGTTTGTAGTTTAATTGTTTAATTCGTGAATTATTCTTGGATTACGCTTGGAGTTGATACTTAATACGATAAGTTCTTTCTCCATGTTTAGATTCTTTTTCCTTGGAAATACATTATTGGTTAGATTTTGCAAACGCTTGTTGTTTTCACTTTTCTGTGTTACTGATTTGTAGAGCCTAAACACGTAATAATCAGTTTAAAAGGAAAGCAAAACCAATAAAGCGATCGTCATAGTGCCACTTAGAATAGTAAATCTTTAGTGAATACATTCGGAAATATGAAATTAATAAATTCATGGTTCTCTATATTTGTGAACATATTTGTCACAGCGGGTTGACGCGATGGAATAATTTTCAAACCTTAATATCCAATGCAGATCGAGACTGGGTTTTACGTTAGGAAAATCGATGATATGGTACCAGTAGTCCTTACTGCACGATTGATACTCAACTGTTTGTAGTCTGTATTGAACAAGCGGAGAAACACCTTAATGCGAATATAAAAGTCTATCTAGCATTTATAACACACACACGTACACACACAAAATCGCACGCAAACACATAGACGCACATCATTATAATCTAAACAAAATAACAATCAGAAGGAATTGAAATTATTTTGCATGGGATCAATTGGAATTGATAATATTGTTCTGTATGCATGCCTTTTGCATAATGAATGCATAATGAATGTCAAACTTTAGTAGTGTACTGTTTCAGTGTGCTAGTAACAGTGCATACGTATCTAGATGTATTCAGATGTATTAGAGATCCAAATGTCAACATTTCAGTTCTTACCAGATGGATGTTAGAATCACGCCTGTGTAAATGACAATAGTTCGTATACTTCATCATTCAATTCCATAGTAAAATGAGACAAAATGTAATTAACAAAATCTCTGGAATAAAAAATGTTTTTAAGGCTAAAATACAAGCCAATGTTGGTATAAAAGCAGACAAAACACCTTTGGATGGGAGGAAAACAACAATAACGCGTCGGAATGTTAATTATAATTTAATATATCTGAAACAAACAAGTTTCATGATTTGTATTATCAAAGCTAAATATACATATGTTTCAGCAATGTATCTTACAAACATGCTGGAGTTGTTTGTATAAACCTGGAAAAGTATTAGAATACAGTTTGGATAGTTTAATAAATGTACTAAATGTATTGACTTAATGAGGTTTAATTGTAAAGTATTAAGTCTAATAGCAATAACTAAAAATGATATGTATACAATTTATTATGAATTGAAAGCATTATCGTGCCATAAGCAGAAGCTCCAGCGGACAGACTCACCGAATTCGGTCACGATGGGACTGGCATGATCTGTTATAGTCCCAAGAATCGAGGAGATAAACACATCCATCAGGTGTTTTTATTTATTTTATATAAATCCATATGAGGAAATGTCTCATTGACAAGTATAACTGTTTTATATTTCAAGTGATGATTATAAGTATCTTGATGGTGCCAATGTATATTTTAACTTTCAATCTCTAGATCTTAAATAACTCATAATGTGTTATGTAATATTCATGAAGATCTTAAGGAGATTTTCTCGAATATTACGTAACACATAATGTGTTGCGCAGACTTCAAGTCATTTTTTAGGAATGTTGGTGGGACTAATTGAAAACTGTATCCTTCTTGTTTTGTACAGATAATGGACTATCAAATGTTTTAATTATATTGAAGCTAGTTAAAGGATAATCTATAGGACCCTGATTCTCTTCATACATTAGCAATTGCTTTTTCGTGACTTCATTAGCATAGATCACCACTTACATGGCAAGCGAGTAGTACATCATCCAAAGTGATAATGCAAAATATCTACCGCTCTAGCGCTCTAGAAATCTTTTGTTGTTTTTAGTTTATACGTTCAACACATTCATCAGGAAAATCTCCTGTACTGAATGCTGCCAACCGAAGACATCTTCGTCAGAAAGAAAGCCCTTTACAAAAAAGGAAGAAGATTTTAAGAAATCATTAATGAAACATTCATTGGTTGGTTGTAAATTAATAGCCATAAGACCTGATATCACTTTTCGAACTCAAAGGACGAACAATAACATATGATCCACTGCCGTTTAACATCCCGAATGTTTGATCTCAAGTAAAAAAAAATGTATAAAACTACTATTATCTACAAGGATGTTATGGAATAGTTAACTAAAATGTTTTATAACTTTGTTTACGTATATGTGTATTGTATATTTATTTTTTATCACATCCTCTTTAAAGAATTCTGCCTACATTAACGTTGTCAATGTTGTAAGAGGTAAACAAGGGTGTTCAGACAAATATTAATCTAAACCTGTTTCTAATTTATTAACGATTATTAGCTTTCAGGAACGGTATTCGGTGAAGTGAAATTAGTATACATTGGGCAATTTCTTAACAAGTATCCATTCGTTTGTTTCGATATCTATTTTCGGAGTTTGTTTGCCTTCAGATACCATGTTAGAGGAATTACGTGTTTTAAAATGTCGCAAGTAATTTATTTTCCTAAAATACAAAAATATTAAAAGAACTTACAGTATTGTAAATTAAGACCTCGATAACCCTAAGATTTTGCAAGTCGAAATATATAGAATATTACGAATGAATTCAAGTGGTGTTCTAAATAGCTTACACTAGAGTAGATGTCCTAACTCTCTCGATATAATACATGATTTAATCCGAATTCTCTAAACAGATTTACAACAATCCAAAATAGTATTTAGTCCTGAAAGGTTCTATTTGTACTTTCTAATTCCAATGAAAAACATCAGACACAAATGATGACCAGAAAGATTATACAATTTTAAATCCTAGAACATTCTGTGTAGTAAATAACGTCTAGTTTATTTCTGAAACTTTAATAAATAAAATGTCAAACATCAGGAAGACCAGAGATTCTAGAAATGACAACTAATGTTCCGAACTCAAATCCAAGTAAATAAGTTTACTTAGAATTCTTACAAATAATAATATTTTTCAAATATTACTTACATTCATAATAAAATATTAGCTATGTAATATGTTGTTCACAAAACGTGACATTTGCCTCGTACATGCAGAACTCATGCCTTTTATTAATGACAAATGACAATCACACTACACAAATAATTATACTAAAAACTTTTCATTTTCAAAACAAACTATTGTTACCGTAATAATACCTTGGAATTATTGATCACCCATTCAAATACATTCTAGGTTGCATTACTGTTGAAGGATAATCATGACTATTGGAAATCTTTCGCAATATGATATACCTTTGGACTTGTGATCGGACTTTAACAATTATTCGGAATTTATATCACAATACTAAATTTTATTAGTTTCGGAAATGTAAATAATATGCCCCGTCTCATCCATGTTAATATAATATGTTTCGGTATGTCGATCGGAACCTACTTACAAGGCAAAGTAGAAAAAAATCAACTAGTTGAAAATAATGGCTATTTAGAACGATTTCGAATGTTGTCACCGATGTTCCAGTTCCTAACGATTTCGTAATATTAGATGTAGCTAGATATGCATAGGCTGTATAATAATGCTTTATAAGAAAATTGAAGATTCATATAATGAGTTACTATAAATTATTCTATCCTTGGTAAATTTTCTGTTTGGTGTTTAAAATCAGAAAGTGTCTGTAAAGGAGTATGAATAAATTCTCAATCGTTAAACCTCACTTTACACCCGGCCTTCACATTTTTGTTTTAGGCGAGTGGTGGACATTCATTTTGAATATTGATTAGTAGATGTGGGTGCTGGTCTATTGGTGTGGGTATTGGTAAATAAAATCTTGTATTATTAGGTGTCGTTTAGAAGATGCGAGACCTTTGCTGATCAATAACTGTGTATCTGTTTCAGAAGGTGACTATCATGGAAAATGTCCCATTGGGAAAGTGAATGAGTGTAACAAGATAACCTAGTGGGATATATAGATCCACAACATAACACTTTTGACAATGATATAAATACAATGTTTAATAATGAATGACTTGAATGAGCAATTCATTATGAATATGTGCATGTATATATAATCCAAATATTGGATTAATTAACATAATAACGCACAAATGTTATAATGAAAATGCAAACAATTACTTTATAAAATACAAAGACAGGGGTGAATGATTCACAATAAAGAGATGTATATAATTTATTCAGCTAGTACAGAATGTGACAATTTTACTTATGTAGTAAAAATGAATTCACTCAGATAGTGAAATTATGCAAACAAAAAAGCTTATTTTTACAGTCCCGAAAGATCCAGCGGGTTTGAAGAACCCCATAATTAGCCAATTGTTATAATATTATATGTACGGATATACACTACGTCATCCACACACGTTATGTCAGCTCCAAGGCTGCTACAGTTCAGATTCACAGCTGCTGCGGTTAATTCATATGTTTGGCTTTACATCTTGCACCACGTCGACTACAATCACTCCGATAATTTTGAACGCTCGGGTAATGATAGACACCCTCGACACTCTAAACACACCAAATCCTCTGGATGTTCTGGACGGCTATGCACAGCGCAACACTCCGGATAACACCGTGTGATATACATGACAGATGCGTATATACGTAATAACGTTATACACGGGAAGTTCTACTAATTACATTACCGGCTCAATAATTACTGAACAGGTTCAGAAGTAAACCTAACCTTGCTGGATACGATTCCTATTGGACTAAATATTTATTAACAATATAGCTTTGTATTAATATTATAAATCCCTTGATACGATTCCTATTGGACTAAATATTTATTAAAAATATAGCTTTGTATTAATATTATAAATCCCTTGATACGATTCCTATTGGACTAAATATTTATTAAAAATATAGCTTTGTATTAATATTATAAATCCCTTGATACGATTCCTATTGGACTAAATATTTATTAAAAATATAGCTTTGTATTAATATTATAAATTCCTTGATACGATTCCTATTGGACTAAATATTTATTAAAAATATAGCTTTGTATTAATATTATAAATCCCTTGATACGATTCCTATTGGACTAAATATTTATTAAAAATATAGCTTTGTATTAATATTATAAATCCCTTGATACGATTCCTATTGGACTAAATATTTATTAAAAATATAGCTTTGTATTAATATTATAAATCCCTTGATACGATTCCTATTGGACTAAATATTTATTAAAAATATAGCTTTGTATTAATATTATAAATCCCTTGATACGATTCCTATTGGACTAAATATTTATTAAAAATATAGCTTTGTATTAATATTATAAATCCCTTGATACGATTCCTATTGGACTAAATATTTATTAAAAATATAGCTTTGTATTAATATTATAAATCCCTTGCTAAATTGCAAACAAGAATAGCAATAAGAGCATTTTACCAAGGCTACATAGCAAACATACAACACTAGACGTAGCAGAACAATAGTTATATCTTATATACGTGAAATTAATAAACGTACATACCTCTACAGCTGAAGACAGCTGCAAGTCCTTATAGTAGACCTGCTCACCTGTTAGCTGATGGAAAGGAAAAAGAAGCAGTTCCAATACAAACTAGACTCAACGTTCAAATGCAGCAAGTGCAACATGTTCTGCCACTAGAATATTGAGCTACATAGAAACTACAAACGCTAAACAACCACCAACACCAACCGGTACACACATATTAGCATAGTGAAGCCCTATTTGTAGACGCAGTAGGTCTTATTTACCTTGAAGCAGGTTTTAGATGCTAATTGGAACCCTATTAGTTAAAACTTTATTTTTTTATATAGGTAAATTTAATATTTTTGCACTGCTAATTTGATAAAAGCAAAAACTAAATGCAAAAGTTTGGAAAATGTAAATATTATTCGCTCATTAAGGTTTGCGAAAATTAATCGCATGCAATTGAAAGATACAAAAACGTAATTGTGCGAGGAAAGTCTCTAGAACGTGGTCATAATATAAAGACTGAGATAAAACAAGATGTATACAATGATTATTTTAAGTTAAGTTACAGCATTGTTTGATTGTTGTTTGCTTGCATACTTATACTGTTAAGTTGCGTTAGCGACAGCAAGTTTGTGGAATAAATATTGCTCCTTTTTATCCTTTATTAATTTCCTGCATTCTCTTATTACTGAAAGGAAAAGCAGAACATAAAGACAAAACAAAATCATTCTTTCGTTTCATGGTTTTATATGAGGTAAATAATCATACACTAACTATACCATGTCAGTGATCATAATTAACAAAATACGTGCAGTTTTAATTTGGTAACTAATATAACGAGGTTAATATACGTTGCTCTTTGTTTAATTAACCGAAGAGTTAAGTGACATATAGCAATAACCTATTCATCTATCGTTTTGCATTACAAAGTTAATTCTTTAGCGTATCTGAGGACCAATTTATCAGCATGATTTATCCCCTTTTTTCTGCATCTGTCTCGAACAGTTGATAAAGATTGTATTTCATCTCCTGTATGGAATAGATGATAAAGACTGTATTTCATCACCTGTCTCGAATAGATGATAAAGATTGTTGAAATGCAAATCAAACACCGTGGAATTACATGCCCTCGTTCCCCAATTTGTTGCAAAAATATAAAACAGATGCATGACATAGTTAAGACCACTTTTAAAAGAAGAATACAAATATGATTATTATTAAATGAACGTCACAGTGCTGCCATCATGACATTAAAGAATGGCACTGTCTCACCAATACATGGATAAATATAATGGTTGTAAGAGTCAAAATAATGATTCAAATATAATGTACTGATTGACAGTATTAATTACTTCACATCAAATGTAACATGTCTGCATACCTTGAATACGAATGACTTCCTATAGTTTTCATTAGCTGCACTATAATTAACCTGCAGTTAAGTTATACGGTCTTTCTGTTGTATGTAAGAGTACCTTCTAAACATTTTTACAAATATGAAGCAAACATGTTGGTGGTATTTCAAATACATTTATATCTGTATGATGTATTTCTAGGATATTCATTCAATGATAAGGACATTTGTACAATTGTACAACAATGATATAAGTAAATATTTTAAATTCTTAAAACAAATATAACGTGTCTTACCACAGTTGGTTATGGCACTAAGATATCATGTTATCTGGTTCTTCAATCTACTTCAAATGTTTCACAGTCATATCACACTTTCAAAAGCTATATGGATCTCTGCTAATTAGGTAATGCGTTTCTTCAAAGATATTGTTCTTTACAGATATGACTCACTGAGATGTAATGGTAGCTTTTGATCATAAATATCTTGTTATAGTTAATGTTTTGGAAAACTGTCTCTGTATAATAAAATTAACTCCATGGTTATATGCATATGGAGTGATTGCCGGAAATAGCAGCCCTATTACGCAAATGTTTGTTAATTATGTTCCTAATTATCACATTCGCTCAATAATTACCCCCGGACATCCATTATATACCATTCTCAGTTTTAAAGGTTGTGTGTTTGTGATTATGTTAGTAATAGACATAAGTTCACATACTTGTTACTGAATAATGAAAAACATCTCTTTGGACACTCGAAGTAAAGAGAAGTGTATTTGTCCATATGTAGATGCACTTATAGCTGTAATTTATTTAGCCTCCGCTAAATTACATAACAGGTGCTTTACATGTCAACGATTACACCAAGGTATCACATTCCATTAGGTGGCATTGATAACAGTTGTTTAGCCTCGCCAAATTGCTACCAATTATCTACCGCAAAACCTTCAAAATGACGTCTTCAACCAGCTTGTTAATTTATAGCATAACAAATACACACTTTTAATGGAAAAAGCCTCAGGCAAATTATATGTTTGAGGAAGTTCCAACAAAGGTATCGCCATGAGATAAAGCAAGCATCCATTAAGCTACAGATTATACAAATGACTGAAACTAGAAAAATATTTGCAAACAAGAACATGTTACTTTAAATTAACGCCTACGTGAATACAATTTTTAAAATGAAGATTTAAATGTCAAACCTAATTAAGAAGTACAAACTTGGCTAATCTGTAAACATACGATGTCACGTTTTATTCTGCGTTGCACAAAGAAAGGAATAATACTAAATTGCACTCTCCTTCTAATCAACAATACTCATACAGTTTCCTTTATATTTCGGACACTTTTCCAAGTTAGTACATTATAGAGAAGCAACTTAGGCAGATATATCCATAATTGTTTGTTATTTCTCATCGATTTTCAAATTAAATTCCTGCCAACTTACAACCAACATTTCTTTGCCACCTGCGTCGGCACAGCAGTTTCAGCAAGGTATTGACGCTTCTGTGTGTTATATTTGAGGCGACGTTCAATTATTCGTCAACATATTACACAGTTCTGAAAGTGCTTTTATTACAACCTAACTGCCTCAAATCTTATTCACGTCCATATATGTCTGCTGCCGATGTAGTAGTAGTGATTGTTGCCACTGCTGGTGTCTCAGTGGTGGCCATCAATATTGGGATGAGTTTAGAATTTAGTGAATGTTTCTTTCTGTTTGGTCCCGCAAAGAAATTTTTTCATTTTCTCTCATGTGTCATAATTGCACAAACAATGTCCTGTTCTTACTCGCTTCCTTCTTCTAAATATTCAAAGCTTTTATATTCTTGGGCTGCGTTAATATTACCTCTTCTTGTTTTTTTTTAAATAAATAATTGTTTTAAAGTCACCATATGTTGTCAATGATGGAGATCGAGAAAAAGGTTCTAACTGGACAATTGTTAGCCAGATATAAAGTGAAATCTAAATTAAAGCCAATCTCCTCCTGACTGGTTCTCGCTACATGAGCAGACATACCAAACTATATGGCTAAATGGCATTTGAACCACGTTCACACCAAACCTCGCAGGAAAATACTCAACATCAAGTGGCATGACAAGGTTCCAGGCACGGAAGTACTCCCCTAAGCAGGTCTCCCAGGCATTCACACCATCCGGATGCAATGTCAGCTTCGCTGGGCGGGACATGTATGCATGCCAGACTACCGGCTGCCTAAGAGTCTCTTCTATGGCAGGATACAGCAAGGACAGCGATCCCTCAGTGGTCCGAAGAAACGCTTCAAACGAAAAGCTGCATTGAAATCATTCAACATAAACCCTGATTCCTTGAAATAAACAGCAAGCGATATAGTCACTTGGCGTTTCTCTATGCATAAAGGCTCCAAGTTGTACGAATATAGTAGGACAGCAGCTGCCGACCTGAATAGGCAAGTCAAAAAAGCACATGCCATCAACCCTCCTGGCCATGTCCTACTCATCTCCTGTCCCTTGTGCAATCGAACATTGGCTTTATCAGTCCCGTGCGCATGCGAAGAATGGAACCAACACCTCCATCCCTCGGATAACTAGAGTGGTCCTTGTCCAATCGACGAACCAACAATAACAGCAGTTATTTGTAGTCTGAATCTTCGTCACGGCCACCCTGCTGCTATTAATTAATCAAATATTGGATCAAGTCCGATTTGATATCGTGTACGAGGGTCGTGTATATTTATCGTTATAAATCCATGTGGGGTAGACTGAGCAACAATAAAGAAATTTCTAAATTTATTGTAATCCAAATCACATTGCACCATGTTTGATGAATATTTCTAAGTGTATGAGTATCAACACCGTTAAACACCGCGAGGATATTAAAATTATCTCTATCACTTTAGGTACTTGAGTATAACACTGGGTAACATAAATCATGCCAGTATTTTTGTGTCGTCCACGAGAAAATATCTTAGCGGGATTTTTTTTTGTTTATCCAACATTTCATCATCATACACAACTAGGTTTTAAACGTTGTCATCAAGATGTTCAACATCCGGGCTTCGTCGATATCGGTGATAAATTCAATAACATCATTAAAATATTTTAACACTTTGTAACAACGTTGATCCTATACACTCGGAGCTACCAAATATTGTTTGTCCCATTTCATAATCAGATTAAGTAGCAATTGTATCTTACCACTTCCAGATGGTCCAGTTATAGTCCAGCGAATAGTATTCGACAACATCGCATTATGTTTAACAGGTTCTCTTCGTTTCATCGCGGAACAGTTGGTAATTTCAGTTTGATATAACATAAATAAAAATGGATTGATATTGTGTGAAATGTAAAACACAAAATAATTGAGATGCAATCAGTGGTAAGTCTACGCAGTGTGGTATAATTTTTTAGATTCGTTAGTAAAGTCAAAAAGAAGGTAATATCACTGTCAGGTTAACAAAGCTTCCTAGAACTCCATGGGCTAAATAACCAGGGGAAAAACAGCTTCCAGGGTATAACTACTGCTGTCCTGGATCTCGACTTGATATCAGACTTGATAATCAGGATCAACCTAAATCAGGCGAATATCCAGTAAACGATATCGATAACGCTTGTCACGCTGGCCGAATATCTTGCAGGTTGATCCCGGTAAAGAGTTTCAAGGTGAAATATCATCAACGACGAAACAACATAAAATCGCTATCAGACGAGGATGTACTGAAATTCATCGCGATCAGGCAATCGTCGAGCGACTTAATGGAACGCTCGCAGACCGGTTATTTAAATATCAATACGCTAGGGAATTCATCGAAGATAAACGATCACGTTAATGGGCTGTAAGATTACCCGATGTGATAACCCCATTCATAAACGAAATTACTCTAATAATCAATACGAAACCTGTTAATAAACTAAATTCGACCATTCAATGAAATCATCGATGACCCAAACAATTGCATCTGAGAGAGTTAATCCTTGAGATGAATGTATTGTTATTGCGTATCCTAACCTCCATGGGGATTTTGCAGTGTTTATTACGTGATAGCGGTGATATCACAGTAAAATATCATTTAATATGAGATTTTGTCGTTCTGATGTCCCAAGAATATCAACTTTGATGTTCAGACGTCGTGTATCAACGGATCTATAACACAATGGAACAAGATCAGTAGAAAACTTCTCTAATTGTAAATAAAATAATTTCTTCTGAAGTAGATCCCCCATTTTCTTTCTACTCGCAATTATCAAATCGTTTGGTTTCCATGTTTCCCAAAAATCCGTGATCGATGTTTCAGGAATTGTTTTACGTGTTATTTCACATTGAGTTTTATTTGCTTGTTATTTTATTGACGATTTTAATGTTTCTAATGATTGATCAAGCGATCGGTGATCGGTATTAATTTCTTCGTAGTAATCTACAATTTGTTTTAGCCTTTCGTGAGGGGATAATCCAGTAAATGGCGGTGTTCAATAATGGTTCTTAGTATATCCATGTTATTCAAATAAGCATTCTTCCGCGATATAAATATTTTATTTTTTTGTTGTATTCGCGATTATAAAATCTCGTTCAGCGTCATCTAAAATCAATCGTGTACAACGTCGTTTGTTATCGCACGCCCAGCCTTGAGTACATTTACCAAATATTTTTCTTCCGATATCTTTTGCGATTTTTTCTTCGAAGGAAGTTGCATCCCAATCGTCACAAAGTTTGGGTGTCGGTAACCAAACTTCTGTTTGTTTCCGATACGATGTAATCGCCTCGTCAACAATCAACGATGTGAACATCTTATAATCGAGCATAAATCATGATAATACTATCGGAGCCCATTTGTCTTTCGAAAAATGTCTATTAAACCATGCATAACAGATCGGATGAAGGTTTTCATCGAGGTTAAACGATTTCACATGAGTAATTCCGATTAGATCAAAATCAGGTAAGGGTCCGTTTATAGTGAATCTGGTCATTGCATGAGTAGGATGACCGATCCGCGCAAAATATTCACTACATTCACCGCGCCCTAAAAAACGTCCTTGCTAACACGCGACCATATCATCGAAAATAACATTCCATTGATCATATTTGGTATTTCATAATCCACTATAACGGTATTCGACACAACTTAATTATACATCATCGAGAAAATCAAATCGAGTTGGTTTCCATGAATTGTTTTTTCCTGGCAAAATGAGCGGCGAGAGATGGAACAGTAAAACAATAACGCGTTATTTCTTCAGCATCATTCAAATATCTCATTGCGAAATTATTCATATACCTTTGGAGTTCTTCTCTTCTATATACTTCTGAGTTTGGTCTTACAAATTGATCGTATCCTTCATCCTCGACGCTTTTATATAACCATACCGATACCGGATCATTTTGACTTATCTGGTAAATATAATCAAACATATCTCCAGAATACGATTTTACTACTCGATCTCGTGGAAATATTCTTACAGAGTTAGACCGCACATGTGGATTATAATCGATGACTTCAATCGGATCTCCATTATTTTTATATTTCTGTGTATATAAACTTTCCCCGGTGATAGTTTTTATCGCTATCGGAAATCTTAACATTTTATTCCAATTCTGCAACATTACTTATTGAAACTCCTGTATCTTTAACCGATTGAGCCCATTTATTTATCTTGGAACGTCTCAAGTCGGTTAATTTATTTCCTCGATTTGCAATCTGATTTGACAACTCATTCAGCTACACAATTATATCTATAACCCTTTCGATGTTATTTCGAGGAATCTTAGTGATGTAACACCGACTCAGTACGACGGGGGGGGGGGGACGATCGAACGAACTGCGAAAGAATTTGACTGGGATGTTAAGTGTCAACTCGATATCCTCGCTGAAAATTATATCGAGATATCATCGAACGATCTTCATGATAAATATTTAAATGCTTTTTATGAAATGTATGATCGCAAATTAATTTTCAACATTATAGCCCGATGTATATGGCGATAGGGACCGCATTTTGCAAAATATATAGTAAATTGTCTGAGAGATATAATCATTTAAACAAATAATTTCCTATAGGTATATGAAAGACGAAAATATTGCCTAATTGATAACTTGATCGAGTAAGAGATTTAGTCGGTACGAGTACAATAGTCACCAGTAAATTCATCGCTGTTGAATACGAGGGTGTTAAAACAATGCAAAATGATGGTATATCATCATATTAAAATGAATACCGGATTATAAAAACAACATCAGAAGAGCGAAATAAAATTGTTTATCAAAATTATGATACTTTGAAATTGCTCGTACCGGTTTTAAAACTTATAAAAAATTCTTCCAATGATATCAGTAAAATTTTCGAAGAACGATCACAAGGAAAGGTTATAATTAGGGCATAACCGACTTTTGATCCGGAAATCGGATTCCACCGGATAGTATGAACTTCCGATTAATCGGAGTCGGACAAGGCAGGAACGACCGATTCGGATAATAAAAATAATAAAGTTGAATTTCTATAGCACCGTGTCTAACACTGCGTGTCATTCGATAGTGGGTTAATAAAGTTAAATAAGAAGTCAGAAAAGTCCAATACGGTCAACACAACCACGCTGTGAGACAATCTATTTGAACCGACGGGTGAAAACCGGAAATGAAGCCGGATATGGTAAAGTACTAAGCAACATGCTAGACACGGCAAAACCAGATACCAGAAACCCGGAAACGGAAGATGAAATTTTTTATAAAAAAAATACGGATTTAGCATTTCCGATTAATCGAATCGTATCCGGAATCGGAAAAATTTCATGCCCAAAATCCGGAATCGGAAATCGGTAGAAAAATGCTAATCGGTTATGCCCTAGTTATAATCGCAGAATAACAAAAGATGCTGCTCGATTAACTGCGAATAGAAGGAAATACAGGGAAATCTATGAGAACTTTATCGCGTTCTCGATCAATTGTAAGGTTTTCTATTTTAGTTTTCAGATCCTTGTTAGGAGCGCTAAGTTGTATTAGTAGCTGATAACACCGCGTGATCATTCTGTGATTTCGCAATCGTGATCTGATATCTCTCATTTATTGTTTGTACTTCTTTCAGTGATTTTTGATATTCATCGTTCGTAGTTTTTAGCGCATTAATCTCTGCTTGTATTCACCATGATGTATTTCTAAGGTAGATTGTAGTTGATCTCGCAAGATTTTAAAATCTGCGATTTAATTTTTGAAACTCGGCGATATCTTCTGGGAGTTTTCGCTTACTAGCTTCATATTCCCGTCGAGCATCTCAGATGTTTTAGCATTGCCTTGAGTAACATTTCTTATTGGTTCCCGAGCCCATATTTTATATAACCGAGATAATCCGATTTTGTACTCGGTGGCAACTTCAAGAAGTCTTTAAACACCATGCAACGCAATCATTTTTTTTTTCATCGTCGGTGGACAGATATGTTGAAGTTTTCATATATTACCCAGATAAAATAATTAAATCAATAATTAAAGGATACCAATTTCAGCGATTATAATACAATTAAAAAAATAACAGAAATAATAATGGATAGTATTCATGGTTAAAATTTACCGGGTTTCTTAATTCAAATTTTTTTACAAATTTTCGTTTAAAATTCTCTGGCATCGTCGAAGATTTCTCCGATACAATTTCGTCGAGGTGTTTACGAGAAATATACGAATGAGCATAATTTAAAATCTGATATAACTTCCGTCGATGATGTCACATGAAAGATTTACCGCAATCACCGAGGTTATATCAACGCTGCCCGGTGAGACATGTCCACTAGTGTCTTACCACAGTTGGTTATGGCTCTAAGATATCATATTATCTGGTTCTTCCATCTACTTCAAATGTTTCACAGTCATATCACACTTTCAAAAGCTATATGGATCTCTGCTAATTAGGTAACGCGTTTCTTCAAAGATATTGTTCTTTACGGATATGACTCACTGAGATGTAATGGTAGCTTTTGATCATAAATATCTTGTTATAGTTAATGTTTTGGAAAACTGTCTCTGTATAATAAAATTAACTCCATGGTTATATGCATATGCAGTGATTGCCGGAAATAGCAACCCTATTATGCAAATGTTTGTTAATTATGTTCCTAATTATCACATTCGCTCAATAATTACCCCCGGACATCCATTATATACCATTCTCAGTTTTAAAGGTTGTGTGTTTGTGATTATGTTAGTAATAGACATAAGTTCACATACTTGTTACTGAATAATGAAAAACATCTCTTTGGACACTCGAAGTAAAGAGAAGTGTATTTGTCCATATGTAGATGCACTCATAGCTGTAATTTATGTAGCCTCCGCTAAATTACATAAAAGGTGCTTTACATGTCAACGATTACACCAAGGTATCACATTCCATTAGGTGGCATTGATAACAGTTGTTTAGCCTCGCCAAATTGCTACCAATTATCTACCGCAAAACCTTCAAAATGACGTCTTCAACCAGCTTGTTAATTTATAGCATAACAAATACACACTTTTAATGGAAAAAGCCTCAGGCAAATTATATGTTTGAGGAAGTTCCAACAAAGGTATCGCCATGAGATAAAGCAAGC
This sequence comes from Unio pictorum, assembly GCA_030141615.1. Classification (NCBI taxonomy): domain Eukaryota; kingdom Metazoa; phylum Mollusca; class Bivalvia; order Unionida; family Unionidae; genus Unio; species Unio pictorum. The sequence continues at coordinate 3,249,908 of JARLTB010000111.1, forward strand.
ATCCATTAAGCTACAGATTATACAAATGACTGAAACTAGAAAAATATCTGCAAACAAGAACATGTTACTTTAAATTAACGCCTACGTGAATACAATTTTTAAAATGAAGATTTAAATGTCAAACCTAATTAAGAAGTACAAACTTGGCTAATCTGTAAACATACGATGTCACGTTTTATTCTGCGTTGCACAAAGAAAGGAATAATACTAAATTGCACTCTCCTTCTAATCAACAATACTCATACAGTTTCCTTTATATTTCGGACACTTTTCTAAGTTAGTACATTATAGAGAAGCAACTTAGGCAGATATATCCATAATTGTGTATTATTTCTCATCGATTTTTAATTTAAATTCCTGCCAACTTACAACCAACATTTCTTTGCCACCTGCGTCGTCACAGCAGTTTCAGCAAGGTATTGACGCTTCTGTGTGTTATATTTGAGGCGACGTTCAATTATTCGTCAACATATTACATAGTTCTGAAAGTGCTTTTATTACAACCTAACTGCCTCAAATCTTATCCACGTCCATGTATTTCTGCTGCCGATGTAGTAGTAGTGATTGTTGCCACTGCTGGTGTCTCAGTGGTGGCCATCAATATTGGGATGAGTTTAGAATTTAGTGAATGTTTCTTTCTGTTTGGTCCCGCAAAGAAATTTTTTCATTTTCTCTCATGTGTCATAATTGCACAAACAATGTCCTGTTCTTACTCGCTTCCTTCTTCTAAATATTCAAAGCTTTTATATTCTTGGGCTGCGTTAATATTACCTCTTCTTGTTTTTTTTAAAATAAATAATTGTTTTAAAGTCACCATATGTTGTCAATGATGGAGATCGAGAAAAAGGTTCTAACTGGACAATTGTTAGCCAGATATAAAGTGAAATCTAAATTAAAGCCAATCTCCTCCTGACTGGTTCTCGCTACATGAGCAGACATACCAAACTATATGGCTAAATGGCATTTGAACCACGTTCACACCAAACCTCGCAGGAAAATACTCAACATCAAGTGGCATGACAAGGTTTCAGGCACGGAAGTACTCCCCTAAGCAGGTCTCCCAGGCATTCACACCATCCGGATGCAATGTCAGCTTCGCTGGGCGGGACATGTATGCATGCCAGACAGCCGGCTGCCTAAGAGTCTCTTCTATGGCAGGATACAGCAAGGACATCGATCCCTCAGTGGTCCGAAGAAACGCTTCAAACGAAAAGCTGCATTGAAATCATTCAACATAAACCCTGATTCCTTGAAATAAACAGCAAGCGATATAGTCACTTGGCGTTTCTCTATGCATAAAGGCTCCAAGTTGTACGAATATAATAGGACAGCAGCTGCCGACCTGAATAGGCAAGTCAAAAAAGCACATGCCATCAGCCCTCCTGGCCATGTCCTACTCATCTCCTGTCCCTTGTGCAATCAAACATTGGCTTTATCAGTCCCGTGCGCATGCGAAGAATGGAACCAACACCTCCATCCCTCGGATAACTAGAGTGGTCCTTGTCCAATCGACGAACCAACAACAACAGCAGTTATTTGTAGTCTGAATCTTCGTCACGGCCACCCTGCTGCTATTAATTAATCAAATATTGGATCAAGTCCGATTTGATATCGTGTACGAGGGTCGTGTATATTTATCGTTATAAATCCATGTGGGGTAGACTGAGCAACAATAAAGAAATTTCTAAATTTATTGTAATCCAAATCACATTGCACCATGTTTGATGAATATTTCTAAGTGTATGAGTATCAACACCGTTAAACACCGCGAGGATATTAAAATTATCTCTATCACTTTAGGTACTTGAGTATAACGCTGGGTAACATAAATCATGCCAGTATTTTTGTGTCGTCCACGAGAAAATATCTTAGCGGGATTTTTTTTGTTTATCCAACATTTCATCATCATACACAACTAGGTTGTAAACGTTGTCATCAAGATGTTCAACATCCGGGCTTCGTCGATATTGGTGATAAATTCAATAACATCATTAAAATATTTTAACACTTTGTAACAACGTTGATCCTATACACTCGGAGCCACGAAATATTGTTTGTCCCATTTCATAATCAGATTAAGTAGCAATTGTATCTTACCACTTCCAGATGGTCCAGTTATAGTCCAGCGAATAGTATTCGACAACATCGCATGATGCTTAACAGGTTCTCTTCGTTTCATCGCGGAACAGTTGGTAATTTCAGTTTGATATAACATAAATAAAAATGGATTGATATTGTGTGAAATGTAAAACACAAAATAACTGAGATGCAATCAGTGGTAAGTCTACGCAGTGTGGTATAATTTTTTAGATTCGTTAGTAAAGTCAAAAAGAAGGTAATATCACTGTCAGGTTAACAAAGCTTCCTAGAACTCCATGGGCTAAATAACCAGGGGAAAAACAGCTTCCAGGGTATAATTACTGCTGTCCTGGATCTCGACTTGATATCAGACTTGATAATCAGGATCAACCTAAATCAGGTGAATATCCAGTAAACGATATCGATAACGCTTGTCACGCTGGCCGAATATCTTGCAGGTTGATCCCGGTAAAGAGTTTCAAGGTGAAATATCATCAACGACGAAACAACATAAAATCACTATCAGACGAGGATGTACTGAAATTCATCGCGATCAGGCAATCGTCGAGCGACTTAATGGAACGCTCGCAGACCGGTTATTTAAATATCAAAACGCTAGGGAATTCATCGAAGATAAACGATCACGTTAATGGGCTGTAAGATTACCCGATGTGATAACCCCATTCATAAACGAAATTACTCTAATAATCAATACGAAACCTGTTAATAAACTAAATTCGACCATTCAATGAAATCATCGATGACCCAAACAATTGCATCTGAGAGAGTTAATCCTTGAGATGAATGTATTGTTATTGCGTATCCTAACCTCCATGGGGATTTTGCAGTGTTTATTACGTGATAGCGGTGATATCACAGTAAAATATCATTTAATATGAGATTTTGTCGTTCTGATGTCCCAAGAATATCAACTTTGATGTTCAGACGTCGTGTATCAATGGATCTATAACACAATGGAACAAGATCAGTAGAAAACTTCTCTAATTGTAAATAAAATAATTTCTTCTGAAGTAGATCCCCCATTTTCTTTCTACTCGCAATTATCAAATCGTTTGGTTTCCATGTTTCCCAAAAATCCGTGATCGATGTTTCAGGAATTGTTTTACGTGTTATTTCACATTGAGTTTTATTTGCTTGTTATTTTATTGACGATTTTAATGTTTCTAATTATTGATCAAGCGATCGGTGATCGGTATTAATTTCTTCGTAGTAATCTACAATTTGTTTTAGCCTTTCGTGAGGGGATAATCCAGTAAATGGCGGTGTTCAATAATGGTTCTTAGTATATCCATGTTATTCAAATAAGCATTCTTCCGCGATATAAATATTTTATTTTTTTGTTGTATTCGCGATTATAAAATCTCGTTCAGCGTCATCTAAAATCAATCGTGTACAACGTCGTTTGTTATCGCACGCCCAGCCTTGAGTACATTTACCAAATATTTTTCTTCCGATATCTTTTGCGATTTTTTCTTCGAAGGAAGTTGCATCCCAATCGTCACAAAGTTTGGGTGTCGGTAACCAAACTTCTGTTTGTTTCCGATACGATGTAATCGCCTCGTCAACAATCAACGATGTGAACATCTTATAATCGAGCATAAATCATGATAATACTATCGGAGCCCATTTGTCTTTCGAAAAATGTCTATTAAACCATGCATAACAGATCGGATGAAGGTTTTCATCGAGGTTAAACGATTTCACATGAGTAATTCCGATTAGATCAAAATCAGGTAAGGGTCCGTTTATGGTGAATCTGGTCTTTGCATGAGTAGGATGACCGATCCGCGCAAAATATTCACTACATTCACCGCGCCCTAAAAAAAGTCCTTGCTAACACGCGACTATATCATCGAAAATAACATTCCATTGATCATATTTGGTATTTCATAATCCACTATAACGGTATTCGACACAACTTAATTATATATCATCGAGAAAATCAAATCGAGTTGGTTTCCATGAATTGTTTTTTCCTGGCAAAATGAGCGGCGAGAGATGGAACAGTAAAACAATAACGCGTTATTTCTTCAGCATCATTCAAATATCTCATTGCGAAATTATTCATATACCTTTGGAGTTCTTCTCTTCTATATACTTCTGAGTTTGGTCTTACAAATTGATCGTATCCTTCATCCTCAACGCTTTTATATAACCATACCGATACCGGATCATTTTGACTTATCTGGTAAATATAATCAAACATATCTCCAGAATACGATTTTACTACTCGATCTCGTGGAAATATTCTTACAGAGTTAGACCGCACATGTGGATTATAATCGATGACTTCAATCGGATCTCCATTATTTTTATATTTCTGTGTATATAAACTTTCCCCGGTGATAGTTTTTATCGCTATCGGAAATCTTAACATTTTATTCCAATTCTGCAACATTACTTATTGAAACTCCTGTATCTTTAACCGATTCAGCCCATTTATTTATCTTGGAACGTCTCAAGTCGGTTAATTTATTTCCTCGATTTGCAATCTGATTTGACAACTCATTCAGCTACGCAATTATATCTATAACCCTTTCGATGTTATTTCGAGGAAACTTAGTGATGTAACACCGACTCAGTACGACGGGAGGGGGGGGGGGACGATCGAACGAACCGCGAAAGAATTTGACTGGGATGTTAAGTGTCAACTCGATATCCTCGCTGAAAATTATATCGAGATATCATCGAACGATCTTCATGATAAATATTTAAATGCTTTTTATGAAATGTATGATCGCAAATTAATTTTCAACATTATAGCCCGATGTATATGGCGATAGGGACCGCATTTTGCAAAATATATAGTAAATTGTCTGAGAGATATAATCATTTAAACAAATAATTTCCTATAGGTATATGAAAGACGAAAATATTGCCTAATTGATAACTTGATCGAGTAAGAGATTTAGTCGGTACGAGTACAATAGTCACCAGTAAATTCATCGCTGTTGAATACGAGGGTGTTAAAACAATGCAAAATGATGGTATATCATCATATTAAAATGAATACCGGATTATAAAAACAACATCAGAAGAGCGAAATAAAATTGTTTATCAAAATGATGATACTTTGAAATTGCTCGTACCGGTTTTAAAACTTATAAAAAATTCTTCCAATGATATCAGTAAAATTTTCGAAGAACGATCACAAGGAAAGGTTATAATTAGGGCATAACCGACTTTTGATCCGGAAATCGGATTCCACCGGATAGTATGAACTTCCGATTAATCGGAGTCGGACAAGGCAGGAACGACTGATTCGGATAATAAAAATAATAAAGTTGAATTTCTATAGCACCGTGTCTAACACTGCGTGTCATTCGATAGTGGGTTAATAAAGTTAAAAAAGAAGTCAGAAAAGTCCAATATGGTCAACACAACCACGCTGTGAGACAATCTATTTGAACCGACGGGTGAAAACCGGAAATGAAGCCGGATATGGTAAAGTACTAAGCAACATGCTAGACACGGCAAAACCAGATACCAGAAACCCGGAAACGGAAGATGAAATTCTTTATAAAAAAAAAATACGGATTTAGCATTTCCGATTAATCGAATCGTATCCGGAATCGGAAAAATTTCATGCCCAAAATCCGGAATCGGAAATCGGTAGAAAAATGCTAATCGGTTATGCCCTAGTTATAATCGCAGAATAACAAAAGATGCTGCTCGATTAACGGCGAATAGAAGGAAATACAGGGAAATCTATGAGAACTTTATCGCGTTCTCGATCAATTGTAAGGTTTTCTATTTTAGTTTTCAGATCCTTGTTATGAGCGCTAAGTTGTATTAGTAGCTGATAACACCGCGAGATCATTCTGTGATTTCGCAATCGTGATCTGATATCTCTCATTTACTGTTTGTACTTCTTTCAGTGATTTTTGATATTCATCGTTCGTAGTTTTTAGCGCATTAATCTCTGCTTGTATTCACCATGATGTATTTCTAAGGTAGATTGTAGTTGATCTCGCAAGATTTTAAAATCTGCGATTTAATTTTTGAAACTCGGCGATATCTTCTGGGAGTTTTCGCTTACTAGCTTCATATTCCCGTCGAGCATCTCAGATGTTTTCAGCATTGCCTTGAGTAACATTTCTTACCGGTTCCCGAGCCCATATTTTATATAACCGAGATAATCCGATTTTGTACTCGGTGGCAACTTCAAGAAGTCTTTAAACACCATGCAACGCAATCATTTTTTTTTTTCATCGTCGGTGGACAGATATGTTGAAGTTTTCATCTATTACCCAGATAAAATAATTAAATCAATAATTAAAGGATACCAATTACAGCGATAATAATACAATTAAAAAAATAACAGAAATAATAATGGATAATATTCATGGTTGGAAAATCTACACTAAATTCTGGACTCTTTGATGATATTGATATCATCGTTGTTCTCGCTGGGGTTATGCTCTTTACTATGCGCTGAAGTAATTATATTGGCGTTGTCAATGACATTGTTAACAATATTATGTTTTTTCTAATTTTGACATCGTGGTATGATAAATATTAACCAACGCGGTGAATTCATCATCGGATATTAACATGTCATCGAGGCAAGACGATATCATCGCTGATATTTGCGAGTATGTGGTTGACTCCGTGTGTAATTTAAAGGTATAATCGTGTAATTTACTTTGACTACACGATGCTTTTTTGTTTGGGTGATGATCCCGAGAATTCCTGTGATCGTTTCCGCCGTGGAAATACAAAAAGTAACAATAACAGGAGCAATCATCGTCACCAACAATAATAATACACCGGTTTCAGCCATAACACCTGAAACCGAATACACGATTATATCAATACGCCTACGATATTTTTTTTACCTTCGTTTGATACTCATCAACGAGATTTTTAGTTTAGTTTGTAATTCGCGGACTTGATCGTATCGATATTGTTGAGTGGTCATTATCTGAGTATTCTGTTTATTTAAATCAATTACAAATTATACGTACCATGTGATCAACACTCGAGCTAGTTTCTTACCGGTGGAAATTATCCTGAATCGTCCAGTGGATTCTCTTTCTATTTCCGCGTTTATAATAGTATTAACCTCGGCGGATGAACACGATATATTAAATTTCACCGGTGAAGCTAAGGTTAATCTATAGATACCTTTGACATCCGCAGTATTATAAATAACATTAGTTTGAGGTGTCCAAGCGAAGGATCCGTGATGTGTAGAATACAACACATTATTAATATTTTTTTCATGAGCGATTTTAACTTTATCGAGTCGAACACGGATATCAGGCCAATCAGCGTTTTTTTTTTAATCGCGTTGATGGATGTCTTAATATCAGCGATTTTAATATGGAACATTCTTGGTTTTTCCAAAGAAATCTTCTACGGTTTTATTAATACGAAAATTTCCAATTTGTCTTACGTGTTCATCAAACTCATTGGTTTGAATATTATACTCGAATTGTAGCGTTGCTATTTTATCGTCGATGGTTTTAATAATATCTGCGACTTTGATAGACACCGCTGGTGGAATTCCAAAGAAATTATGAATACTATTTTTAACCGTTTCAAAATTTAAGATGACACCTGTAAATTTATATATATGAGCATCATACTCGGTTCGTAGCGCTTATAGTTTATCATTGGTGCTAAATGGTGGGAAATCGGGAATTAATCTTCCTATTTTCCAAGTTGTGAGTAGTATATGGGGGCGATCTAGCTTCAATGGAAAATCCAGTCTAAAAGGGCTTGGGCCTGTATAGCATCAGGATTTATATCCTCAAGGGGAAAAGCCAGTCAGAAATATCTTATTCCTATATAGTCTGAAACATAGTGGGCCTATATAGCCTCAAGGGAAATTGAACATTGTGGGCCTATATAACCCCAAGGGAAATTGAAAATGGGAAATATTATTTGGATTTGGGCCTGTCTAGCGACAAGGGAAATGGAGGCAAAGAAAGCCAATATCTTTTCGAGGTATATGAGTGGCCATGCAAAGGGCCGTTTTGTGTAATGTTAGCAGTATATTGTTTACACAGAGGACATCTCACGGATCTTCTACTCTTCCTTAAACTTCTCCTCACTTCTGGTCCATAGAAGAGAACTCTCGTTAAACAACCTTACCTCTCCACATATATTCTTCTTTTCCAAAGGGCTGTATCAGTCATATGAGTGACTGCCCCTGATGATCTGACATACATGGGTAAGTTAGAACGAAAGAACATGGATGAAACAAGGGTAGAAGATTCTACGTTGGTCCACGTCTTGTGATGAGAACAGGTGAAGTGAATGCCATGTACTGCGGTTATTTATAGGAGAAGAGCGGATCGAAACAGATTGAGTTCATTCACCAACCCAAACACGCGTTACAAAAGTCTGTCACAGCCGTCCAATCGGAAGAGAGGAGTCTGTGCCGTCACATTCCCTATATAGAGGTTCTAGTGGCTGTGAGCAGTCAATCAATGCATCAGAGTTGCCAATCATGTCGGAAACTAGCAAGACGATGAATTGGGGAGAGCCGGTAGTGGAGACAGCAAGTAATGGGACAGCAGTGATACCAAAGTCAATACGAATCTACATCCAGAAGAAGTTGATTTTAACTGGGATATTGTGGATTTTCTAATTTCACAAGAATTTGTTCCGGAACCCTCATTACCTTCTGTTTCTTCTTATTTACACGTCGATGATTTTAAGCAAAGACAAAAAAAGAATTGGAGCGATTTTTACAACAACAGAAAGTAGAAGAACAAGCTTTTCTCCTTCAACAGCGGGAAGAAGAAGAAGAAGCAAGAAGGAAACACCAGGAAGAAACAGTAGCAGCAACAAAGAAGAATGAAGACCTAGAACAAAAGAAAATATTGAAAATCGTACGGTCACGACGGTACGTTTAGACATTTTAGCAGACTTAAGGAGTCTGAAACAAATGTATCAGACTTCTTTATCACGACCGAAGAGAAAAAGACCTTCTCGAGCTAAACAACCCAATCTAACTGTGACTACGTCTGTTGTACCGCCTTTAGTGATTTCTACCAAATCATTGACAGGAACCGCCAGTCCAGACGTCTGCCTTGGCCGTGGCAAAGGCGTAAGACAGCTAAAGATGATTTCGTCCCGTTCCTGAGTTTGTTTTGTTTTAAACAAGCAAAACTCCAAAGGTCCCTTTCAGGAATGTGTGTGAGTGTAGGTTCTTATTTTATAAACATCAAAACCAATAGACACTTACGCTTTTTCCGTCTGGTGTATTATGGTACAACTGCTACAATCCAATATAACAACATAACATAACACAATACCACTTTAGAAAGTTCATATGCTTCTGTTTCACTCTTTCTGTTTCTTTAATTTCTTTACGGTCACAGGTTTTTCTTTTTACCTCTTCCTCTTCACTTTCGTTTCGTCTTCTTTTTTTGTCTTTGTGAACGTGTCGAGCTTCTTCCTTGGGGGAGAATACATCTTCCTCCTCCTCCTGTTCAGAATTCCCCTCCCTCTCCTCCTACTACTCCTGCTCCTGTTGTTTCTTAGGACAGTTTGGAGACCAATGTTCTTTCTCTTTACAATGATAACAGGTATCTTGACTTTTGTCTCTTCTAACAGCTGTTTTGTTTTTGTCACGATCTAGACATTCTGTAGCCCAATGTACTTTCTTCTTACATATATAGCAAGTGTCTTGACTTTTATCTCGAAAGGAGGGGAGAAGTCCGTCGGCGTGTCTGCAGAAAAAGTTCGTATGACACCACGCAAAGATCTGATGAGAAGTTCAACTTGTGTAGACTCTTCCATCGTTCTGGTCAATGTGAGAGTGAAATGAATACTGAAAGGTTAGACACTGACCCTTTATATATACACGGATCGAACATGAATATAAAGGGGTCATGGTCTTTAAAATGTGGTCATTTGACTGTTTGTAGACAAGATGAAAAGACCGCATCATGTTGTCGAGAAAGGAGAAGACAGTAAGAGACAGAAACGTGATGTATCGCATAGCACAGTAGCTGAAGTCTTGGTTCAAATTCATGCCAGTGATTTTGATGATGACATGAGTGAGCCCGAATCCAGGCCCAGACAAGCGACCTCCAGGCAATGTTCACCAACCTTAGTAAACCCTGAAAAGTACATTCGAGATACGGAAAAGCGTACCTCTCGAAAATTTAGAACAACGGCTTACACGTACGCCGTAAAGTCTAAAGATTTCAAGTCCAATTTACCTTTGGAGAATACAAAGGGGTTCATTACCGAAGTGTGGGATTCTGTGTTAGCTACACTGAAACAGCAATGTCAAGCCAAAGAAGACGATCGCTTGAGACTTTCTATTCATCACGATAATTTGAAGTCTCCCGTTCGGATCGAGTTTAGTAGCCCATCACAGTTAACACCTTCCAAGTTTCACATCACTGATGGAAACACCACATTGTTCATGACCCTTGTTTCTCTTCCTCAGGGGAAAGGACAACGCAAACAAGTGGTATTGGTCGACAAGCTACGCAGTATTAAATGATGCATCGTCCTAATTAACAATCCTCAAGACCAGATGTGTTTAGCCCGTGCCATCGTCGTGGGACGAACGTATGCCAACAAGAACGACACGGTAGAATGGAAAAGAGCCTGGAAAACTGTTCGACAATCGGACTGAGCCAAACATTGAAGTGTAGCAGAACTCCTGTTACAGCAAGCAGGGATATCCAAGGACACCCCTTGCGGAATTCCAGAAATGCAACAATTGCAAGACGTCTTGGCTCCATAGTACACTTTGAAAGTACACCCTCAAGAAGTGCGTGGTCCTCTTTAGTTTCGAGGCCACGATTTTAAAGACGGAAAATACATTCACGTCTATCATCACGATGGGCATTTTGATACCATTACCAGTATCACTGGATTTCTGGGATACTGTTACTACTGTGAAAAATGTGACTATGGTTATAACAATCGAGAACAACACAAGCATTGTGGATCAAAATGTGAGGAATGTTTGATCTCTCAACCATGTCTGGACAAAGGATAAGAAAGAATGCATTGCCATGTTTGTCAGCGCACTTTTTCAGTCCTACCTGTTACCAACAACATTTGAAGATGCAAGGTACACATCAGAAAGGAACTTATCAGTTTCTGAGATTGTGCCCTACTTGAGGACAAGGCATACGTACCAATTGTTAGGGCATAACCGACTTTTGATCCGGAAATCGGATTCCACCGGATAGTATGAACTTCCGATTAATCGGAGTCGGACAAGGCAGGAACGACCGATTCGGATAATAAAAATAATAAAGTTGAATTTATAAAGCACCGTGTCTAACACTGCGTGTCATTCGATAGTGCGTTAATAAAGTTAAATAAGAAGTCAGGAAAGCCCAATATTGTCAACACAACCACGCTGTGAGACAATCTATTTGAACCGGCGGGTGAAAACCGGAAATGAAGCCGGATATGGTAAAGTACTAAGTAACATGCTAGACACGGCAAAACCAGATACCACAAACCCGGAAACGGAAGTTGAATTTTTTTAGAAAAAAAATACGGATTTAGCATTTCTGATTAATTGAATCGTATCCGGAATCGGAAAATTTTCATGCCCAAAATCCGGAATCGGAAAACGGTAGAAAAATGCTAATCGGTTATGCCCTACCAATTGTACCAAGTCTCACGTTTGTCGAGGGAAGAAACGATGTCACAGTTGTCACCAACTCGTGGACTTGGAGCACAAATGTTTCATTCAAAAATACTAACCCTAACCAGAAGATACTCAGAAGAAGGGGAATTTTATCTTTTTTATTTCGAATGCATGCAAGAGACCGGTATTTACATTTCAAACTTCTGTGTGGCTCATCGAGCATGCGAGCAGTACATCCAAGAACCCATCTTTAGTTATTGCCCTCACTGCAGCAAGATTCCTGGAGGACGTGAAAAAAATCTTTCGTGGGTCCAACACGTTAGCCAATTTTGCCCAATGGATCTTAAACCCGATCCACGAGACATTGAGTCCAGAAAACATCGAAAGTTACGGAGATTGTCATCGCCTTGCCACGGTGATGGCTCACAATTTCTCGGAATACGATGGGTAATTTCTGCTCAGATACTATACGGAACAAAGTAACGGACGTCCTCAAGTGACTTTAAACGGAGCCAAAATCATTTCTATGCAAGTAGGACGAGTACAGTTTAAAGATTCATTGAGTTACTTGGCCATGCCTTTGACGTTTGGAATGACAGAAATGGCCAAAGGTTATTTACCACACTTTTTCCATACCGAAGCCAATCAACATGCCGTTCTACCCTATTCGCCTGAGGCTCACTACTACGACCCCGATGACATGCGTAACGAACAACGAGAAGCTTTCCACGCTTTGTACCAGACCCCTTCGACTTTCAAGAAGAAATGTTAAAGTATTGTCGATTTGACGTAGACATTTTACGACGTTGCTGTGGAACATTTCGAGAATTGTTCATGGAGCACGAAGAGATCGATCCTTTGAAAGAAGCTTGTACCATTGCCAAAGCTAATGTTCCTTAGTGTACCGAAAACGATTCATGCCTGAAAATATCCTCGCTGTAATCAGCCCTCAAACGACGAACTTTGTCAAACGTCAATGCTCGGTCAAAGCCCTAAGTTGGCTACATTATTTGTGCGACAAAGAGGACAAATGGATCCAACACGCTCGCAACGGAGGAGGAGAAAAGACCATCGGAATGTATTCGGTGGATTGTTGGGATTTAGAAAACCCTCAAATCGTGCATGATTTTAACGGATGCTTATTTCACGGATGTCCCATGTGCTACACTCAACGTGACTCCAAAAATCAGTTTTTACAACGGACTATGGAAGACTTGTACAATACAACATGTCAGCGACGTTTGAAGTTAGAACACCAAGGATACCAAGTGGTGGAAATGTGGGAACACGAGTACTATCAGCGTTTGAAAACCGATAAAAAGTTTAAACGCATCGTAGAAAGTTACAAGTTAGTGGACGCCCTGAACCCACGGGATAGTTTGTAAGGAGGACGGACGAATGCCACCTGTTTACTGTACCAGGCGGACAAGAAGAAGGGGGAAGAAATCAAATACTAGGACGTGTGTTCGCTGTATCCTTACGTGTGCAAATATTGTCACTTTCACGTAGGGCACCCATAATTGATGACAGAACACATTGACTTGGACCACATTTGACAGTACGAAGGATTGATCAAGTGCAAAGTCTTGCCTCCTACAGACATGTACCATCCCGTTTTACCTCACCATTGCCAAGGGCAACTTATGTGTGTCAAACTTGTGCCGAAACGTGCAGAAAAGACCAACCTTGTCAGCACAGCCAGGAAGAACGTGCCTTGACAGGAACGTGGGTTAGCGTGGAATTGTTTAAAGTTCTGGATCTGGGATACCAACTGTTAGAAGTGTACGAAATTTACCACTTTCCCAAGATACAACAATACCAGAAGGGGGACGAGACACAGAAAGGTACTTTTGCAGTCTACTTTGATGCCTTTAGAAAAACTAAAACAAGAAGCTAGCGACTATCCGTCCTAGTGTCCCACTCCCGAAGACCAAAAGATATTCAAGGAAAAATATCGGGAGCAGGAGGGCATCACTTTAGACCGCGTAGAGAGAAATTTTTGGTAAAAGTGATGTTAAATTGCTTGCTGTGTAAAATGGCACAACGACTGTCTTTACCCAAGACGGAGTATTTGTCCGAATATTCCCGCTACTTACAGATGATTCACGACAAAAGTAAATACATGAAACACGTGGACGTCATTCGTGAGGACTTGATCTTATTCAATTACGAAGAAGAACTAGACTTTGTAGAAGCCGACAAATTTGGAAATGTCATCATTGCGGCTTAAGTGACAGCCCACGCTCGCTTAAAATTGTACGAAGTGTTAGAACTGTTAGGAAATCGTGTGTTGTATTTTGACACAGAAAGCTGCATCTACATTCACCGACCGAACCAGTGTAACCCTGCCATCGAAGGAGACCGTTTAGGAGCCTGGACCGATGAACATCCCGACGACAAGATTCTATGTTTTGCAAGTGGCGGTCCAAAAAATTACGGCTACGAATACTGAGACCTACAAGGAGAAATGCATACCGACTGTAAAGTGAAAGGATTGACTCTCAATTATCGCACCAGTCGAGTGGTGAACTTTAACGTGCTACAAGAAGCCTTACAGTCTCTACAAGATGAAACTTTTAAAGTGACCACCCACGAACCGCACAAGATTGTACGTTTCGTATGGGCTTTTCAGGCTTGGACAAAAGTAGCATCCCATTGTGCTCAAGCGTTGTGATCGTAAAATTCATCGTCGAGTGAAAAAAGTCACTTTTAAACCTGTGTTAGTGACAGTGTCAGAAGAAGAATCTGTCACCCAGGACAATCACTCTCTTCAAGACAGGACGGTCATGAACATTAACCCACAAAGACCCTTCAGAGAGGAGACCTATGTGACAGTACCCCGTATAGAGACTATAAGAACATTACACACTACCGGTAAGACACCTTTCGTTACCCAAACCATGTTTTACAGAGACTTGTTTATATACCACTTTGATCGTTACCATGTTTATTTTACTCCTGTACGTATCGATTTGGCTATTATGTATTTTTGTCTTTCGTGTTGTTCCAATTTAAACATGCATTGAAATAAACGTGTCTTGAAAAAAGTATAATAACCTCTTGTCTTGTCTGTGTTTGTGTCAATAGTGTCATACCCTACACTACTATGGCTACCTCTGCTATTTCTACTCCTTCCATTCCACCTCGACATTTAAAGTCATTGACGAACACTTAGATCATGCTAGTTGGTAGGCCTTGTATCTTCGTCATCCTTTTAACATGTTAATTGCTGGCTCGAGCGGTTCAGGCAAAACCGAATTTGTCAAACATCATTTGATCGATCGTTCACCTCAACGCATTGTGTGGTGTTACAAAGAGTGACAATCGGCATACAGCCTCTTGCAAGAAAGTCAAGGTGATTCCATTGTGTTTGTGGAAGGCATTCCTAGAGAAGACGATGGGAACGTGTCTGACCATAGTCAAACTAATGGGAGAAGACGAAGATGAAACTAAACTGTAGTTTACGCGTAAAGGGCATCATCGTAATGCCAGTGTCATTTACATTACACAAAATTTATTTCAACAAAGTACCATTAGGCTCAATGCTCATTACGTGGTCTTGTTTAAACGTCCTTGAGATAAATCGCAAGTGCAAGTCTTAACCAAACAGTTAGGAACATCTTGGCTGACTGATTCAAACCCCACACGCCTATTTACTCGTGGATTTAAAACCCACCACTCCCGATTATTTGCGATTTCGTACTGATCTGTTTCACGCCTGGTGTCAAGACGGAAGACCTGTCGTGTACACGTTTTCGTCGTCGACATAACAACAACAACAACTAAAAAAATCTATAAAAACCTCGGTCACTTTGATCTTGTCTCATATATCGTCAACATCACGTCCATTCAGTCTCATCTTCCCATCTAATAGATTCGTGCCTTGTGCAGTATCAGTCCCGAAAAAAATCCACAAAGCAGTACTCACATCTTAGAAGCCAGTCTCATTGAAGTCTTACTATGGTTTACGGTGACAGCACGTCAAGTACTGCAAGGCATCATTCACTTCCACATGAAACCAAACGCTTTTTTGACAGAAACAAAGTAGCCTTGACGCAACTGGCTGATCCTCGCATCGACACTCAAACCAAAAACACAAAATCATTTTGAAACCTGGAGGTAGCGGTTCTCTAGGAGGTGTCATCATTCGTTACCTTTTAAAATGGGATCCCAATGCTCCGAAAGATCACCCCAAGAAAAAGCCAAACGAACCCCCAATAAAAAGAACAATAGTGCCAAGACCAAAACACAGAAAAAGAAAAGTCCTCAGAAAAGAGCTGTCACCCGCAAAAGAGGCACCTCGGCCAGGACGCAACTTTACCTTCGTAAACCACGACCTGCAGTACCAGTGACCGCGTTTCCAGTAGCCTCAGGTTCTTCCATTTCTCCGTTGCTGGTGATGCCAGCCAAATCCAATTTGACACCCGTTCTTCCTAATTTAATGAAACATTGGAAAGCTGCGTCTCCCAAAACGTCTCCTACACCGGTGACACCTTCTTCCACATTAACGTCAGTAGCAGCTGCTCACAAAGCACCTGCCCCCAAAGTCAAAGTCCAAGAAAAATCTGGTATGTTAAAGAGTTTACTGGATTTGTAAAAAGAAGAACTGTTCCGATTTAGTCCGTTACGAACCCGTCCACGACGTGTGTTACCTGTTATGAAGTTGATAATTCGGAAAGATAATCAGTGGCGTCGCATTCCATTATAAAAAGTGACTTGAGGACAACGACGTGAATCAGTATTTCTGTGTCACTTCTGAATACCCAATGATGTCTCCTCAAACATGTGCACATCACAACCATTGCCGTTCTGCGGTCCAAAAAGGAAAAGGAAAAAGACAATCTCATCATCCTACAAATCGCTTAGCCAAACATCGATGTCATCCCCTAAAAAGTCGCAGTGGTTTAAAGAAAAAGAAGAGTCACCAAAAAGGAGGTTACTTTTGAGATTTTTTGGAAACACATCGTTACATTTTTGACGAAGCGCTAGTTTCGAAAGGTAGATAAAAGATGGTGTGTACCAAGTCTTTGACGTCAATTGATTTGTGGAAGGAACAAGCAAAGATGTCACCTCGCATAAAACATTCGTATTCACCCCACAAAGAAAAGAAAAGGAAAGGACTACCTCCTCGTTTAGTCAAACACGGGGACATGTTGTCCGTCCTGTCCAAAGCCTGTCCACCCATGCGAAAACAAATCATTAAAACGGCCTCCAAAGATGTCATTGATACCGTGTGTGAATGTTGTTTGAATGTCTTGAAAGGCACGATACATGTGTCTCCACACCAGAAAAAATACTTAGCCAAACATCGACACGTTCTTCGTCAAATGGTTCAAAAGAAAATACCCATCCGTCAAAAGAAAAAGATGTTGATGCAACGCGGAGGATTTTTAGTCTCTCTTGTTCCATTTTTTAAAAGCTTAGTGTTGCCAGGTTTGATACAAGGGATGTTCCAGGGGATGCCCCCAAGCTATGGTTAGAAATATGTATGATCATTCCAGAAGATGAAAGGGACCAATGGAGCACAACGATCTCAGACGTAACCATTGGAAGCCCATGGAAGGACCAAAACTGACTTTCGTCCCTTACAAACGATGGATGGAATACCATCGATGGCAAGAACAACGAATCCCCCATTTACCAACCAATCCTCATTTGACCGAGATGTCCCAATTACAACACGAATTGCAATCGTTGAGGCATCGCAACGATTTGTCCGAAACCGAAAAATCGCAAAAGTACGGTCATCTCTTGAAACGACTGCAACTCTTTCATCAAAAAGCTGTAGAACAAACATCTCTACCCACTAGTCCGTCACCCTCACTATCTACAGCGGAAAAGACAGACGTCACCCCACCATTAACCAAGGAAGAAGAATCCCATGATATCTTTCAAACACCCACTGCCACTCACATTCCGAGTAATATTGCAGCTTCCTTGTTGACCCCTTCCCTCACTACCCAACGAGAAGAACTCCAAACATGGGTTAAAAAGATGATGGCCACTCCACCTTCGCAGACAGAAGTGAAAAAGAAAGAAAGGAAACCAGAAGTGAGAAATTAAAAGAATACCAAAGCTATCCCATTACCTCCACCACCACCAGTACCCTCGACGTTGATTCCGGTGGTACATCGGACACGTAAACCATTTCCAAACATCCCCCATTTCGCCCGACCCAAAGTAATATCATCTAAAAGTGGGTATCTTATTAACAAAACCATGGAGAAGGTGTTAGCCAGCATTTACTACGATCCAGCCTACCATGCAGGTTACGGAGGCGTTCAGAAATTATACCGTACTACTAAAACTCGCATGAAAAATCTCCGTCATTTTGACTCCACTTCTGGATTTCGGTATACCACTCAAACCGATGAAGAGGGCTATCCATGTTATCTTTTTCATCGACAAAGGGAGGTAGTTTGGAGCCCCTTAATTTGCTAGAGGCAGAATCGTGTTCTCCTTTTCCAGCTGTTACTAATTCTACCTTACGCTCATGATCCCTTTGCTGCTTCTTCTAACTCTAACATTTCTACTTTTGCTCGTTTATCTAACTCTATTCGCCTGTCCTCCGCTTCCATTTCCCATCCTATCCTGTCCTTTTCGGCATGCTTATCTAATTCTATCTTTTCCTTCTCTAAGGCCCATTTCCTTTCATCGGTTTCCTTCTCTAATTCCCGTTTCCTTTCTTCGGATTTCCTTTCTAATTCCCTTGCTCTTACCCTTTCTTTCCTTTCCCGGGCTTGTTCTTCCTGAATAAATTTCCTTAGACTTTCACCTTCATACTCAAATTCTTTGCCTAAGGCAACAAAGTCCTTAAGGGATGACATTATAATTGTAATATGAATGTATATATATATATATATATATATATATATATATATATATATATATATATATATATATATCTACCACAGGCTGACCTTATCTTCCTGATGAAGGTAACCAAACCAATGCTTTAAATACGTTTATACTGGACACACGGACCTAGATAAACTAAACAAAAATAAACCCCTACTTGAGTATTATCTTGTCAAGAAGGTCACGCTCAAATATAAACATTAAATGTATACTTTCACAAAAATGATTGACAGTTCACTTAATCCAGCGATCCCACTTCTGACACCATTGTAACAGAACTGTTACCGAGTGGATGGTGGATTAAATGAACAACACAAACACAATATGTGAAAGATAATGTAAATTTATGAAATAAATTATTAATGAAAAATAATGATGTATCAACACAATAACTCATGCATTCAACCCACAATCACATTCCACAACCATTAACAATTCAAAAATAAATTAAATATTAATACAAAATAAACACAGATCCAAGGAATCTCCTGGACTATACACAGATCCAAGGAACCTTTACAAAAGTTATATTAACGCAAGTATAAATTGCGATAACAAATACAAACATCAAACTATACTATCGCACGTATGGATTGCGACAACTAGCACGAACATATACATGTATTTAATCAAGTTGCTAACTTTTATTGAGATTCATGAAAACCCTTGAAATACTACTGTGATTCAAAGTAACTATGTGTAAATATAACAATGTATTCAATTGTACTACAATTGCAACACACACATGTGTCTCGACCCTGTATAACCGTACGATTCACCAACTGTTGAATCGCCGCCCAGCTTCTCCGAATACCTAGGGTTGACTCAATACTTCTATCGGTCACTTGCCCTTCACGGATCCACTACAGTTATACGTACAGACAACATGCAGCATCTACTAGAACCATCGGTCCCAAATGCCTAGATGCTACCCCGGACGTTTACACCTCTAGACAGCTCCGACACTCGGACATTAAGACTTCTAGATTTCCGGATATTTACACATCACGACAGATGTAGACGGACAGACAGTCCTACAGACAGACAGACAGTCAGATACTTCAATTCGATCGCACAATTAAACAGCACAATCAAGGCACAATCAATCACATTCAGCTACAACTCAGAGACTTTCCGCTACAAATCAGAGACGTTCAGCTACAAATCAGAGACGTTCCGCTACAAATCAGAGACGTTCCGCTACAAATCAGAGACGTTCCGCTACAAATCAGCTACAATAAAGAAACCAAACTAATAACAGTTGTTTCTAAAACAATCTAAAACTTAGATTACGCTATTGCATTTAAAGTCTAATAGTGACTAGTAATTCCAAATATTCCACGTTTTAAATCTGCATTGTAATAAAGACATCATTACATGAAATGATAAACTGAATAAAATTCACAATAAAACGAAATATAAATTTAACACTCACCCCTTTGGCTGGAGAAAGAATGACGAGCTATCTCTCCTGTGATAAGATACTTTTGGACTCGTAATTTAATCAGATTTATTCTGCCTTATATATCCTCAAATAGGTGAGCAGAATTCACGGAAAAATTCCCGTGCACCCCGTGATTCTAATGTTCCTGACTTCCAGTGATTCGTAGTCAGGCACATGCAAATCGTTACACGTCGCTTACCTTGAAAAAAAAACCACTTATTCACCCCAGGTAACGCATGTACGACGAATAAAAAAAATGATGAAATTAGTTTGTAATTCAAGAAGAAATAAATTCAATTTTCGCCTAATTCTGTGACAGTTTAAAAATATTAAAATGTTTGTTATTTGAAAAAAATGTTTGTTAGTTTTTTTTTTATTTGAATACAAATGTTGTGTTTTGAAACCAATGCGTCTGTCGTTTGTTTTACATTTTTATTAACATCGAGTCTCTTTGACTTCTATCTCTCGCTTACATCAACCTATCCTAACGTTTCCAACCCTAAACCGTAGAGTGGTGTTTTTTATCGCGCACGCGATTGAACCATATAAAACAGGGGTAGTCTCCAGTCTGACCATCCATTGTTTGACTCATCCTCTTACGAAGATGTGCTCAAGATTAGCCAAACTGAACGAAGCTGACGTCAATCGTCATCGTATCAGACAAAGTCTGATTCCAAAGACTGAAAAGATAGAGAATGTTAGAATGTTGCAAGTGACGGAAGACCTCTTAGAAGAACTCTTCAGAGAGGAAATTCAAAAGGAATCAGAAGAACGGACTGAGAAGTATATACTTCAGAAGCAGCAGAGAGAGAGAGAGCAGCAGCAGCAGCAACAGCAACAACCACAATAGCAGCAGGAACCAGACATAAGTTTTTTCAACTTCCGTATGAACACGAAAGAGTTCTCTTTCTCTTGCAGAAGATGCAGGCCCTATCATTTGCCAGACGAGGACGCAATCTTAGACGATAAAAGATTGCCATCACTCCTCGTGCACACACAAAAAGAACCCAGCTCTTTTCATGGCTATCCAATATTCTAGAAAAGAATTAATAATTCAATTTTCTAATGGAATGTGGGTAAGTTAAAGAAAAAATAGAAGTGAGTCTATAATCACGGTCTCTTTTACTTGTGTTTGAAGTGCGTCTATAAGCTCAACATATTTTTTCCAGTAACTTGTTCAATTTATAATTTATGTGAGTAACGTAAAAAGTGATCGAGTGTTTCTTTTAAGTCCGCATGTTTTGGTGATGATAGGGATAATGTACGTTTTAGATCATATGTGTGTTTTCCTTCACGTTCGCGCTTGTCCCATATATAGAGAAGCACTCGTCAGTCTGGCACCAAACGGTGCACTAAACAGTCGTGCATGCCCGAACGGGCGAAGACGACTTTAATTCAACTAACAACAACAACAGTCTGGCTACCTATCGTTATCCCATCAAGCCAAAGAATCATCTTCTTTTATTCAATTGTAGACTCAACAAGCTTAGGGAGCTTCAGATGCACCTTGAGCATGCTAGACGTCTCCTAGACTATCAAGCTATGGAGGACTTAGAAGAACAGAACAGAATTGAAGAAGAAAAGGAGAGAAAAAATAAAGAAGAGGAGGAATCACCTCATGATGGTTGAAGTCTGTCAGCTGAAACCTGAGGTGAGGACGCCTCCACAACCAGAATCAGTTCGCCAACCACAGTCACAGCCCCAATCGCAACATCCACAACCCCAAACGCAACATCCACAACCTCATCCACGGTTGCGGTATAGAGGAAGTCGTGAACAGGCTTTCACTATCCCTCAAAGGGAAGATTGGTATAGTGAAGCCACTCAAACTTCCTCTGCACTACCAATGACAAAAGTCAATTGGGAGAATGTTTGGATTAGAAGATGTGTGTGCGGGGTTAGACCTGGGAGATGTCAGCATTAGCCAGGTGCATTTTGAAGCTTTAAGAAAACAACCCTTCTTAGGGCTAACCAAATGTCTAGAAAAGAGACTGTTCAATTTGCCGATTGGTATGAGAGAGGAGTAGTGTGATTATAAACACTGACTCTTTTTTGGATGATAGATTGTGTGATATTGGATAGTAAATTATGTGGTTTGTTTTGGCTGCTTCCCCGTGTGTGTGGATGGGAAATGGTGTGATATTGGATAGTAAATTATGTGGTTTGTTGTAGCTGCTTTCCCATGTGCGTGGATAGTAGATTGTATGTTTTGTGAATAGTATATAATATGAAAAGGTAGTGTAAGGGATGTTTTCCTTCTCGTCCGTGCTTAAGATATATATACTCATGTGTCGACCATTAGAACTCCAGACAGAGTGTTTTATGAGTTTTTTTGTTAAAAATTACAGAGTTTTTACCTCAAAATCACAGCAGCCCGGATTACCAGAATCCACCTAGCTGAACCCATCAACCAAAAGGATTACGGATCTAAGTCACACACTAGACTATTCCTGGAGAGGGAAAAATCAGTTTCAGAGCCACGACACTGTCGTGGTAAGAAATTGAAACTATCCCTTATTTAAACCTTCGGGTAATTCATTGTGCCACTATATAAACTTACTTAAAACTTATTTAAGATAAATCTAAATCATAATAACAGTAATTAATTGTTATTTCACTCGTAATATTATTAACCATTGTCATAATCATCACTTAGCTTATGATAATAACCATCTTTAATCTAGCTCAGTACTAAATAATGAAATAAAACCAAATAAATATAATAACTCTACCCACAATAAAAGTAAATTATAAAAGTTAAACCACAAGTAAGTATGACAAGTCCAACGGCCAAAACACCAAGGAAAGCAATTCCACTATCCTTCAAAAAGAGGACTACAGCAGCCAAACATGGAAGACTAAGCAAGAAAATGGATAAGTTAAACAAGCAACTAACCACAGATCCAGTTGTAGACTTGCTACCATCCGAAATATTAACGACAACATTCTCCTCAAATATAAATGCAAAAGAAATAACCCAGACGACTTTAGATGTACATCCGGGGTCACCTAGGGTTACCAGAGCTACTGCTAGGAAAATAACAAGCCAAATAACCAATGTGGATGAAGCCATCAAATATAAAAATGTTAAAAAACCTATTAGCATACAGATCATATCTAAAAATTCAACAATAAACGAATTAGATCAACAAGGAGTGAGAACTGATAACATAATAACAGCAATAACAGGAACGGAAAACATAGCAACAATATCAACAACTGAAATGGAAAAAACAATAACAACAATATCAACAAGAATAAAAATAAAGCGGGAAGTAAAAATACAACAACAAACAAAACAGAGAAACAAGGGGAGAAAACTGGCAACACAACAACAACACTAAATTCAGGAACGGAAAAAAGAGAAACAACACCTGAAATGGATAAAACAACCATAACAATGACAACAGACGACTCGCAGGAAAAGAATAAAGCGAGAAACAAAGATGCCACAATCAACGAAAAATATAAACAAGGAGTGAGAACTGACAACACAACAATAACAATAACATAGGAAACAGATAACACAACAACAATAATAACACCTGAAATGGAAAAAATAACAACAATAACAAAAGATGACCCACATGAGAAGAATATAACAGGAGACAAAATATATCAAATGAATCAAACTTCAATCAACATAAACCATGACAACAAGGACAACATCAACATAACAGAAAAGAAAAACAGCTACACCTTACACAGTAGTCAAGAACCCGGACCATCTAAACACATCTCGGATAGAGAGATGGAAGAGATAAACAAAGCAATTAGTGAGGCTGATCGGGTTGAACGGTACGGAAAGGAATATGAACAATGGCAAACAATAGCAGCAAAAACAAGGCAAAGGGCATATGGAAATGGAAATAAAGAAGATAAAGGGAAACATCCAATGAAAGGCCCACAAAAAATCAAAAGTATCAAACACGTTAGAACAAATATTGACAACAACAGCAAACTAAAAACAATTGTGAAAAATGAACAAAACAGAACCAACGATAATATTGGCAACAACATCCAAAAATGTAAGTACACAGAAAATGAGTCTAAGAACAAAAACGACAATTATAATCAACAAACAGGAGATAGCAACAAACAAAAGATGTATCAGCAACATCAACAACAAAGGAAAATGGGCAATCACCAATACCAGTACCATGCACCAGAACACACTATCTTCATAGCTAGTGCAACTTCGAGACTCCTACGCATTAGTAACAGGAGCCTAGCTAATGCACTCATACAACAACATGGCGCAGAGTTTAGGATTGTTAGACCGCAAAAGGATTATATCATAATACAGTGCAACACATTGAAACAAGTCTGCAAATATATGGAAATCACAACCATACCGGGGCTCTTAGTACAAATCACAAGGCACAAAACCACAATAAAAAATTACAATGACAATAACAAAACAAGCACAACTCAAGATAAGGATAAATACACCCAAAGACCATATTTAGCAAACCAAGCTAAATACAAAGCGATCCTTAAACTACCTCAAACAATGGTGTGGAAAACGCAAGAAAGTATTGAATATTACCTCAGATTTCACAAAATAACTTGCAAAAGGGTTGTCAAATTGCGAAATCATCTAGGAATGGAAACGTCAACAATCCTACTAGAATTCCAACAACCCCCACTAGCACACGTCATAATTGGACCACATGGAACTAAAGTAAAACTACATCAGTATATCAACAAACCCCGATACTGCAATAACAGCTGTAAATGGGGTCACTTTTCTTCCCGCTGTCGTTCACACCCAAAATGTGGAAAATGTGGCGGCAAACACACAGGAACATGCTTTATCAAAATATCAAAGTGTGCTAACTGTAGGGCTGATCACAAATCATATGATACCCAATGCCCCATAGCAGTACAAGAAAAAGTTATTATTCGACTAATGGATCAACAAACTTCTATAATCAAGCCATGAAACAACATATGCAAAAGGAAATCATACCTAAAGCAAGAAAGGCAGAAGTACAACCCAAACCAAAAACAATTAAACAAAATAATGATAAAGATACAACAAGGCAAGCTTCAAATCAGGAACAAACATTAACACCTTCGAGAACGAGAAACCTAGATGCAACCGAAAACACCGGGATAGTTTTCAATAGAAAAACCATTGACACCTATTTAAACAAACTACAAAAATTAATCAGCAACCAAATGAGGAACGACCGAATTACTAAAGATGAATTTATTAGCACATATATGCAGCAAATGCAGGACTACCTAGCATCAACCCATCACGAATAAATCAACAACAAACAAAAAATATTGACAACAGCATAAACAATGGATACTGGAAATAGAAATAAAAATAAAAATAAAAATAAAAATACTTCGGCTAACAAAACAAAAAACAAGACCCCAGACAAGTTACTTATATGGCAATGGAATTGCAGAGGGCTAAATAAAAACCATGGAGAACTAATCGCAGCAATCCACGGAACCATCACCAAGCCCAAGATCATCTGTCTTCAAGAAACTCTACTTAAGGAAACTAGTACAAACATTCCTAAAATAACAGGCTATCAAAACTACATTCTTAAAACACAGAAGTACCGGCAAAAAAGGAGGAGGACTAGCCATATATGTAAATGACACCATCACAGACGCAGTAGAGGAAGTTATTAATGTGAACTCAATAGAAACACCAGTTGAATTTCAAAACAATGTCTTCACAGTAGCAACCAAAACAATACATCTGTACAACATATATGATCCAGGACAAAATAGCCAGAACAACAACCGACTTTTTCAACAAATATTCAAGAAAAGGAGCACAAATACTATTATCTGCGGTGACTTCAATGCACATCACACAGAATGGGGTAGTGACCGCACAGATACGAGAGGGAAAAACGTCTTAAAATACATAACAGAAGAACAACTAGAAATTTTGAACAACGGAACCCACACACGTATAGACCCGACGCAAGGTAAACTATCTACCATTGACCTCACCATTGCGACGCCTGACTTGGCTGTAATTACCCAATGGGAAGTGATGCAACATTCTACATTAGGCAGCTACCACTTCCCCCTATGTACCACCATATACGTCTCGTGCCCAACGGAGCAACAAAAAACACAACAAAGATGGAAACTCAAAAATGCAAACTGGAACAGCTTTAAAGACCAACTTAAATTAGTAAACCTTGCGGAAATCCAAGATGAGGATACAAATAAATATTATGATAATAAATTATAAACGAAGCGG
This sequence comes from Unio pictorum, assembly GCA_030141615.1. NCBI lineage: Eukaryota > Metazoa > Mollusca > Bivalvia > Unionida > Unionidae > Unio > Unio pictorum. The sequence continues at coordinate 3,276,131 of JARLTB010000111.1, forward strand.
CAAATAAGAGTATACCCAAAACAACAGGTTTCCATTATAAACAGAGTGCAATCCCCTGGTGGACCGAAAATAGAATTGCCATTCAGAAAAAAAAACAGCCTTAAATCGCTTTAAACACACAAAACCCGCATCTGACTTTCTTATATACAAACAAACAGAAATCAACACTAGGACGGTAATAAATGAGGCAACAAAGGACTCATGGAGAAGATACTGCACAACGCTCAATCATAAAACAAATACTTAAGAAATCTGGAATAAAATAAAAGCCTTGAAAGGCAAAACACCCACAACAGCACAAATCCAGGGAACAAAGAACAACATGGAAGTAGCAGAGAAGTTAGCCCAACACTTCGCTAACTCCAGCAGTGATAACAATCATAAACACGAGTTCTTAACTCAAAAATCAACATTAGAAAAAGAATTTCCCCACATTTTCAAAGATCGAGACAACAGAGATTCGCCACTGAATGACCCTTTTAATCTGAAAGAATGTAGACAAGCCCTCAGCAAAAAAAGTATATCACCAGGAGAGGATAACCTAGGCTATGAAATATACAAACAATTACCACCCAATATGCAGAGCATTACCTTAGACTTAATAAATCTGATATGGAGAACAGGTCGCATCCCTACACTATGGAAGCGAGCCATAATCATTGCCATCCCAAAACCAGGCAAAGACCCTACAAATGTAACCTCCTACAGACCTATTACACTAACAAATTCAATCTGTAAGGTAATGGAAACGATGGTCAACAATAGATTAAAACACCACCTAGAACAAAATCAACTACAGGCTGAAACCCAAAGTGGATTTAGGAATAAACGATCTACACTTGATCAATTAATCCGTCTGGAAGCCAACATCAAATTAGCATTTAATGCCAAAAGGAAAAGAGATAGACACCTAATAGCAATAAGACCTAGAGAAAGCCTTCGACCTGGTCTGGACCAATGGCCTCATCTCTCAACTCAGCCAGTTTGGCATAACAGGAAGAATGCACCGCTGGATAGCAAACTTCCTTACGGGAAGAATCTTTAAAACTAGAGTAAGAGATACCTTGTCCGAAACATATACACTGGATAATGGAACCCCCAAGGAAGTGTGATTAGCCCCAAACCTATTCAATCTAATGGTCAACAATCTAACCAACTATCTCAAAATTTGTCCAGTTGATCTGTCACAATTTGCCGATGACAGTAGTATCTGGAAAGCAGGAAATCCCAATAGTCAAAAGAACATCACTCAAATTCAGAAAGGATTAGATATCATCGGTACATGGGCCAACAACTGTGGTTTCAAAATATCCCAAATAAAAACAGTTGCCATGCTCTTCTCCCCAACTAATAAACAACCTAAATACCCTAAACTATATATGCAGAATCAGCCCATCCAATTCCAAAAAGAGACCCACTTCCTGGGAATGCTACTAAATGAAACAATCAATTGGAAACCACACATACAACAAACTATTCGAAAATGTCAAAAAGATCTAAACATACTTAAAAACATCAAAGGTACTACATGGGGAGCTGATCAGCAAACTATGCTAATGATCTACAAATTTTTAATCCGAGCTAAGATAGACTACGGCTGCCAGATCTATTCATCAGCCAGCAAGGAAACACTTAGACAACTAGACAGCATCCAATATAGAGCACTTAGATTCTGCACCGGTGCATTACCGAACACCTCCCTGGAAGAACTACAAATTATCGCATGTGAACCACCATTACAACTGAGAAGAGAAGAACACATACTTAGATACGCCTGTAGAATCTCAATACATAAGGAGATCAATCCCACCAGAAACATAATAAGTAAATGTCAAACCACCTTTAGCTCAAGACTGGTACCACATCCTTCAGCAGCTAACAAAATACACACACTCTGCAAAGAACTCAATCAAATAGAACTCCAAGCAGAACAACTACTTTTCAAGGACCCCACACCTTGGAGAAATAACCAACCTAATATCAACCTAACAGCACTCCAACTGGTACATAAGCGTGGCAACCCCAATATCACATTAACACAAGTACAAAGCCTCCTCAACAACAACTATGATGGATATGTAAAAATCTATACTGACGGCTCAAAATCTAAAGAACTACATAGAACGGCTGCAGCCGTAGTGATCCAAGAACATCAGATCACATTTACGACAAGACTACCGGATGACTGTTCCATATATACCGCGGAATTCTGGGCCATCAACCGAGCCCTAAAATGGATAGTAACACAAAATCAAAAACAGTACGTAATCATAACAGACTCACTTAGTGTACTTGAAAGTATTGAGACACGTAATTCCAAAAGTAGACAAAACCTGCTAGAGAACACTATGTCGACCATCAGGGAAGCAGATAAATCACACCAAACCATACACTTCTTGTGGGTGCCATCTCACATCAATTTGCCTGGAAATGAAAAAGCAGACCAAGCAGCAAAAAGCAGTCTGATGAAAGACCAAATTGAACCCGTACAGTACAACACTCAGGAACTATATAGTCAAGTCAGCGACAGAATTAATAATAAATGGCACCAACAACGGGAAAACTCCACAAAGGGTAGACATCTATACCAACTACAAAAAGAGGTCACTAGAACCCAACGTTTACCAAAAAGCCTGGCAGCCATTGATATTAAAATCATCAACAGAATCAGAACAGGTAAAACACTACTAAATGGCAGCTTTATGAAACATATAAGTACAGGACCCACGTCGGATAAATGTCCACACTGTCCAGAAACTGAAACATTGGAACATGTATTCAACATATGTCACAAATACCATCGAGAACGTACCGTCCTCCAACTACAACAAAGAAAACTTGACTCAGTTACATCATTCCCCCAAATTCTAGATAAAAGGTATAACAAAAACGTAAATACTAACTATATAAATATACTTAATTACCTAAAATCAATAGACATAAAACACAAAATATAAATATCAAAATCATCAAATAAATAAATAAACATAAACATAGCCATAGAGTTAATATTTATCAATCAAGGGGCCAGAGCAGATAATAATATCGCTAGCTCAAAAGCAGACCCACGTAACAGTGACTTAAATAAACAGACAATAAATAAATATTATAACTATCAAATAAATAAATAATTAACGATGCTATATCGGTTAAAGGGGCCAGAGCGGATAATAATACCGCTAGCTTAAAAAAGCAGAACTTAACATTACCATAAAATAAATATATAAAATAAAAGAGAAAAGGGGAAAGGAAGGGAAAGGGGAGAGGAGATAATATAAACATTGTTATGCGAGGAAAAAAGGAAGAAAGGAGAGAAAGGGAAGAAGGAGAAGGGGGAGGGAAAGAGAACATTACACTAAGTAGTGGCACAATGTATGTACAGTATAAACAGTCAACCAACAAGTAACAAGATAAGTGTGATGAGAACACCGGGATCAAATAGTGATAGCTTAAGGAAACATAACATCAACCAACCGACAAGAAAAAGTAAAAGGAAAGGGAAAAGAAGGATGGAAGAAGGAAAAAGAAAGAAAGAGGGAAGAAGGGAGTAGGAAGAAGTGGGAAAGAGAAAAGGGAAAAGGGAAAAGAAGAAAAAAGAAGAAGAAAGAAATGAAATATCGCTATGATCAGGTCAGAGAATTTCAAACTAAACTCAAAACCCTCGCCGAAAAGTATCAAATAAAAATAAAAAAATACCGACGAAGAATTACCGCAATTGATGTTACCATGTACTCGGTGTCAGGTGTTCTCGCTGGCGCCGGAATAATACTTGCATCGGTGACAATGATTGCCCAGGTCGTAGTTCCAATTTGCATTTCTGCGGCGGCTACAATCGCGGGTATATCAACCGGGATAACAAAAAAATATCATCATGCAGCCAGAGTAAACTGCAAGATTACTTAATTCAATTTCATGTTGTATCAACCGCATACTCGCAATTATCCTCGATGATATCGTCGTCACTCGATGATACATTAATATCAGATAGTGAGTTCTCAGCGATGGTCAGTATTTATGATTCCGCGATGTCAAAATTGAAATACAACAACAGTATAATAACAATGACAACACCGCAGGAATTACTTCAACGAATAGTGGAGAACACAAACCCAGTACAAACAAGCATGATCTCAATAACATCAACGAATCCAGAATTCAGTGTGAATTTCCCTATCCCAGTCCCCGTGAAGGAGATAGCGCTAGCAAAACTACGAGTGTATCACAGTTGGCCTAATATCAGATCAAAATCATTTGGTGGTCAACAACTCAATAATTCGCTGGTGTTCTCGTATAAGAATAAAGACGACGGTACCCCAGACTGGAACGTTGTTTCGATACCAACCGGATCATACCAAATTGAACAAATCAATGCTGAATTGTAACGTAGAATAAAATCGATTACTGGAAAAGAATCAAAAATAGCTGGTTTTAAAACAATTCATGATGCGTGGAAAGAATTAACAAAACCACAAACAACTATCCGACACATAATAATGACCCAGATGGTGGCGGCAGGCATATTACTCCTCAAAATGTGAATATATCCTCGGTGATAGCGATCAATGTAGTATGTGATGTTATCGAAGGAAGCTATCAAATAAATCTAGAGCGATCAAATCAAGCTCAGCAGGGATATATTTTGTACTCATTTGCACCAACAGCTCCTCCAGGATTTCTAATTATTGAGTCTCCGGTTAATCCAGTCTATATGCGGTGTCATAATGGTTCATTAACGAGAATCAATTTTACACTCACTGACCAGTCTAATAATCTGATTGATTTACAAGGCGAGGTTTTACAAATTAGTCTGTTTGTGAAATCGTAGCGATTTTCATCGTAGTGATTTTCGTTATTAACCCATAGCAGCAGAGGGGGTGATGACAACATCGCTAATCTGATTGATTTACAAGGCGAGGTTTTACAAATTAGTCTGTTTGTGAAATCGTAGCGATTTTCATCGTAGTGATTTTCGTTATTAACCCATAGCAGCAGAGGGGGTGATGACAACATCGCTGCGACCCTGATGATTGAAAAATCGCTAAGTCTCCATTTGCCAAACAGAGACTTTATTTTTTTGGTTAAAACATGAGATTTCGTAGGAAGGCTCTATTTGCCGTTTTGAGGGGTTTATCGATTTTTTCGAAAAAAGTTGTAGGATTCCCCCCCTCCATGCTGCTTTATGTTACTAGGGTATATGGGAAATATTTTTTTTTAGCTTAGACAAGTATACTTAGACAATGTATCACACATTTTTGCTGATATTGCTTTCTGTATAATTTATACTAACATAATTTTATTTAACAACAAATTTGTTAAAGTATGGTCACGGGGGGGGGGGGTAGGGTGAAATTGAACCCACGACATTGGCGTTATTAGCACGACGCTCTAACCAGCTGAGCTACGCGGCCTTGAATAAATGGGGCATCATATTTTCCTAAAATAGTTGTATCTTTTGCTATATTAATACCATTAAAAATATGATTAATTTTGTTATTTTTCTTATATAACTTATTTAGGATAAATCCCTTATAAATTATTACAGACCTGCCAACCCTACTGAAAAAATCGGGAGAATCCTATCTCACGATTCCCCGAATTTTAGGAGAAACTCCCGATTTGTCGGAGATATATCCACATGGCACGTGTAGGTAAGGGGCCCCGGGCCGAACATCACTATTAATTTTTGTAAAATACATTTTTGGACGAAATAAACGTAACGGTGAGATCGAGTACGATCTGGGTTGAATGTCACGCGCTGTGATGTCACAATGAACGCCACATGTATTGATAAACAAATTCGCACTACCCTATATTGCGACAATACCACTACAAATACACTTTTCTTGATGAAAGTTTAATACATGGCCAGCATTTTAAAAGATCGTAGAAATCGATACACTTTGTCGGGAAGTTTCTTGATGACAGTGAAGGGGCAGATCATTAAAATATCAGGACAGAATAGACTTGGTTAAAGAAAAGTAGTGTTAGATTTTTAAAGAACAATTTATATTTGATTTAAAATGAGAAATGCGCATATATGACCCATATGATTTGCACTATAGGCGGCGACAAAAATATGCACGTTAAGTATAAAGAAACTGGATTAATATTGCATAAAATGAACCACAAACAGTTGCAATAATACCAAATAAACCTTAAGATGTGCTATAATGTAACTGTGCAACAGCTAATATTATTTATTTGAAATAAATATGTAGGACAAATCCGTTAGAAACTGTTTCAACGGGTGAATAAACATTCAAATTGGACATAACAAATTCTATGAATACTTATTTTTATTCACTTTAATGTTGGTTTTCTTAATTTACATTACTATATAGATTTAATAGACACGCACACACACACACACACTTGGATATATATATATATATATATATATATATATATATATATATATATATATATATATATATATATATATATATATATTATTCATGTAAACTGTTTAAAATATATTTTGTTATAAATTGTGTGCGTAATTTGGCTCTCTTGAATACACAAATCACGTAAGATCTATAAGTAGTTTTTGACGTCTGTTACAATAAGACCTTAAATGGCGCCAATGTCGTAGTTTCTCGGTGACTGATGGGATTAGGAAGTTTCGACAATTTAGTGTTTTCTCCATTGGTTGAGCGAGGTTATGTGAATATAGGACGTCATGACTTAGTACGTCGTAAATCAATAGTGTATGTTGCCATATGGGGTCCATTGCGAAATACAGTCCCAACTTAGGGTGTATTTAAGGAGAACATTAAGCATTCAATTTCATTCCGATTTCTGGAGTCATTTACGTTTTTTGTGTTACTGATGAAAGTCTGCAGACATATTTTGTTTTGTACTTCAAAATTGTTCGAGGGAAACAAATAACATTCTTTGTGACTGTTCAGAAGTGCTCATTATTTTGAACCGTTATATATTGTTCGAAAGAATTCTGTGTAACGCCATCTAGACAACGTCACGAGTTTTGGAGCACCAATTCATATCTGGTGTTGAAAATTATATATATGTTTAGGAATTTCAAAGACTTTAATAAGGACAACTTTGGCTTCACTTCGTTAGACTGTTCCTCTCATAATATATTTCATGTATCACTAAAAAATAAAATTGCTTGTTGAATTTTACTTAAACTGTTAGTTTCGCTTCTTTTCTGTTACTTTTGTTTATTACCATAGAGTATTAATATTATATTGAACTAGGAAGCATAATCGAATATACATTTTCATTTTCTCTAAATTGTTTTTATACTGATTTCGGATGAATAAAAGTATTTTAAGACTTAAATGACTTGTCATTCAAATGATTTAACAGTACAATATTTTATGACTTTATTGACTTGTCATTCTAACAATTAAGAATAAAGTATTGTATGTCGTTAATGACTTGTCATTCTAACAATTAAGAATAAAGTATTGTATGTCGTTAATGACTTGTCATTCTAATGATTAAGAATAAAGTATTGTATGTCGTTAATGACTTGTGATTCTAGCAATTAAGAATAAAGTATTGTATGTCGTTAATGACTTGTCATTCTAATGATTAAGAATAAAGTATTGTATGTCGTTAATGACTTGTGATTCTAACAATTAAGAATAAAGTATTGTATGTCGTTAATGACTTGTCATTCTAATGATTAAGAATAAAGTATTGTATGTCGTTAATGACTTGTCATTCTAATGATTAAGAATAAAGTATTTTATGACGTCGCTGACTTGTCATTCTGCCAGTCAATAACGTGATGAATAGTAAGAGAAATATGTATGTTATGTTAGGGAACTACAATATGATTTAATCAGAATTTGTGTTGTGATACTTTGTAAATTTTAATTGTTCGTTTCAATAGCAGTAAACATGCGAGACGGTCATGAACCTTTAGAGATCAGGCTCCAATTTCATTACATTTCTCAAACGTTTATCCCGAATTGAGAATTTGAAATATCTTTCATTTATAACTTCTAATACTGTAGAGATTTTACTTCATATATATATATATATATATTATATATATACTTCATATATATATATATATATATATATATATATATATATATATATATATATATATTACAGGGCTCGAAATTAGCGGTAGTCCGTTAGCCCGAGGCTAGTAGATTTCCTGTCGGACTAGTAACTATCATAATGTTATTAGTCCGATGGGCTCGTTACTCAATACCCTAATAAAAACGTACTTCAGCGTATATTCTGTAGGATCAACGCAGTGACCGTTGTAAAACAATCATAAAATATTAGCATGAGTAGATGAAGTCAATTTCTGCCTCAGAAATGCGTGTTTCTATCGCAAGAAGTCAGCTGATTTTGTGCATTTCCCTTAACAGCGCCAATCCCGGTCCCGTCATTAACAAACAACTGAAGTTTGGTATTTGATATCCTATATAATCTTACAGCGAATTAAATGAAAAATAACCTGGTATCACACTTAATTCACGCGACCATATTAACAAACCACAAAACTACAACACACGGCATCAACTATTCAAATAAATTGGTTTGTTTCCTTTTGTTTTGTTTATTAGTTTGTTTTGGTTTTTTTTTTTTTTGGGGGGGGGGTATGCTTGCTTGCTATCCAAACGCGCTAACAGTCACAAACGGGGAAATACATAATTTACGTTTGCATTGAAATAATTATAAGAATTAGATCAATTTATTATGATCACATTACTGACACATCATTTCCATGCAGCTACTTTTTCTATGACAATAAAAATTGTTTTTTTTTAAAAAAAAAAAAATTCCCATACAAGACTGAACAAATAATGGAATACACGTGGAGTTATCCAAGCGGAATGCCCCACATTTGTTGGGAATTAAAATCTCTCAGCATGGACATCTAAGATTTGAAAATTTTCCCGCTTATTATTAATTTTAACAATACATTGAGGTTCGATTAATTAGGAACACTTACTGAACTTACGCTATTAATGATGAGACCGTAAATGGAGCTGTTGAATACAACGCGCCGAGTCAAATGACTTTATTTGATGGGAACACACATTTTCCAAAGTGAAACTAACATTATTTTTTGATGTTAATATTTTATAACAGTGTTTACAATAGCCACAAAATGTGGCGTTTTATAGAAGGTGTTCAGCCTCCGGAAAAAGCAAAAGTTGAATGAAAATCAAATAAAAGAGAGGAATAATTCTTATAATAGGGAAAAGCGTAATCGGACATTTCAGAGACATTGACAAAAAACAGGGAATGGCTGAGTTATGATGAGGACAAGAACGTTATGCGGTGTAATTGGTGTATGGAATTCGCAAGAACAAACACAGAGAAAACATCCAGTTTTGTTGCGGGTTGTTCAAACTTTAAAATTGAATCGGAGATGAAAATGGTGAGGAGTGACTGGAGATCTTGTTTGAGACCTTGGATTTTGTCCAACCTACTCTTTATAATCTTCCATACAAATGACATTCCAACATATGATCCATCACCAGCAATACGTTTGTGGAATGTTTCGGAGAGACGGGTAAGGAGATCAGAACAACCCAATATGGACCCAGAGTGCAGGTGGAGGACGACAAAGAACACCTGGATCCCTTTCTGGAAGTGGATCCAGATTATCTTGAGAAACAATAAATGTTAATTGACTGATTGATGATTTGAAGTAGGATTTATACTTCAGTACCTCTCCATTTCATATGATAATGCTATTTATGAAAGAAAATTGTTATTAATCTCAATACAAGTGTGTGACATAATTTTGTGGACAGAGCTAGTAAATGTTTGGCAAGACTAGTAAATTTCACAGTACACTAGTCCTTCTGGCTACCAAGAAATTTGTGTTGAATTCAAGCCCTAAGAACTATTTTGCTTCTTGAAAACAAATAGAAGAATTTCTCAAAATCAAAAGCGTTGTAAACTTCAATATACTACACAATAATTTCACTACATGTTCATTTTTTATACCTAATATTAAATTGTTATATGCCAAACAGTAAATGCGACCAGGCCTGGATATAATAAAGCAAATAAGCTAAAATATTATTAATTTATTATTAATCTCAAAAAAATTATTTCTACTGTCATTCAACTAGAGAAAACAATTGAAAGTAACAGGATTGATGATTTGTTGAAACAAACTATCAAGTTAAAACTGAAGCCAATAAGAAAAGTAGCACGAATAGTGATTGGTTGAAACAATATACCAAGCTCCAACTAACTCTAATTATCGCACCAAAAAACGGTAGCAGTACCATTTACCCCACATAACAGAAATAAAAAACAATACCCTAAGCTAACCATACAAAATCAAGAAAAAACATTTTTAAAAGTATCCCGATTTATGGGTATGTATTATGATGAACATCTCAAATGGGCGCATCACATAGATGAACTACTACAAAAATGTAATCAGTACTTAAACGTATTAAGAAACCTAAAGTGGGGAGCAAATCAAGAAGCAACCCTAACCTTATACATGGCTTTAATAAGATCTAAACTAGACTATGGCTGTCAAATATATAACACGGCACCCAAATGTCAATTAAATAAATTTGATAAAATTCAGAGAAAAGCCCTACCGATTGGCACTGGCGTACTGCCATCAGCTTCACTAGCTGAGCTGCAAATCTTAACCGGAGAACTGCCGTTACATCTAAGAAGGCAGGAACGTATCCTAAAATATGCAGCCAGACTTTCAACACACCCAAATAAAAACTCACCCAACTTACCAGGCAATAAATAATTGTAATATACCCTTCAGGGCAACTCTGAAAAACATCACCCCCTATGGGAAAACTAGTTTATGATTTAAAACATCAACTTCCAATATAGTTATTCCAGGACGAATATACTATATCAAATGACAAGGAGCCTTGGAATAACATAACACCAATAGTCAATATAGCAGAAAGTAAGATTACATATGATAAAGAACCTTGGAGTAATATAAAACCTATAGTAAATATCTCCCTTTAAACTAAAGAAAACAAGGAAAACCAAGCAAACTATCTAAAAACACTAGCTTTAGAAGACATTAACAACAAATGTCAAAATTACCTCAAAATATACACAGATGGATCCAAAATAATAAATCCTTGCAAAACAGCTACAGCAATGGTAATACCTGAACTGAATATACAAATGGGGTGGCGTCTACCTGACTACTGCTCCATATACACAGTTGAATTCTGGGCCATCTTAAAAACACTAAAATGGATTGAGATAAACAAACCAAACAAAACAGTTATTGTAAGTGATTCGCTTAGTGTCATAACCTCAATCCAAAATAACACAACTAAATCAAAAGAGAAATTCCTAAACCAAACCAATGCAATAATGAAACAAATAAATATAAACAAATTAAGCATAGAATACGTGTGGATTCCATCCCACATCATTATCCAATAAATGACTTAGCAGACCAGATAGCTAAAGAAACACTCAATGAACCAAATTACATGCCACTAGAATATAGTCAACATGAACTATACAGCCTAATCAACACATTAATTAACAATAAATGGCAATGAGACTGGAATCAAAATCACAAAGGGAGAAAATTATATAATATCATCAAGGAAGTAAATAGAAATAGAAAACCACCTAGTTGCACAGTTGCACAGGCTATGAACAAACAATAATCAATCGAATTCTCTTAGGAAAAACTAAACTGACAATCAGGTTTGAAAATACATAGGACCCTTACCACATAACATAAATTGCTACAATTGTAACACCCCAGATGATTTACACCACATCTTTAATGATTGTAGAATAACCAAGAAGGAAAGGAACAAATTTAGATCCGAATAACAAATCATAGCCGCCCCATATACATACCCAGAAATAATTCAATTAACAAATATCAACCCCCAAACAACATTCAAAAATATAATTGAATTTTTAAAAACAACAGGGCTACTAAAGAAAATTTAGAAAATATGAAAATAAATAACATACTAGCGAGAAGAAAAAGAAAAGAAAAAACTAAGGAAGAAACCTATTACTAGCTCAAACCAAAAGTAATCATCAAAAATGAAAGCCTCTTTAAGGGATGGAAGAACCACCAGGAATGAGCAGGTAGATCTCAACCACATATACTACGGTGGGCATGAGATGATCAAGGTTCGTATACTGAGCAACCAAACCAGAAATTAAAGATGCGAGTAACAAAATAAACAAAATAGGGAGACCAAAAGGATTACATAAAAACTTGTACTAGACCATTCCCGGGGTAGGCAACCAAAAAGAATGCCTCTTTAAGGAATGGAAGCACCACCAGGAAAAAGCAGGTACATCTTAACCGTCCTTGGAACCCACATACACTACGGTGGGCATGAGATCAACAAGGCACATACACTGAGCAACCAAACCGAAAAATAAAGATGCGAGTAACCCTAGAAACAAATTAGGGAACCTTGAAAAATTACTCAAAGCCCTTTGAGTAATCAAATCACTCCGGAAATAATAACAAGTCAACAAATTAGATGACAGATAAAGTAATAGGGGTAAGCAAACTACAGCGAATAGATAATGAAGACAATTAGGGAATAAAAAACACCATGTAGAAAGCCCCTCCCCCCCAAAAAAAAATGTTTTTAAAAACAGCCAATGAAATTTAAGTATAGGAACCTACCCTCACTACTATTACCTTCTCTAACTTTCCTCTCAATACAGCCTCATTGACAGTAAATAATAATTACCAAATACCTATCAAGTTCTAAAGTCAGAGAGCCAAAAATTAAATATAAGTAGATGGTCTGATATCCTAAAATTCTATCCGGATATTATGGTCCCAATTTAGACAGTATGAGGTAGTCTAAAAGCCCAAGAATACCAGGCCCCGCAGAAAAAGGCTGCAATTAAATTTTATCTAACTTTAGGCATATAGACCCCAACTCAAATATAATGGCTGGGGCGTATGGGCTATAGATTCTATTAACTCAAAACAGCACAGAGTTCATCCAATTTAGGGGGAAAAACAGTTTGGATAAAGGGACATCACCGCTGGAGCAAAACCGGAATAAAGCATCAGGAGAGAAACATCTTTTTTACTAGCCTTAATGTTTTTATCATATGGAGTTTTTCTTAATCGACATAGTTCAGAGAATCATCAATGAATATTTAATCATGATAAATTGTATACGAATGAAAAGAGTGTTGTTTTATCTCCATGGAAATGTTGAAAAATCTTCAACTCCTTTTTTGTATCAAAAAATTGACTCTAGATATGTTTGACGAGTTATATACATCCAGATTGACGAGAATGCTTATATAACAATATATCTTGAGAAAAAGCTGATGTGAGCAGAAAAAAACTCCACTACTTGCCTTTTGGCTATTATTATTTACCTGGCTGTGTTCAAGAGGTATCGTACATAGTTTAATGCCCGACAGATAAAACAACGTAACGACAAGAACAAACTATAAGTAATATAGGCGATAAATGCACTAAACGTAGTGTAGATATTACACGTTTCGATTATATGATGTCAAGTGCATAAAGTCAAACATAGGAAGAAGACAATATCTGAAGACCTTACATTGTGAACAATATTGGTTTCAACAAATCTCTCAAAAATGTACCTAATCGTATATGACACTTTGATATCATTTGGCCTTTTTGGGATGATTCAATATATATACTTTTAATTTCAATCTTGTACACTTTATATTACTATTTCTTTTGTACAAAAAGGAGTTGAAGTTTTCTCAACATTTCCATGGAGATAAAATAACACTCTTTTCATTCGTATACAATTTATCATGATTAAATATTCATTGATGATTCAGTCTGACTGCCCCGAGAAACATTCATTTTAACCGACCATTCAAGATTTAGGCTTTTTGATTAATAGGTACTTAACGGAGCTTTTAACCCATTAATGGCTAAGTCACGCCGAGGAAAAGGAACCCACGAGTTTCTTTCAATGATACAGAGGCATCCGGCTCGGGCAGACGTGATCAGGTATTTTAAAAAAAATTCACTTTGAAGAAGAAAATGTTAGATCATCAGTGAAGTTAGAGCCAGGTCTGACGAGTTGATCTTGTGTTTTAGAACAGTCTGTGTTGCCACAACTGGGTCGACATGGTTCGTTCATTATCTACAGAAGAATCAGCAGTCTGGTTCCCGACCACTTTACAACGCTTCGAACTTAGTGAAGAAGGTTGAGTACCTGATATAATTTATGTAACGAATTCCAGAGACTATATCCGAGAGGTCAAACTATTCTCGTTCAGTTTGAGTGTGATTACGATTTTTAACGTAGCTTTAACAATTTTTCAGTCATATCGCTACGATGTCTGCAGTGAGGCAGTTTATAGTGATATGTAGCACAGGGGCATAATGCCGCAGACATGTTGCATGATGTCCTACCCAGTCACATTATCCTGACACCAGGCCGACCAGTCCTAACACTAACCTCTTAATGCTGAGCGCCAAGCGAGGTAGCTGTTAGTACCATTTATATAAGTCATTGGTATGACTCGACCAGGTATCGAACCCACGACCTCCCGCTCTAGTCACTAGGCCACCGGATCGGTCATTCAGTTTGAGAGAGCAAGATATGAACAGTAAAGTCCAAGAACAATGTTTGAAAACAAAATTAATCATCTATCCTGATTAACAGATTTGTAAGAACATCATCCACGTATATTGTTCAAATTTGAATATATATATATATATATATATATATATATATATATATATATATATATATATATATATATACATATATATATATATATATATATTAATAACACACAAAAGTAACGCTTATATATATTAATAACACACAAAAGTAACGCTTTCTCCAATGTAGTCACTTCATGATAATTAAACAGTTAAGAATGGGTCCTATTTTATACGGAATTGTTCTTGTGATAGATCATTCCAGGTAAATAATAGATTACGCGTGTATATCAAAGTCATCGCATTTACTGTTCTGTTTATTTATTTATCGGTGTTTTTTTGTCTACAAAATAGAAAGCAGAATAATTATCCAGGTAGATAACCTTTTATTCATAAGTATTTTTTTAGCAGCAAAAGTATATCCTTACAAAGAGTGATTTGTAATTTCATGTTAACTTGGCTAAAGATTTAATTTAAAATATATCGCATTAGTCATTGATTTCTCTTATAAGTTGATACTGAGATTTCACATTTCTACCTTTGATGGATGTTAATAAAGTTAGACAAAGTTATAAAGTAATTTCATTTTTTAATTTTTAAAAGCCATACTTTCTGTTAGCTTGTATGTCTGTATCACACACTCCAATTGGAAATTAGGTGTCTTTTCTGACACTTTTGTGTCGATTATGTTAGATGCAGTAAATTTAACTTTTGTAAATCCCCATTTATTTTGAATTTCATTCATTTTGTGAAGTAAAAAAATACATAGAGAGCATAGAAGAGGCAGTATGTAATAAATACAAAACCACATTCGTAGCTTGTTCCGATTCAAGGGTAAGAACTTGTCTTTTGTGGCATATTTGTCTCAGAACAAAGCACAGTTTTCGTGTTGTGTAAATCTCATCTGCAAAAGGTTCTGAAGGTATATTAAGTTGAAGTGTTCAAGAAACGTCACTGAAAGTTATATATATATATATATATATATATATATATATATATATATATATATATATATATATATATATATATATATATATATATAACAGACTTGTAACCGAGTGGATATTGGATCAAATGAATAATTCCAACACAATGCGTGAAAGATAAAAATGTATTAACTTAATAAGTAAAGAAAAATATATGATGTAAAAATACAATACCTCTCACTCACGCTCAATATACACTTGAATCAATCACTCTATACTGTCACAGAATTAGGCGAAAAATGAATTTATTTCTTCTTGGATACAAACTAATTTCACCATTTTTGTTTCGTCGTACATGCGTTCCCTGGGGTGAATAAGTGTTTTTCAAGGTAAGCGACGTGTAGCGACTTACATCTACCTGGCTGTAAATCACTTGAAGTCAGGAACATTATAATCACGGGGTGCACGGGAATTTTGCCCTGAATTCTGCTCACCTATTTGGGGACATATAAGGCAGAACATTTCTAAAAAGATTACGAGTCAAAAGTATCTTGTCAAAGGAGAGATAGCTCGTCATTTTCTTTCTCCAGCCAAAGGGGTGAGTGTTAAATTTATATTTCTTTTTATTTCAAGTGAATTTTATTCAGTTTATCATTTCATGTAATGATTCCTTTATTACAATGGAGATTTAAACCGTTGAATATTTGGAATTACTAGTCACTATTAGACTTTAAATGCAATAGCGTAATCTAAATTTTAGATTGTTTTAGAAACAACTATTATGAGTTTGGTTTCTTTATTGTAGTTAATTGTGCCGTGATTGTGCTGTTTGATTGTGCCATTTGATTGTGCGATCAAATTGAGGTGTCTGACTGTCTGTCTGTCAGACTGTTTGTCCGTCTTCGTTTGTATCTGGCGTGAACAGGAGGTCATGATGTCTGAGGATATCTGTCGAGATGTGTAAATATCCGGAACTATCTAGAAGTCTAAATGTCCGAGTGTCCGGAGCTGTCTAGAGGTGTAAACGTCCGGGGTAGCATCTAAGTGTTTGGGACCGGTGGTTCTACTAGGTGCTATATGCTGTCTGTACGTTAGTGTGAGTATAACTGTAGTGGATCCGTGAAGGGCAAGCGGCCAATAAAAGTAATGGGTCACCCTAGGTATTCGGAGAAGCTGTGCGACGATTCAACAGTTGTACGTTTGTACAGGGTGGAGACGCATGTATGTTTCAATTGTGGTTACAATTGAATGCATTGATATATTTACACGGAGTTACTTTGAATCTTCGGTAGTATTCCAAGGAATTACATGAATCTCAAGAACAGTTAAACTTGACTTAAAAAATATAGATGTTTGTACTTGCTATCGCAATTCATACGTACGATAATATGATTTGAGGTTTATCGCAATTCATACGTGCGATAATGTAATTTTTGTAAAGGTTTCCTTTTATTTGAACCATTTCTGCAGTCCAGGAGGTTCCTTGGATCTGTGTTCATTTTGAATTAATATTTAATTTTACTTTCAAATTGTGAATGGTTGTGAAGTGTGATTGTATGTTGAACGCATGAGTTATTGTGTTGATACATCATTATTTTTCATTAATAATTTATTTCATAAATTTACATCATCTTTCACATATTGTGTTTGAGTTGTTCATTTGATCCACCATCCACTCGGTAACAATTCTGTTACATATACTATCACACATTGATAATAAACCATTAATATATATATCTCTGATATACAGCTTAAGGAAACCTCAATTTCAAATAATAGTAGACACAAAAATAATCATCTTGTTTCAGGTATAGACAAGGCTTGGGATTCAAACAATCTCAAGTTTTCAAATACGTTAAAAATGTACTGCACTGTCAGTAAGATTCACAAATCTCCTGGAATTCATCTAAGATTCAAAATAATCTTATGTAAATACAAATATACCAATTTAAACAACAATTGAAATAAACATATGCTTCTTGACCCTTGTACATTCGCACGATTCATCCACCGATAAACCTCAGTTTCACCACGTTCTTCGAGTTGACCCACTCTCTTGTATTGGCCGTTCACACCCTTCACGGATTCACTACATGTACAGTCAGTCATACGTATACACGTACAGACAGCATACAGCACCCTTGTATTAGCTACGTCTACAGTCGTGGCTTCACCACATGTACAGACATACGTACATAAATATAGACATCTAGATAGCTCGTTACATCACCTCGTAACCACGTAACGTCGGAACCACCTCGTAATCTTGTAACCTTGTAAGTTACAATAAAACCAAACTGGTAATAATAATGGTTTCTGAAAATACTAATACATTAAACTCTTAAAAACAACTTGAAATTCACAGTTCACAGCATTTCAAATATGCGTTGTATTAAATAAATCATTACACGATATTGCAATACAAACTCAATTAACTTCACATATCAAATAAAATAAATTTAACACTCGCCCCTATGGCTTTTAGAAATACCACGTGAAAATACGTGCTCTCTTCACTTGATCCAAATGATCACTGTCCCGATTAAACCTTAATCTTGCTTATTTCAAAGGACAGTGAGTAATATTCACGGTAAAATACCCGTGCATATCGTGATAATGATGTTTGTAGCCGCCAGTAGTTTACGGTGGCGCGAGACATGTTTGTTCCGTCGCTCGTCTGAAAAAACCCACCTGTTAATCACAGACAGCGTCGCACGCACGTACAACACAAATAATAAAATATGTCTGAGGCAAAGCAATTTTTTTTTCTTTCTAATTCTGTGACAATACCTCCCCCTCAGAGAAGAAAATATACGCATTTTTTTAAAACAACTTTCACAGAATAAAATTAAAAAACTCTTAAAGATATGTTGCATTATGTACACTGTTTATTCTGCAATATGGATTTTCTAAACTGGGTAAAACTTTATCCAAATTTTCAATTATGCCCTACTCAAGTAGTCTGCCCCAATATTTTCAACTCCTCTTATTGTCTCTACACGGAAGCGATAAGGTCGTAGTGTCAGCGCCCAACGCATCAATCGAGTGTTAGCGACCTTGGCCTTGTTTAAATACAATAGTGGTTGGTGATCAGTCTCGAGAACGAAATCTCTTCCAAATAGATACCCGTGATACTTCCCAATTCCCCATACTACGGCCAAACACTCTTTGTCAATAACGGAATAGTTTTTCTCCCTGGGTAGTAATTATCTACTTGAGTAAGCTACGGGTAAGTTATTGTTATCCTGCTCTTGCAGTAAAACTGCTCCCAACCCAGTTTGTGATGCATCTGTCCTTAAAATAAAGGGTTTGCTAACATCTAGCAATTTTAACTGCACTGATTAATTTCTCTTTCAGCCTGAATAAAGCTCTATCTTGTGGCGGCCCCCATTCTACCTTGTTTGGTTGCCCCTTCTTTGTCAAATCAGACAGGGGACTAGCAATGGCTGCAAAGTTTGGTATAAACTTTCTATAAAATCCTACTAGACCTAGAAATGAACGAACTTGCGTTATGTTGTCTGGCTTCCACTTGCTTGGGGTTAAGTTTTAACTGACCTGAACAACTGACCCTATGACCCAAACAATCTAAATCTCTATTGCCAATACGGCATTTAGTAGGTCTCACTGTGAGGTTCGCTCTGCGGAGTCTATCAAAGAGTACCCCCAAGACGGACACGTGCTCACTCAAAGTATTCGTGTATTCGAATATGTCATCAACAAAGCTATCAACGTTTGCTAAACCTTTTAGCAACTTGCGCATCAAGTGGCGCTGGCCCCTACTAACCCGAATGGCAATACTTTGAACTGATATAGTCCTTTCTGGGTCGCAAATGCTGTCAATGCACGGGACTCTTGAACAATGGGATCCAGTTTGGAAATCCATCAGTTGCCCGACAACTTCGCAAACAGACCCTCCATATCTGGCATTGAGTTCTGCATCAAACACTGTGATTTTATTTAACTGTCGGAAATCGATACAGAATCGGTTCGTCTTATCTTTCTTTTTTACTAGTACTACGGGCGACGAATATGGCGAGTTGGAGGGTTCAATCACCCCAAGATCTAACATTTTACTCACCTCTTCGTCCACAGCTTCTCGCGCATTGTAGGGTGCCGGATAACCTTTGATTCTAATGGGGTTATATGTATTCAGTTTAATGTTGAGGTATACAAAGGTTGTACAACCTGGTCTGTTGGTGAATGCGTCCGAGTATTTAACCAAGAGCGCATTAATTTCTTGACGCTGGTCTTTGGTCAACTCCGCACTCACACCGACTTTATCTACCCCTACCCACGCAGCACCCAAGGGACATTCAAGGGGAACCTCAATTTCTGAGTCGATAACGTCGTTGTCGATGACTACCGTACAAACGACATTCAATATCCCTATTTCTACGTTGTCGCTCTGTCTCTTGATGTACAACTTAAGAATATTATCATGGAATGTCTTTATATTACCGTCTATGTCAGTTTTATAGTCCATGTCACCTTTGACCTCTTTAACTTCGTAGAGACCTTTCCACTGGACTAGTAATTTATTTGAGCTAGTAGGAAGAAACAATATAACCTGAACTCCAACATAAAATTTCCTATTACGCGTTTTACGGTTATAATACTTGGCATATCTGCGTCCAGATTTCATTAATTCATCACGAGCCAACTGGCATGTAGTTTCTAGTTTTTCTCGCAGATCTACCACGTACTGGTAAGTAATTTTTTCAGTAGCATGTGTACCAGAGTACCGTTAAACTTCTCTACCAGTCCATTGCACATCGGATGGTATGGGGTAGTGTTTAGCTGTTTGATGGACAACAACCTACTTATTTCACTCATAAGGTCAGAGGTGAAGTGGGCACCACAATCCGAAAGGATTTCTTCTGGCACCCCTACCCTACTGAAGATGTCAACTAATGCTTCAGCTACCCTTTCCGTTTAAATAGTTTGTAACGCTACTGCTTCGGGATATCTCGTTGCGTAATCCAAAGGAGTAAGAATATACCGATTCTTTCTTTCGGTAACTGGTTGTATTGGCCCTACAATATCTACCGCCACTCTTTTTAAACGGTGTCTCTATTAATGGCATCTGTCCTTAAGGTACCCTTGTGACCCTTCCCTTACACAGGGTTTTCTGACATACGTCACACGACCTACAGAAACGTGTGACATCACCATTAACGTCAGGCCAATAGAATTCAGTAACTACTCTGCTGGTGGTCTTTGCAGTCCCGGATTACCCATTAGTCAGAGTAGGCAACTGCCTATGGGCCCCGCGACTTTTATGGGCCCCATCAGGGTCCCCCATGAGACCGTGACCGTGGGTCTGGGGCCCCAAACGTTTGACTGCCTATGGGCCTCCACGGTGCTTAATCCGGCGCTGGGTCTTTGCCTTACCTAGGTGTACTAGACTCATGTGCCAACCTAAGTACTTGAGATCTATATCTCTGGGGTACGACCATTTGCCAATATCTCTTACCCTACGGAGTGATAAACTCCCTATGAATTAGCTCGTTTTTCAGAACGAATTTCGAACTGCCCCCACTCTTGCAGTATTTAATTGCGCCGGATATCATCATGCAGCCAGCGTAAACTACAAGATTACTTAATTAAATTTCATGTTGAATCAACCGCGTACTGGCAATTATCCTCGATGATATCGTCGTCGCTCGATGATACATTTATATCCGATAGTGAGTTCTCAGCGATGGTAAGTATTTATGATTCCGCGATGTCAAAATTAGAAATACAACATGAGTATAATAACAATGACAACACCGCAAGAACCACTTCAACGATTAATACCGAACCGATTCAACAAATAACGGAAAATACCACACCGATGAAGACCAGCATGGTATCAATAACCTCAACCAATCCTGAATTCAGTGTGAATTTCCCGATTCCGATTCCCGTGAAGGAGATAGCGCTAGCAAAGTTACGAGTATACAATAGTTGGCCTAATATTAGATCGGTTGCATTTGGCCGTCAACAACCGAATAATTCCTTGGTATTTGCGAATAATAATCGCGAAGACGGGACTCCAGACTGAAACGTTGTTTCGATACCATCTGGGTCATACCAAATCGAACAAATTAATGCTGAATTTCAGCGTAGAATAAAATCCATTACTGGAGCAGAATCAAAAATCGCTATAACGGCCGACGCTATCATCTGCCATCGAGATAAACTCACAAAGTTAAGTCGTAGATATTTATCAAAGTTCTAAAAGAACAATACTGGGGTGGCCTGAAATCCCACCTCGGACAGCTTATCAATTACTCGAACCTAAAAAGTCTGATTATGTCACAGATGTACAATCATATCATGAAATCAACCCGTCATATCGAGATGATTTATATAGCATAAAAATACAAAAGTAACCGATAGATTTATCTTTACCGATGACAATACTATGCAATGGGATTTTGTTTTCGAGAAAACCCTTGATTCATTCGTTACCATTGCATTTACGCTAAAATACATCATTGATTACTAAGTGAGATTAATCGATTACATAAAACACAACTAGAATGACTACGACGGAACTTTCAGGAGCATCTCTCTGATATAACAAAGCCACGTGATGAGATCACAAAATATGTTGAGATATTAAATCAACTTGTATCTGACATGGAATATATCAACAAACGAGTTATTGTGGCGATTATTAATGACAAGAATGGTTATAAAGAAAAATTCCTAACAGAGGTCGATTTACCCGAATTCAAGTTTCCTGGGAATAACGCAAATGAACTAAAAACATCTGTTAATGATCTCATTCAAGAAAACTTTTGTTTGATACTTAACAAATGGAAACAACAAACAACAATCCTCAAACATAATAATGACCCAGACGGCGGTGGTAGGCATATCGCTCCTCAAAATGTAAATATATCCACGGTGATAGCATTGAATTTAGTATGAGATGTTATCGAAGGAAGCTATCAAATAAATCAAGCTCAGCAGGGATATATTCTGTATTCATTTGCACCAACAGCTCCTCCAGGATTTCTAATTATTGAGGACCCAACTAATCCAGTCTATATGCGATGTCATAATAATTCGCTAACGAGAATTAATTTCAGACTCACTGACCAATCCAATAATCTAATTGATTTACGAGGTGAGGTTCTACAAATTAGTCTGTTTGTGAAATCGTAAATAATTTTTATTGTTAACCCATATCAGCAGAGGGGGTGAATTCCAACGACAATGGCGTCTTTTGTTTGTCAAATGGTCCCTTACGAGGAAGCCTTAGTTTGACGAATCAACCCCTCTATTATGTACACACAAAGATTGTGTAAAGACATGCACGTGTGTAACTTGAATGAAGCTGGTAACAATGGGGCTATATAGGAGATTATTAGATATACAAGTACCTTGGTTTCGGCATAATGTTACTCTCTATTTAAACATGTTTTTAGCTATATAGTTTGAATTTTATAAATTACAATCAAGTTAATATAATTTGTATTCCATAGTAGTTATGATAAGGCACCGTTTATATTGGAATATAAATCCAAGAATCACAGAAATATTCTCTGAGTAAAGTTTTCACCAAACAAATGACTAATTTATAATAATTCATTGATTTCAAGAGATGGAATTAATTAATACGTCATTGACTAGTTGTGAGATATTTTTGGCAAAAGAGTTATTAATACAATGTATTTCACAAAAAATGGCTTTTCTTTAATAGCTATTTAACCCCTTTTTTGTTCTTTTATAAATATTGTCCATTATCAGGTATAAAAATATATCAATTATGATACTGTTTGATTCTGATGTTAACTGTACATTTTGATGTAATGATTCCAATACATGTTTTAAACTATTGATCATTTGTTATTGTTATCATTTTTCACTTTTACCTTGATTTATTGTATCTTTACTGGAACAGTCCCATTCAACAAATCTCTCTGATTGACCTAACTATACCATCTTCCCTTAAGTTAAACGAAGCATACTGGACAAAATATTTAAAGTCTGTAAGCATGTGGCAAAAAGTTTGCAGTTTAGTTTGGATTTAATATCTGTAAAGCCAGACGTTCAATGTCTTTTATTTTTGTAAAGACAACTCAACTGCTTTTATAGTTTTTACAGTGACTAAAGATGAACTTTGTTCTTTTTGTTATGTAAAGATATTGTAAACGTGATACTGATACATTTTGCATCTTTACTTGTATTTAAGTAGAACTTAAATATTTGTAAAGGCAACGTTTCATACAGTGATACAGACAGTTCTAGCTCTAGTCAGCTCCGCTAGTCAGCCCTATGTCTGAAGACAACAATGGAGAGTGTACACTCCTCGACAAAATCGAAAACGACCAGTGTGTCGGTTATAAATTGATCTTCCTTAAATCCATAGGGGAGTGAGTAAGAGTCAGGGTAAAATACCCATGCATATCGTGCTGTCTCTCTTCGCTTACCTGGAAAAACATGTATTCACCCTAGATTAAGTTGTATGCATATACAACGAAAACAGAATCAAATAGTTCTAAAGCATAACTAAGTTTTTTTTTCTTCTCCGAATTCTGTGACAATCTTGTTACAATCTCTATAGAATAGCATATAAACTAGGCAAACATCTCTATATAACGGCTTACCAAGTAGGTAAAATTTAATAGATATGTCGAACGTCTCTATAGAAGGATATTCCAATTAGGTAAAATTAAATGGATATTTAAAAATAAACGGATATACCGAAAGTCTCTACAGAACGATATACCAGTTAGATAAAATTAAACAGATATACCGAATATCTCCACAAAAACCGATATACAAATTAGGTCAAATTAAATGGATATACCGAACATCTCTGTAGAACGGCCTATCAACTAGCTAGGTAAATTGAAATTGATATGCCGAACATCTCTATGGAACGGTAAATTAATTTACGTCTTGTGTATATTTAAATTAATTTAACGTCTTGTGTATATTTCATATAATTTAATGCCTTGTGTATATTTCATTTAATTTAACGTCTTGTGTGTATTTAATTAAATTTAGTCATGATTCTGTAACTGTATTTAGTTTAATTTAACGTCTTGTACATTATCTTTAATTTAATTCAACGTCTTGTGTCTATTGAATTTAGTTTCAATTTAACGTCTTTTGTATATTTAATATAATTTAACATCTTGTGGATAACAATTTAATTTAACTTCCTGTATATATTTAATTTAATTTAACGATTTTTGTATGTTGAATTTAATATGGCGTCTTGTATATATTTTAATGTAATTTAACGTTTTGTGTTTATTTAATTTAGTCTAAAGTCTTTTGTATATTTAATTTAATTTAACGTGTTGTGTATTTCGAATTTATTAACTTCTAGTGTATATTTAAGTTAGTTTAGCGTATGTGTATATTTAATTTAACGTAATATCTTGTGTATATTTAATTTGTTATTGTTGCCTTTTTATGTATATCTATAGAGTGTACTTGACCTTTGTTTACAATCAAGTTAATAGTTTACCTGATCAGCCGACTTCATTTTGTAAACAACATCACTAATATTTATCTAAGTGTGTGTGTTAAATATTTAGATAATCATATTTGGAGATAAACATGTTTATTTGAATCTGAGTCTAGGACATAGTTTTTCACTTAGAAATTCATAAACTTGCCGACTATTTATAATGTTTTAAAACGGAGTCTGATCATTTTATATAATATTCTATTACTTAAAAATTACTTATTCTTGCATTGACACCGAAATAAGATCTTATCTTTTATTGCTGTTTTCAGTTTAAAATTGGGCGTATTTATTTATTGAATATATTTTCACGGAATTTCAATCAACACTATTCTTTGACTAGAACTTACAATTTAAAATATAATAAATTCAGGTCAGAACATTTTTTGATAATCTGATTGCACTACATCAAAAGACTGTTAGCACATCATGACATTACAGGCCATTAAAAGATAAACGTGTCGAGACTACATGCACATCTAAATATTAATATTGGAATTGATTTGGAATACTTCTCGAACTCAGTTGGAATCTCATATTTTGTTATATGTTATAGAACGCCCAGGACGATTTTGAGATTTAAGTCTCAATGCTAGAAGTGATCTTTTTAAAGTTTCACTTTTTATTCCAAAGAAATAAATTATTTATTGAATCTTTCAAAACTTGTTGGTTTTCACTCTTTTCTGTTACTTTTTTTTAAATAACAGTAGCGTCGTAACAAAAAGCAGATGAATAAGGCGAGATTCAATAAATATAAGAAGTATCATTATACAACGGCAGATCTAATACGGAAGATAAAATGGATATTCCAAAGTATCGAACATCAGATAAGTAAGATTCAATGGATACGCAATATAATTTGAAGATATTTTAGCTAGGAAACAGAACATATTTTGAAAGAAACAAAACGGTCCTGTCAGAATCTATGATTGACCCAGTTGATTGTGTTTAAATTAGACAAATTTATAACTAAATTGGACACTACCCAAGATAAGTACTGGATGATCGTTGATCTCAGAATTAATACTTGCCAAGTAATACTGAATTGTTTCAAAAGATTATTATTCTAGCATAACAAGTAACTCAGCATGACATTTCATACATTATGTACAAACTTGTGACAATATGGGTATTTAATTCTGATTATCAGTCATAGATTTTGATGAGTCATGGGTACAAAACTAAAACCTTAGTTGTTTGGCGGAAGGGGGAGGCAATCATTTCTCAATCAGATTTATCAGGTAATTTGATGCAAATTGTATTTCCCTGAGCTATTTCATAGATAACTATTTTATCAAAGTTCACACACTGACCTATTGTATGTTCTCTTCCTATTGTTGTATCATTATTATATAACGGTGCCAAGTAAATTTTATTATCATCTGCAGAAAGCACTTCCTTAATTTCCAGTAGAACAATTGCCACCGTTGAGCAATGCACTCAAGTGTCTTCAACACTCTAAAGTGTATGAATGTTTGTTTGTCTGATAAATAATCAAATTGTTGTAGTTGTGATGGTCAAACATAGGCCTAGTGCTACCAGAAGCCATCCTAACACAGTTCTGATAGTTGTGATGGTCAAACATAGGCTGGTGATACCATCGGCCATCCTAACACAGTTCTGATCGACGACATATATGTCAACGGCGGAATTGGGTGTTGACATTTCAATGGCGGCATGTGTTCGCTCGTGTATTTTGAGTGAATCTTTGATTCTCTTTCCTTTTATAGATTTGATTCTACGCTGATGTCCATCATTGATATCCTCGATTTGATATGATCCTGTTGTAATTCCCACGACTCTCCCGATATGAAAAATTCGTAACTGTGGCAGTTCGATCTCAGGTGATCGGCCATCGGATGGTTTTAATATACCTTCGGATGGTTCATTATGTCTGTTTATCCTCAGAGATAACTTAGAAACTAATAATTTGTCAAACACCACTGGGTCTGCTGTCTGATCGTTAGACCTGGTGACATACTAGAATGCCACAAATATGTGTCGTGGTGCTAAACTGCTATGATGCGATGCGATCTGCAACGAATATTATCCTGATAATCCTTGAGCTGTGTCTGTGGGCAGTATTATTGGCTGCAGCTACGGTTTACGTCGTATTAATCACACTAGCATGTATATGATCTCTGATTGAATTCCTGTCTTGCGATCAAGATCGCTTTTGGAACTATCATTCTGAGTATACATTGAACTACATCACCAATCCCATCTTCGTGAATACCTTTATATACTGGTAGTCGTGAATTGATCACCGTAACCATTACAGGTCTACGTTGAGCATTGTGCATAATCATGTTATTTAGGTTATCATCGATCTAATTGATCAATCACTGAAGTAATCGTCGGTAATTTCGTCGACTAGTGTCCGCAAAACTCTACAAATAAATAACAGATACTTGCAATGAACTCATAACAAAAATGACATTTATTCACGGCTTGACAAATAATTCCACTTGAAGTTTGCTTATTGAATCTAATCGTGAGAAATTGGCGAATAGTATAATAGTATACAGTTTAATGGAGAAGTGAGATGGTCTATGTATTAATATCCTTGTGGGGTCAATGATAAAACATTTCCGATTTCATTAGCATTTAAAATTAATTCAGTTTGTACATTATTTGCACCATTGTTTAGTTGCAATTCCATACATGATTTTAATCGAAGTTTCGTTCAGAATTTATAGTATTTACAAGAGTTTTATTAATGTGGTCGTGATAATTACAGTTTTATTTTTACCCTCACAGATGTCTCCGTATCGAGTAATTGCTTTCGTGCAGAGAAATGTAATATTTGATACCATTTAGGCGGAACTTGCGTCGACAGTAGATACTAAATAATCAGAAATACAGTCCAAACAGGATAGCTAAATTGATGGTAGACACGGTCGGAATATATATTTATTTAGGTAAAAAAACGTTTTTGAGAATCTCATGCAATTAAACAATTCAACTTATGGAAACCATGATATCGGTTGTGCTCGATTGTTATGTTCAAATTACAAATTAAAAAAAATATATTGCATGTACGTTCTAGAAATGAGTGTAATAGCTTTCCATATTTACGACTTGTAGTTTATCAAAGGAATAGACCCTGAATTAAAAAAAACCCACATCGATGGCAAGAATCTGTTGTATTTTAATAAGAAAATGAACCAGGCAATCACATACACTTATTGTGACATATCGTTTGTTATTAATTTTCATCAGTTTTCCTGCATAGTTCCAAAAATTCTCATGACATAATAAATAGTTTATGCATATTCACGAGAAAGGGGAAAATGCTATTGCTGACTTCACAGCTTTAAATTAGAGCTAAGCATTGTAGATTGACACTGCAAAGGTTAACGAGATGTCAAAATGGGATTTAGACGTTAAATATTGACCTAACCAGATCCCAAAGTATATATAGCCTCATTTTCAGCAGTTAAAGGTTAGGGCGTAATGGGATTATTCTACAACCCCCAGCAAACAAGATAACAAAATGGAAGGATAACAGACATCCAAGAGTTTTATAAAAATAGATATTATAGATTAAAGAATATGTCTGAAATTTGAAACTGCCCTGGCTTTTCTTTTAAAAACGTTACAGCCTATTCGTCTACCGTGATCAACCACATCTATATTACCCATCCTGACAATGTCTACCCTGATGAACCACATCTATATTACCCATCCTGACAATGTATACCCTGATGAACCACATCTATATTACCCATCCTGACAATGTCTACCCTGATGAACCACATCTATATTACCCATCCTGACAATGTCTACCCTGATGAACCACATCTATATTACCCATCCTGACAATGTCTACCCTGATGAACCACATTTATATTACCCATCATGACAATGCCTACCCTGATTAACCACATCTATATTACCCATCCTGACAATGTCTACCCTGATGAACCACATCTATATTACCCATCCTGACAATGTCTACCCTGATGAACCACATCTATATTACCCATCCTGACAATGTCTACCCTGATGAACCACATCTATATTACCCATCCTGACAATGTCTACCCTGATGAACCACATCTATATTACCCATCATGACAATGTCTACTCTGATGAACCACATCTATATTACCCATCCTGACAAACCGGAAATACGTATCATGTTTCCCTACTAGTTTTCGCTATCCTATATGTGCAACTCGTAGGCAACAGAGTGCAAAGAAAAACAACTTAAACTCCAAAACAGATGTTTAAAAAAACTTTGCTGACAATGAATTGTTCACCGAACTGTCACAAACATTAACTCATTTACTTTCCATAACATAGACCCAGATTGTGTTTAATCTATCTGGAACCACGCTTTTCTTACTATCATAAATAAGAACGTCCCATTCAAATCAATATAATTCAACGATCAAAACAACCATACTGGTATACAAACGAAATCTCTGAAGTGAAACTTAATGAAACAGCCGTCATAAATATAAAGATTTTGCAAACTATCGTTTGTGGCGGAAGAGAGTCATATCGCTCATTGATAAAAACGCAAGCGCTCCTTTTTCAAAGAAGCCCTCACCTCAAACTCCGATAACAGATCCATCTCGAATCACTTACGCAATCTGACATCAACGAAACATCTATCTACACGTGAAAGCTTAATACACGTGAAAGCTTAGTGTATGGCACTAGTAGTACAGATGAGCTCGATATCGCCAACCAGCTAAACTACCTTTATAAAAACTACCTTTATAAAACAGGTCTAATCATACAGAGAATATTGTCGAAAAACTCGTGAATGAAATGATACCCGATCATATTAGTTGCAATATGCATGCGTACATACTGTTACATTCGTGTGTAAAATTAATCTAAAATCTTCACATCAAACTGAAAAACCAGTGTTGCTTACAGTACCAAGCCGCTAAAAACTGTCTGCTCTACCACTATACACTTCTTTTAGCAAGGGTTAAAGATACGGATTTTATTTAAATGAATATTTGTGCCTTATCTAGGCTAAGCTATCCATGGGAAGATAAAAAAAAGCACGGAAACTGTTGCATGCATACATACATACATACATACATACATACATACATACATACATACATACATACATACATACATACATACATACATACATATATACATACATACGTTGGTTCGTCTTCCACGTTTCGCATCCATAAAGAAGTGCGGAGAGCTGACCTTTATTTTGGTCTGGATACTGACGCCTCTCCTATTCCAGACGCTGGGATAAATTCTGTTGAAAGTTGCGCTGGCTCTGCCAATGCGAAGGTTCACCTCGTCGTCAATAGTTACGCTCTGTGGCAGTGTACTGCAAAGGTAGGTGAAGCGGTTCACTACGTTATGTTTTCGGCCATTGACAGTGATGTTGGGCTCAACATAGGGATTTCCAGGGGCCGGCGGATGCATCACATCAGTCTTCTTGGTACTGATAATGAGACCAAAGCTTGTACAGGAGCTGGAAAACTTGTCTATGCTGCATTGCAGGTCCGCTTCTGAGCCAGCATTAAGAGCGCAATCATGAGCGAAAAAGAAATCCCTTATGCTGTTTTTGCATGAAGCCTTCTGGGATTCAATAGTTTTTATTTGTACGGTACCTGATATCGACTCCAACCTGTCCGTCTCTGAAAGCATTACTCAGCATGGCAGAGATCAACAGACTGAACAGTGTCGGTGCCAGAACATAACCCTGCTTGACGCCATCTGTTACTGGGAATGGCTCAGGTGTCTACATTGTCATGGAATCGTTCCTGCATTCCATCCTGGAAATGCTGCACCATGGATATACGTTTTATTGGGTCATTACCTTCCACAAGCCGTCTCTGCTGACAGTATTAAAGGCCTTTGTCAAGTCGACGAAGATGGAGAACAGGCCGGGGTTCTTGTAGTTACGTTGCACGTCCCACGTTCTTTTCGAAAACCACACTGGCTTTCTGGCAGTAGTCCCTGGTCAAGTTGTGTTATGAGGCGGTTCAGTTGGTTGTCGCAGGCTTGGCTGTTCTTTTGCGCTTATACAAGTGGATTATGGAAGCGTCAATGAATTCCTGAGGGATCGTATCATGCTGTCACATCAGTAAAAACAGATGGTGGACCCTTTCTATCAATGCTGTGCCCCCTTCCTTGTAGACATCAGCTGGAATGGAGTCTGAACCAGGTGCTTTGCCACTGGAGAGTAGTGACTTCTGTGTCTCCAGCAATTTTGAAGGGTCATCCAGTGCTTCGTTGATGGTTAATTGGGGGAGATGACTAATGGCTTCATCATGGATGGTTGAAGGCGAATCAGGAAGCTGTTAAAGTGTTCAGCCCATCGTTGAAGAATCCGTTCTTTGTCATTACTTAGCGTGTAACCATCTGCGCTGAAAAGAGGTGATGTATGTCCATACACGCCTTTCAGGGCATGGTAGAAGTTCTTCATGTCATGCTGTTCTGCGTAACACTGGATATCATCAGCGTTGCTGCTCAGCCATGTGTCTCGTTGCTGACGGAGCGT
The DNA here is from genome assembly GCA_030141615.1 of Unio pictorum. NCBI lineage: Eukaryota > Metazoa > Mollusca > Bivalvia > Unionida > Unionidae > Unio > Unio pictorum. Next base: position 3,307,642 of record JARLTB010000111.1, read on the forward strand.
CTGCTGTATAGTTCTGCGTATGTTGTTGTACTCATCTTTCCTAGAGGTGGTCTTGGGGTTGTTGAGGTAGGCTTGAAGGAGGCGGTGTTTCTCATCGAGCAACTACTTGATCTCGTCACAGTTCTCATCAAACCAGTCTTGATGCTTTCTGGTTGAGGGTCCTAGGATTTCCGAAGCTCTGCTGTAGACCAGCTCTCTGAATGCCGTGCAGTCGGTCTCTACATTCTGATTGTGGATTTCATACGCTCTTCCAGGGCATCCACGAGAGACTGTGTGGTACTGGTGCATTTCAGCTTGCCGATGTAAAGGCTTTAAGGAGCTTTTCTTTACCTGTGGATAATTTTGTGGATGAATGCGTGTGTTGAATTTGGGTTGATAAGGCGATGGTCTCTGCAGCACTGCACAATGACTTGGTCACACGCACATCCTGTTTGTCCCTCTTCCTGACAATGACGAAATCGATGAGGTGCAGGTGCTTAGAAATTGGGTGCATCCATGAAGTCCGGTTACTGGTAGGTATGCGGAACACTGTATTGGTATTCAGCGGTTCATGCTCGGCGCCAGTCTGGAGACTCTAGGAGACCGTTGCTGTTACAGTGACCCACTCCGTGCGTTCTTAGCACTCCTTCCCAGACAATGTGGTCACATCCTACTCTTGCATTGAACTCGCCAACAATGACGAACGTATCTGCCATTGGAACATCAGCAATGATGGAGTGAAGATCGTCATAGAACCTGACCTTAATTTACACGATAGCTCAATGTGTAGTGTGCCCGACTTGCGATAAGATCGCTATAGGTTCGAATATTTCCATGACCAGTTCAAGTCGACCATTATAGTGTGCATCAAGCAAAGCACTTTTATAAAATTACCACAGCGCTCGATAACCTTTATGTTACCTTTGCTGCTATTGGCGACTCAGGTGTGTCCTTAGATACATGGGCTACTTTAATTGCAGGTATGTCTGAATGGCCATTCTGCAGACGACACATAACTATTTAGTGTACTCGGTGAACCGAACACTGATCATAAGGGCTGTTTGAAATTCCTGGCAGAGCATTTCTATAAGCTTAGAGTATACGTGCATAAAAGGTACTAATTTTTAAATTAATTTATTTACTGGATGAATTATTTTTGTACATGAAAACGGACATATCGCCTATATGTATTTTAATTGTTTGTTAGTTTAAATTTATTTTATTTCATTACATGCTTTTGTAATATAACATTGAACTAGACCATGTCTAAATTTGAATTCTTTTCTGCTAGACCGAATTGACTTTTGTTGTTTTGTTTTGTTTAACCAACTATATATATAGATAAATAATTTCCACTCTGTATGGACTTAATATCAGGATGATTATTAATAAATATGTTTACTTGTGTCATGGTTTTTGGAATTTTCTAAATAAATTTACAAACATCAAGATCATTTTAGTAGGTTATTTTCACTTAGGTAATGTTTTTGTTTCATTTTTTAGAAAAAGTTAATTGTGAGCTGAGGTGAAGTAAAAAACTATATAATCTTGTAATTGTGAGGACATGGTCATTCGTGCTTTAACATCTAGCACTTTCAACTTTTATATTGTTGTGTCAAGTTTTTGCACACATTATTGAATTCCAATGATTATTTTCTTTGGAAATACAAACGTGCTCTGACAAACTTCTTGCTCCAAGACGTTCACTGAAATTTATGCTAATTTCAAACCTGGAATTATATTACATTAACTCATTGAAAGATTGTTGAAATATTGGCACCCTATAACCTAATACAGACATGTCGCCGCCTTCAGTTTTTCGATTACATTGGGACTTATTCTGAGGTTTCGTTAAATTATTAGGAATAGTGACTGTAATTTTTTGATTATTTTAGGATTTATGTAGCAATACCACAAGTTTTTTTTCTCATTTTCTCTTAGTGTGAACGATTATTTTTCCATAAACATGTATTTCTGCCATAGAGAACAATGCTAAATTGTCAATTTGACAAAAACAACCTAACAGAAAGTATAACTCTTACATGATTCACAAATTACAGATAGTGTTGTTGTTCATTTCTGAATGATATGTTCACTACAATTAAAGCTCCGCCCACCTGGGGTTTTACACTACGTACCTATATTATACCAGTAAGTGTCACTGCAATAAGCTGACATGCGTCCTTTCTGACTGTGTGATATACTGTTGCCCTAACTGTTATCACGGTGTTTTATTTGTATGCCTTAAAGCTGATGGGTGTTAAAATAAACACATCTTCAGCCCTACCTCACTAAGAATATCAACTGCCTCAGACACCAATCTTAGGTAGAGAATTTGACCAAGTAATGCGATGTAATTTAAGAGGGAAAACCTAGACAGGGCAAGCAGTTATGTTGTCACAGATTTACACTGTCATATGTTGTTAAATAAGACCATTAAACAACACTTAATATAAAGCGTAGTCAAGAAACGGAACATAGTTCAAGAAACTAAAACTGATCTGATTAATAAAAATACTACATACTCTAGAGAACTTTTCGCTATCGCGGATGATAATGTTGGTTTATGGATTGTTAAAACTATTTGTAATTCCTTTCCTGTAATAGATTTAATTCTGTGCTTAAATTAGTCCTTGAATCGTTTTAATATCTTCCTTTAGGAATATAAACAACAATCCTATCAGGGTTTATATTTGGATTGTTTTTATTTGGATTGTTTCTATTTGGATTGTTTCTATTTGGATTGTTTTTATTTGGATTGTCTCTATTTGGATTCTTTCTATTTGGATTGTTTCTATTTGGATTGTTTTTATTTGGATTGTTTCTATTTGGATTGTTTCTATATGGATTGTTTTTATTTGGATTGTTTTTATTTGGATTGTTTCTTTTTGGATTGTTTTTATTTGGATTGTTTCTATTTGGATTGTTTCTATTTGGATTGTTTTTATTTGAATTGTTTCTATTTTGATTGTTTCTATTTGGATTATTTCTATTTGGATTGTTTCTATTTGGATTGTTTTTATTTGGATTGTTTCTATTTGGATTGTTTTTATTTGGATTGTTTCTATTTGGATTGTTTTTATTTGGATTGTTTCTATTTGGATTGTTTTTATTTGGATTGTTTCTATTTGGACTGTTTCTATTTGGATTGTTTCTATTTGGATTTTTTCTATTTGGATTGTTTTTATTTGGATTGTTTCTATTTGGATTGTTTCTATTTGGATTGTTTTTATTTGGATTGTTTCTATTTGGATTGTTTTTATTTGGATTGTTTCTATTTGGATTGTTTCTATTTGGATTATTTTTATTTGGATTGTTTCTATTTGGATTGTTTTTATTTGGACTGTTTCTATTTGGATTGTTTCTATTTGGATTGTTTCTCTTTGGATTGTTTTTATTTGGATTGTTTCTATTTGGATTGTTTCTATTTCGATTGTTTCTATTTGGATTGTTTTTATTTGGATTGTTTCTATTTGGATTGTTTCTATTTGGATTGTTTTATTTGGATTGTTTCTATTAGGATTGTTTCTATTTGGATTGTTTCTATTTGGATTGTTTTTATTTGGATTGTTTTTATTTGGATTGTTTCTTTTTGGCTTAATTCTATTTGGATTGTTTTTATTTGGATTGTTTTTATTTGGATTGTTTCTATTTGGATTGTTTTTATTTGGATTGTTTTTATTTGGATTGTTTCTATTTGGATTGTTTTTATTTGGATTGTTTCTATTTGGATTGTTTCTATTTGGATTGATTTTGTTTGGATTGTTTCTATTTGGATTGTTTCTATTTGGATTGTTTCTGTTTGGATTGTTTTTATTTGGATTGTTTCTATTTGGATTATTTCTGTTTGGATTGTTTTTATTTATATTGTTTCTATTTGGATTGTTTCTATTTGGATTGTTTCTATTTGGATTGTTTTTATTTGGATTGTTTCTATTTGGATTGCATTTATTTGGATTGTTTCTATTTGGATTGTTTGTTTTTGGATTGTTTGTATTTGGATTGTTTTTATTTGGATTGTTTCTATTTGGATTGTTTCTATTTGGATTGTTTTTATTTGGATTGTTTCTATTTGGATTGTTTTTATTTGGATTGTTTCTATTTGAATTGTTTTTTTGGATTGTTTCTAATTGGATTGTTTTTATTTGGATTGTTTCTATTTGGATTGTTTCTATTTGGATTGTTTTTATTTGGAAATACTAAAGACATATTGGTCTGCAACCCATCTAAATGATTTTGATCTAATATTCGTCCAACTATGATATATACGCAATTGTTCAATTTCGTTTATATGACGTGAAATTCGGAATTGGTCAAGTATGCGGATATCATCGTTCTCTTAAACAGAGTTGTGTTAACGACGATATCTTGCCGTAGCTATTGCGTCGATGACATTATATTAATAATAATAATAATAATAATAATTATTATTATTATTATTATTATTATTATTATTATTATTATTATTATTATTATTATCTCAATCAGACGTAGCTATTGCCTCGTTACATTTTAATCATCTCTGTAAACTATAATTCCATTGCTACGACCTGATGATATCAACGAAGATAAATTGGAGTATGATAGCGTCGCAGTGTGTAATTTATTTGTGTAGTCTGTAGTTCGGACTGTAGCACAACAATACAGACTGGAACATCAGAATATAGAATCCCTAGACACAGGCTAGAACATCTGATCATACAGACCCTAGGCACAGTTTGGAAAATAAGAATATAAAGACGCTAGACACGCACTGGAACACATGAAAATACAGAACCGAGATCCAGATTCGAAAACCAGAACATACAGACCCTAGACACAGACTGGAAAATCAGAATGTACAGACCTAGATACAGGCTAGAACACCTTTTTATACCTACACACACAGAATATATTGACGCTAGAGACATACTGGAACACCAGAATATACAAACACTAGAAGCAGATTGGAACACCAGAATATACAGACCACATATACAGACTGGAACACCAGAACAAAATACCCTAGACACGGAGCAGAACACCGGAATATACAGACCTCGTAGACAGACTGGAACTCCAGAATGTACAGACCACAGACACAGACTGAATGCGAGCAAAAGGTTCCACAAAGTTTCTTAAAACATTAGTGAAGGTAGGACACTTTTAGTGCTAAATTAATCTGACAGTGACCCTCCTTAAATTATTTCTCGATTCTTGTGTATTGTGCGCCTCGTGACAATTAAGCCGTATGCGCACTGGTACATTCAAACTGGATAAACATTAAGTTCGAGCTAAAATAATTTCAGCAAGCAATAATTATAATCAAACAGTAGTTACCAATGTCTCTCGATTTTAATATGAAAACTTGTAGCACAAATAGTGCAGACTTCCACCACTTAACAAAATTATTAGTATTCATCATGTTTAGAAAGATTTCCTTATAAAAACCTTCACGTGTCTTGGTATTATCTACGTTTCCCTTGATCGAGTTTGCAAGTCTAATCATCATCTTTCACAGATGTACATCAAAGCTCAATATATTAAACTACGTTTGCCTGCATAACAATTGAGCTGATGAAGTAACATTTCCTATTAAAACAACCATCTCACTGTTTGTAGTTTAAGCGTCTCCTTTATGTTGATTAAAAAAACAATTTTCCGCTCAGAATCTACTTTTGATGAAACTAATCTGAAATTCTGAAATTCAAAAATGATCTGCAATCGTCTCTTAATACATCCATTGTCCAGAAAATGAGGTGAACATTTTATAAGTCTAGATGTATATCGACTTGCAAAAAATATAGATGAGAGCAAGTTTCCAAACAACAATGCAAAGACTGCTTAACGTTTTAAGTATAAAAATAGCAACCGTAACAATAACAAGATCAGACAACGTCGAGCACAGGCTTTTATACAAATAGAGTAAAACATGTCGAGCACAGGCTTTTATACAAATAGAGTAAAACATGTCGAGCACAGGCTTTTATACAAATAGAGTAAAACATGTCGAGTACAGGCTTTTATACAAATAGAGTAAAACGGCGTTAGTAATGACATCCTTGAGTATAGGTTTGCATTTGGTTGTAAAGTTTGTTTTCTTTTAATTGCACATGTTCTTCATATTAAATTCTCCCAAACTTTGCGGTTTTACCATCACTGACCTCATAAGTTATATTGAAAATCAGATCACGAATCTAAATGATTCATTATAATCCCTTCAATAGCGAATTATTCCTAATAAAATAATTCCATTGGAGTGGAGTAGTTTAGAACGAAGCTTAATAGTTGGTATGTTTACTGAATGAGGATATTCTCATGGTACAACTGGAAGGCCATTCTGAATGAACCAACGCATTACCGACAATTTCTGTTCCTGCAGTCAGCATCTGCTGTAAATTTCTTATCTTTCATATAGGCGCCACCTATAATTGTCACAAGTGATGCGAAATAATGATTTGCTTTGCATACTGTATTAAAAATGTCTTCAAAAAGCATGTGGTAATAAAATGCGTATAACATTGGCACTGTCCAAATATCCGATATTATCGCCTCCCATTTCACTGTTCAACACTCCTTGTTGGGACTCAGTTTGTTTTAAGTTTTGTTTTTGGAGAGTTTCAGCCATTGAATGTTATTCAACGGTAAAACAGTATATATTTATAATAGACTTTGACTACGATCATAATGAAGCATTCATATCCAACTCATTTCATTCAATATTCACATGTCTGTTTTATGATATTAATTTGGAAATGTTAAGTCCATATCCTTTATATTTCCTTTTCTTTATACTGCACAAAAAACATTGGATGTTTGCCTAGGACAATACATCTATGGATTCGTCCCTTTTAACTAAAATTATTGTGTTTGTGCTCAACATTTGGAAGAAAAGAATTTTAGTATCAAATATCCTTTGATACTGCAGCTAATCGGGTTTGAAGACTATGCTATTGGTGATGAAGGCTTTGTTTAGAGATAAAGACACTGCTATGTGAGATGAATACTATGTACTATGGGATGAAGACGTATTTAGGATGAATACTGTGTTATTTAGGATAAAGACTATGTTATGTGGGAGGAGGACTATGTTATTCGGGACGAAAGCTATTTGAGACGAAGACTCTTTCCTTTAGCATGATGGCACTGGTATATGGGATGAAAACTATGTTTTTGTGATAAAGACTATATTATTTGGGATGAATACTATGTTATTCGTGATGAATACCATGGTATTGGTGATGAAAACTATGCTATTGGTGATGAAAACTATGCTATTGGTGATAAATATTATGCTATTGGTGATGACTAATGTGATATTGATGATGAATAATGTGTTATTCGTGATGAAAACTATGCTATTGATGATGAATACTATGCTATTGGTGATGAATACTATGCTACTGGTGATGAATACCATGGTATTGGTGATGAATACTGAAAACTATGCTATTGGTGATAAATACTATGCTATTGGTGATGAATAATGTGCTATATGTGATGAATAATGTGTTATTAGTGATGAATACTATGATATTGGTGATGAATATTATGCTATTGGTGATGAATACTACGCTATTGGTGATGGATAATGTGCTATTGGTGATCAGGACTTATTTGGGATGAATACTATGCTATTGGTGATGAATAATGTGCTATTGGTGATGAATACTGTGATATTCGTGATGAAAACTATGTTATTGCTGATGAATATTATCTATTCGTGATGTCTACTACGCTATTCGTGGTGAATACTATGCTATTCGTGATGAATATTATGCTATTGGTGATGGATACTATGATATTGGTGATGGATACTATGATATTGGTGATCAAGACTTATTTGGGATCAAGACTATGCTATTTTGAATGAAAACTATGTAATATAAGATGAAAGCTTTTTTTGTCATGAAGACTCTGATATATGGGATGAAAACTATATTATATTAGAGGAAGACTTATTTAGAATGAATACTATGTTATTTGGGATGAAGACTATGTTATTTTCGATTAAGGCTGTGTTATTTAGAATGAAAACTGTTATTTGGGATGACGACTATGTTATTTAGGATGAAGACTATGGTATTTGGAATGAAGACTATACTATTTGGGATGAAGACTGTGTTATTTAGGATGAGAACATTTTTTGTGGGGTATAAAGACTGTGTTATTTTTAGATGAATACTATGTTATTTGGGATGAGGACTGTTTTATTTGCGTTTAAGACTCTTTTATTTGGGATGAAGAATATGGTATTTGGAATGGAGACTATACTAATTGGGATGAGGACTGTGTTATATATGACGAGAACTATTTTATTTGAGATAAAGACTATGTTATTTGAAATGAATATCATGTTTTTGTTTTAATGAATACTATTATATTGGTGATGAATACTTTGCTATTGGTGAGAAAGACTTATTTGCGATAAAGACACTGGTATACTGGATGAAATCTATATTATATATGAGGAAGGCTTATTTAGAATAATAAATACTCTGAATACTATGTTACGTGGGATGAAGACTATGTTATTTCTGATAAAGGTTATTTTATTTAGGATGACGACAATGTTATTTGGGATGAAGGCTATGTGTTTTTGGATGACTAATTTGTTTTTAGATCGATGCCTTTTTTAGCATGAAGACACTGTTATTGGGATGAACACTATGTTATTGTGAATGAAGACTATGTTAGCTAGGATGAAGGCTATGCTATTTAAGATGAATACTATGTTATTTAGAATCAAGACGATGCTATTGTGAATGAAGACTATGCTATTGGGATGATGACCTTTTGGGATAAAGACACTGCTAGTGGGATGAAACTGTATTAGCTTGGATGAAGACATTGATATTGGGATGAAAACTGAGTTATTTTGGATAACGACACTGCTATTGGGATACAAACTGTGTTAGTTTGGATGAAGACACTGCTATTGGGATGAAAACTGTGTTAGTTTGGATGAAGACTGCTAACTTAATGAATAGCTTATTTTGTAAGAATTCAATTTAAATGCGAAGTATATTGTATATTACACGATGACGATGCACAGTTAAATCAATCATGTATGAGAGGATTGATAATGGAAAAGCCATACAAGTGCCTTATATTATTCCGTACAGACCAAACAAGATCTTGAATATAAACACATTACTTGTAGATTAAATTCAAGGGGTGGCAATGCGTTACAAACTATCCTACAACTTATTGTACATTGAGCAAATAATGATGATATTGGAAAAACATTATCACTAAAAGCTAAATAAGAACAGAAATTCTCTAGCTAGAAAGTGGACGAATAAAAGACGATCGTGGGGTAAAAAGTCTATACTATTTTCTTAGTTTGGAAAATGGACATGACAAAATGAATCATTAAATAAAATGACACAGCAAAAGCAGTCACACAATATCTTAAACGAGTAATGTCATCCTAAAAGTGTTCTATTCAAGTTCAAAGGAATAGAAAGTTCCGAATACACTTCGGATGATCAAATGTACGCATCACAATGACATTATCCATATATATGTGGACAAATTATAACAGTCCTACGGTCACGGAATTGTATAAACCCTTGTATTTATTAAATCATAATCACCAAAGAGTGATCAAGTGCAGAAATTTTGCCACGAGCAGCACAAACAACGGCAGCTATGTTAAAGCTAAGTCCCATCTGGAGAGACAAGAATATCTGTCTGAAAACTAAAATCAGACTATTTATTGAGAGTACTAGTCATCTCAATCTTTATGTATTCATGTGAGGCCTGGACAATGACAGCAGAATTACAACGCATAATCCAAGCACTTGAAATGAGATGCTACAGAACCATCTTACATTGACCACATCACAAATGAAGTGCGTAACACCATCAGGCACAAAGTAGGCCATTATGAAGACCTCCTCACCAATGTCAAAAAGAGAAAGCTGAAATGGTATGGCCATGTCACTAGAGCCAACAGTCGGCATGGTAATGTTCAAGGAGGAAGAAGGAGAGATAGACAGAGAAACAAAGTGGAGTGACAACATCACATAATGGACTAGGCAGAGTTTTGCTGCGACACAGGCATTGACACGTGATCGAGACAAGTGGAGGGAACTGGTCAGATGTTCCGCAGCACAGTGCCTCAACGGCCACACTAGTTCAAGAAACTGATGATAATTTATTAAATACATGTTCTCGAGTTTTGTTTCTTTGTACAACGATACCAGAGGGTAATTAATGTATATTGTGTTGTATTTCAAATTGGTGATTTCGGTTGTCCTATGCCGTACGTGCGAAGAGCTTTCGATGAGAAGAACCGAATGCCTTCAGAGCACAGACGATGTTTGTGCATAAATACATCACCGTAGGTAAAACATTACATTTCGGATAGTCTTATCACTATGTGGTCTGCTCTAAGGACTCGCATATCTTCAGCTGTAGAGGTATGCAGGTTTATTAATGTCTTGTAAATAATATATAATTTTTGTACTATTACGCGTAGGTTGGTATGTTTGCTATGTAAATGTTGGTTTACGCAGTATTATGCACATATTTATATTCTTGTTTGCGACTCAGCAAAGGATTTATATCGGATAGGGTTAGGTTTTTTTCTGAATCTGTTGTTATGTAATTATTGTGCTAATAATGTAAACTGTATAACCTACATTCATCACGTCATTGGGCTTTGCCTGATATGCCCGTGTAATGTATCACTGTATTGGATTTTCAGCTGTGTAGAGACGTCCAGAGTATCTGGAACGTCCAGAGGATTTGGACTATCTACGGTTTCTTTGGTGTCTAGAGTTCCCAGAGTGACCCGAGCGATCAAAGTTATTGGTGTGGTAAGGGTTGAGATTTTTGTTCACTTGTGAAATCACTGTGAATTATTCACCTTGTTCTTTGTACCGTGTAAGGTTATTTATATGTATTTATTTTCATTTGTTGCATTATTAGGTTGGTGCAAATTATGTTTATTTGTCCAGTATTTGGAACTTATACATGCACGTTTTAATCATAAGTCTTTCCTCAATCAAATTGTTCCTAATTAAACGTTGTTAGTGTTGTTCGTGTTGTAAGGGGTGCTCATGGAGGGGTAGCACCTCCGGTGGGAGTAGCAGTCGTATCCTCTTGGGGGTAGCTAGTCCACCTTTGGTCCTCACTTGGCACCCAGCTCTCACCTGTGGATCCAAGAAGCTGTAGCATGCACAGCGGCCACACCACGGGCAACGGCTTCGACTGGCCGGCTAAACCAGGTTGAGGGTAACCTGCAGGTCTCAAACCTTCAGTGAGTCAGGGATTGTCACTCCTCGCATGTGAAGACTGGACCCCGGCGGACTGCGCGGAGGAACCACCAGCTGGTCAACGGGCAGAAAGACGGACCCAGCAAAGCGTTGTGGAGCGCCAAGAGCACGTCAAGACACGTTGGACTCCTTGGTCATCCACTGCATCCAGTCTCCATTCCGGCCGTATTGACTACGTCATGCCACTTGAGAAAATGGAGCCTGGACGAGAGAGTAAGGCTGACGTAACACAACTCTCCCTCACTTTAATCCAATTCACGCGCAAGTCATTCATATCGTCATCATCATCATCATCTGTTCCATGTCCTGCGGCGATGGGCGAGCTGCGACGCGGTAGGTGTGGATGCACTGGCAGCCGTAGTGGCGGACCTGAACGCAGGCGGCTCAGGCCATAGGGTCGTCTTCCATTGACCTGAAGCAGAAATGGATCTCGGCAGCCGTCGGAGCGACAAAGCAGACCTTTTTAGGATAGCGCTGCTTACCTCCGTAGCCTGAGGAAGGGGCTAGAAAAGGTGCCCCAAAAACGCCTGCTTCAACCACCGCGACCAGCTTACAGCGGCTGGAGGGAATCCCATTCTTGCGGTCGAAACACAAGGAAAACCCAAAAGGTTTCACTCACTCTTGGTGAGTGGAACATACGCACTATACTGGATCGTGTTTAGGCTGACAGACCGGAGAGAAGAACTGCCCTGATTGCAAGAGAACTTGCCCGCTACAAGAAAGAGATAGCAGCACTGAGTGAAACTCGCTTGGCCGACGAGTGCCAGCTGACTGAAGTTGGAGCTGGATACACCTTTTTCTGGAGTGGACGTGGCACTGATGAACGTCGTGAGGCTGGAGTTGGTTTCGCAATCAATTTGACACTGTCAACAGGGAAGGCCTTTGGAAAATCATGGCCATATTTGGATGTCCAGAGGTCTTGATTGAAATGGTGAGGCATTTTCATGACGGCATGCTTGCCAGAGTTCAGGACCAGGGCAATTACTCCGAACCCTTTGCCATCACGAATGGTGTGAAACAAGGATGAGTTTTGGCCCCCACTCAGCCTCATGTTCTCCGCAATGTTGATGGATGCTTTTAAGGACAGTGATGTGGGAGTAGGTCTCTGTTACAGTATGGATAGGAAGTTATTCAACCTGAGGCGGCTTCAAACCAAATCCAAAGTCCAAATAGCGAACATTCGCGACCTCCTGTTTGCAGATGACCGTGCCCTCAATTCCAACACGGAGGCAGGCATGCAACAGAACATAGACCTGTTTCCCACAGCGTGCACTAACTTCGGACTCACCATCTCTACCTGCAAGACCGAGGTTCTACACCAGCCAGCCCCTGGAGAAGATTACCTGGAACCATCTATCACTATCAATGGCCAAAAGCTCAGAAATGTAGACAGGTTCACATACCTCGACAGCACTCTCTCACAAGCAGTTCACATTGATGACGAGGTCAATACAAGGATTGCCAAAGCCTGTGTAGCTTTTGGCAGACTCCGCTCTAATGTCTGGGACAAGAGAGGCATCAGGCTTGCCACCAAACTAAAAGTCTATGCACCGGTTGTTCTCCCCACCCTCCTCTATGCTTGCGAGACCTAGACTGTGTATAGCCGCCATATTAAGAAACTGAACCACTTCCACATGAGTTCCCTGAGGCAACTATTGAAAATTAGATGGCAGAACAGGGTTCCGGACACAGAGGTGCTCACGCAGGCTGGCATGACAAGCATCCACACCATGCTGTGCAATTCACAACTCCGATGGGATGGCCATGTCCGCATGCCAACAGAACGCCTACCCAAGAAAATCTTCAATGGAGAACTGCAGCAGGGCAAGAGATCTCATGGCGGTCAAAAAAAAGGTACAAGGACACCCTCAAGGCCTCGTAAAGAACCTAGGCATTGATCCTGACAGCTGGGAGAGTGTCGTTGCTGATCGATCTGCTTGGCGCAGTCAAGTTAATGCCGTTGCGTCAGCCTTTGAGCACAAAAGACTGGTGCGCGCAGCTGAGGAACGTGATCAAAGCGAAGAGTTCTTTTAAGTTCTGTACAAAAATTATAGTCTCGAAACGGCTTCCTATTTTGGTATCATGAAAAAGAAATATTGTTTTTACCACATACTAATATTAAGAACATCGACGTTAATCACTTATATAGAAATAAACGTTGACGTTTCTGACGATGCAAGTACATATAATAATCAGAACCATTATTAACAAAAACAGCAGATGAAAGTGCCTATGCGTTTGAACGAATTTATCAACGTGGCGGCCGGCGATTTCTACAACTACTACAGGTTGTTCCTGGCAAAGTCGTTCTTGGTGCAGTATAATTTCTGACGGAAACACCTAAATTCAAATTCAGACGAGGACATGCCGCAATTCATTGCGATCAGGCATATTAAACAAACACTTGTTGAGTGATTGTTTGAATGTCAGTATGCTCAGAAAATTTCTTAAATAAAGTTCAGGCTTATCTGAGATCTCGTGACTACCAGGTATACTATTTAAGAGTTGAATAATGAAATTGCTCGTAGAATTTGTATGAAAGCTATTAATGCAATCACGAACAAAAATATATACACAACGACATGACTCTGTCTGAAAACAATAAGTGCTTTGTAATGTGATTGTCATGATAGGTATACAAACCTGATCTTAAAAGTAGTACAAGGAGCAACTGATCCAGTCTGGAGTGTAATCAAAATACAATTTACAGCGTGGTTGTTGTTGTTGTTGTAGATTTTAAATCCATTTTCAGCACAATATAGGCTATAGATAGCTTTCAGTATTAATGGTGGAGGGATAAGCCTGGAAAACCTCCGGAAAGAACCACCGACCAACGTGAAACTACTGGCGAGCTTTCTAACATACCTACATTGGCCGAATGTGAGACTAGAACCCACACAGACAGAGTTGAGATGTCAGTGATCCGTAACGGATAGCGCTTTAGACCACTCGGTCACTCGCGGCCCCTTACAGCGTGGTAAGATCCACGGTATACTTACAATCACAACTAGATTCAACTGCTCATCAAGGTGGATGTGTAGGTGAACAGGCACAAGTAATTCCTGAAGATACGCAATTACCATCGCCTTCAACTGGCTCATCGACGTCGTTTACACTCCGGAGAGATCAACATAACATTTTTACGCGTGGGACCGAGACTACTATTAAATCTTTTTACGGTAAACTGTCGTGGGTTATTAGGCGAATACTGCCGCAACATTACTGTTTTTCAGCAAGCACAGTGAATGTTATTTTGCTATTCAGCGTCATGACAAATTCAGTATCAATGGCGCGCTTATATTATAGTCACATCGCTTATATCTAGTTATTTTTTCTTTACTACATCATCGCCATTTCCAGTAGTTTAATTATTATTCACTGCGCAGTCTATGATAACCTTTCGCAGCTGAGACATTCTTCTGACTTAAGACACTGGCACACTGCCAGATAAACTAAATTTAAACTTTCAATACAATCATCAACAATCAAAACATTTATAATGGAAATAATATGTCCTTTAGACCAATGAATCGTTATAGCATCTTCTAGAGTCCATGCATATTTATAAGTCGTTAAGGAGCTCTCAGCGACACTCACACGATCAAAAATAACATTATTTAGTACAATTTGTTTCTGATTAAATCCAGGAATATCAGCTTAAATATTATGACGTCATGTAACTGCCGCAACATACCACAATGGCACATGTAAATCTGTAACTTTTTGTCTTTATGTAACATATAATTAATGTTAGGGGTGTATGGGGTATCCTGGGAGTGTTTAATCCCTCTGGCTGGTTAAGCAGTCATTCACCTTCGTGGGTAAGTCGCCCAACTTTAGTCCCCACTTGGCACTAAGCTCTCACCTGTGGCTCCAAGAAGCTGTGACATGCTCAGCATCGACTTGCCGGCTAAACCAGGCTGGGGGTAGCCGACAGGTATTAAACTCTCGATGAGTTAGGCTTACATAGCATGTGAAGAATTTACTCGGCTGCCTGCGCGGAGGAACCACCAGCTGGTCAACGGTCAGAAAGTAAATTCTCAGCAAAGCGCCGTGGAGTGCCAAGAGCACGACGAGATACATATGACGTCTTGGTCATCCATTGCACTCACCTCTGTTTGCAGCCGTCAATACATTGCCGTGCTGATGTACCCAGATGGGTTTGGACGAGAGAGTGCGGTTGACAAACTGAGCAACTCTCCCTCACTTATAACAAAGTCAACGCGCGAGTTATTTGTGTCATCCACGAATCCTAACTAATCACCCCCTAAAGTTATGTGCCGACAGCTAAGCTACGAAGTTTCAGGTTTAGATACACTGGCAGACATAGCCTCAAACTTTCACACAGGCAGTATATGTCATTAGGGTCGTTCACCACTGACATGGAGCAACAGTGGAGTCCGACAGCCACCTGATCGACTGGGCAGCCCTTTTCACGAATGCGCTGCTCGCCTTCGTGAATGAGGAAGGGTCTAGAAACGATGCCCTAAACATTGCCTTGATCTAAACGCCCCTAGCTGAGGATGGCGGAGACCCTACTGCAGCATTCTAAATACAAACCAAAAACAAAAATGAGGATTGTTCCTCGAAAATCGGTCAATCTATTATTCACTGCCATGCTGAAAAAATGCGTTCAGAGACGGAGAAGTTGGAGTCGGCATCAGATACCCAACAAACTATTTAATCGCAAGAGGCTTCACAACAATTGTCAAGACAACAAGCATCTGGCACCTCTGTTACGTATATTTGATTTAAGTCATTTATTTTTTATTGTTTGTTTGTCAGATTCAAATTTGACATTTTAAGTTTAAGATTCATTCATTGGGAGATATTTTCTTTAGAAAGTGGGATGACATGTACTCTTAAGAATAAACACCAGGTGTTGACCACATTTCTGACCTGTCTTCCGAGTTGTAAACAAGCTTTTAAAATGAGTGGTTGATTCCAAGTACATTATGGAGCTTTGTTATAAACATTTTTCGATTTTTAGTTAGGTCATGCGGTGTGTACGTGATGTTTTGAACGTAAATATGTGCTAAAAGATTCTAGAAGATCATGTGACCCCTTTCTTGTTTATGTAAAAACAGGTATATAAATTATGGAGTGAACTATTTAGTAGAACTTAGGCTGTTAGAATATTAAGTTGTGTCGTTTTGAGTTATTTTAAATTACCTTGTGTTAGAAATTATTTCAATTTTTATTAGAGGATTTATTTTGTTATTTATCTGGAAAAGAATTGTGATCATAGAATTGTATTACCAAGAACCGACTTCATCACGTGACATCGTCTTTCATCTTGGATACTTTACTAAGATTCGAACTTGGAATTCTTTGGACATTCTATTACCAGGATTTTTGCAATTTCTCTAATGGATAATATTTTGAATTATTTTTGGATTAATTTTCGATTAATTTTGGAATTGATTCTTAAACCCGTAAGTTTATTTCTCTTTTCTGGAAAATATTTGTGGTCAATAAATTGTTTATTAAGTTTTTACAAGTTTGTTATTTTCACTCTTTCTATGTTACTGTTTATTCGAGCCTAAGCGCGTAACACCTCTTTTTTGCTGATGACTGCGTCCTCAATTATAGCTTTGAAGCAGACCTGCAATTGAACGTTGACAAGTTCTCCAGCTCCTGAACAAGCTTTGGCCTCACCATCAGTACCAAGAAGACTAACGTCTTGCACCAGCCGGCCCCTCGAAAGCCCCATGTTGAGCCAAACATCACCGTAAACAGCCAAAGCCTCAACTTAGTAAATCGCTTCACCTTCCTTGGCATCAAACTGCCAGAGTCAGCGTAACTTTCGGGAGATTTTATCCCAACGTCTGGAATAGAAGAGGTATCAGCATCCAAACCAAACTAAAGGTCTACAGGGCAGTTATGCTCTCCACACTACTTTACGCATGCGAGACGTGAACGCTGTATCAATTCCACGCTTGGAAGTCAAGCTATATTCACACCACAAGTATCAGGATTATCCTCATCATCAGGAGGCAGGACAACATTCCAGACACTGAGGTACGTGCCCAAGCAAGTTTCCCCCGGAATCCACCCCATTTTGATGCAGTGCCAGATACGCTGGACGGGACATGTTGTACGCATGCTAGACCACAGGCTGCCTAAGAGACTATTCTACGGCGAGCTACAGCAAGTACAGCGATCCCATGGAAGTCAGAAGCAACGCTTCAAAGACAATCTGAAAGCGACACCGAAAGCATTCAACATAAACCCTGATTACTGAGAGCAACAACAAGTGATCGAGTTACTTGGTGTATATATGTGTTTGTGAGTGCGTGTGTGTTTGTGTCTATATCTATATATCTATATCTACATATATATCCATATATATGTATATATCTATATCTGTATATCTATATATATATATATATATATATATATATATATATATATATATATATATATATTCTTCAGAATAACTAAAGATTTGTTAACGTTTATATTTTCTAAATTCGCCCCATGATGCAGCGGTACGAATCATTGCCAAATACGCATGTTTTTATCCACATAACATGAATCTGTAGCAACTCCGATTACGTATCAGAAAATACGTTTATCATCAATAATACGTTTCTTAAAACATACGCTAACAATTATGATCTTAAATGATTAAACTATGGTCACAATCAATGTCCCTCCCTATTGTCACTAATTTAGCTCTGTCTGGCCAGTGAGCATTAGTTCGGCTTATAAATACGCCTTTTTATGTTGTACCAGTATTTATAAATCAAACGCGGAATCGTGGATAATTAATCTGGTGCAATGTCTTTTATGGTCATATGATCCTCATTCTGCAAAGTTCCCAATTATTTTTCTTCCAAGATCATTTGGGAGTTTACTTTGGTATTAAACATCGTCTGGAATACCCTAAAAATATATATACAGAACAGATATTGTGTCTATGATCGATAAGGTATTATTTCTCTACTTTGAGTTACCTATGGTAAAATTCCAGCACAAGTATATATCCTTTAATAACACTTTCTGACCACAACCGTGTTTGCTAAAATGACTACCAAATCAAACCAAAGCAACTGAATGGAGATATCCTACAAAGTCAAACAATTCAATACATTCAAATCCAGTTAAATCAAAATCTGGTAAATGTCCATTTATTGCAATTCTGGACATCTTTCGTGTCGGATGTTCGAGTCTCTTGAAATATTCACAAAACTCTCCCATTTCAAGAAAACGTCTAGGATAACATGCAGCCAAGTCAACGAAGATATAACATCTTTATAATCCTATTTAATATTCTAAAGCCCACCGTGTCCGTATTTGCAGTAAGGTAGCTGCACGTCGACAGGAAATTCCAATCTTGTCGGTTTGGATGAATGTGATCCTGAGAAAAATTAGCAGCAACTGTACTGATGGAACCGTAAAGCAAATACC
Organism: Unio pictorum; assembly: GCA_030141615.1. Taxonomy (NCBI): domain Eukaryota; kingdom Metazoa; phylum Mollusca; class Bivalvia; order Unionida; family Unionidae; genus Unio; species Unio pictorum. The sequence goes on from JARLTB010000111.1 coordinate 3,326,298, forward strand.
GAGTAATTGATATGCATTAATGCCACAGAATAAAGCAAGACATAACTATGTTACGCCTTAGAACGATTCGACCATTTCTCCTACAACGTTACCTAGGGTAAAATACTTGTTTATCTAGTTAAACAACTGAACTAGCATGTATATCGTTACAGATTGCTTGCGGCGAACGACACTAAAAGCACTGTATGCACGGGTTTTTTACCCTGTCCAATACTCAGTCTCCTGTGAAATTAAGGAAAGTATTGTGTTACACAGTTTAACTGATAGATCGATAGATCGATATATATAAACAGTGATTCTTTCACGCTCTAAAACATACGTCTTATTCAATTACTCTATTAAAACACTCACAAATAGGAAAACTAGAACAAATAATTCATATACAAATGTTCGACTGTAAGATTACAATATTTTCACATAATTTCGCACAATGTAAGTGAGATTCAACAAATCTCATGGAAAGGAAATAAGATTCAAATAATCGAAGTGAACCAAATTGTACTCAATTAAAACAACAATCAAAATTGGAACAACAGCAGTATGATTCATAAATATTTGCTAAAACTTGCAAATGTGTCCCCTGATAAACCACAAAGCTCTCCGGAATCCCTGTGTTCGCAGTGTTCGCCCACTCTTGTATCGGCCGTTCACAGCCTTCATGGATCCATCGTGTCCACAAGTTTACAAATTATTACGGTTTCGTCTTTGTATGACCTTGATGATTACATGATCTTCCAAATCCATATAGACTCACAGACCGACAAACAGCCAGTTAAACCAGCAGACATAAGTACAGAGAGCTACAGATAGCTACATACAGATCCAGACGGCTACAAACAGCAATATACATCTGCAAACAGCTACGAAGAAAGCGAACTTGTCATAATATCAAGTATCTAATTAAAATCTATGGCAGCTTGTAACAAAAAGTTCACAACCAACCATCCATCCATCCATCCATCCATCCATCCATCCATCCATCCATCCACCCACCCACCCACCGATCTATCTATCTATCTATCTATCTATCTATCTATCTATCTATCTATCTATCTATCTATCTATCTATCTATCTATCTATCTATCTATCTATCTATCTATCTTTACCTATGTTGCAACATCTCCAGCGTTATGTAATTGACCAGGATCACTTTTATCACGAATAACCCATGTCACGGTATCGGATTCGTCTTCCGTGACGATACATTTTATTTTTGTTATTCGTTGAGAAATTCTCTCTCTCTTTGCTCCATGAATACTATTGATTAGTTTCGTATTCACCAAAGTTCTCATCGGAAAGTTAGGTTTTATTCTGTCAAGCACGAATCTCCTTTGATTAGGCTTGATGGCAGATAATCTTCCCCATGTTATAATTAATTGAAATAAATGTTTGACTACAAATTAAATTGTTATATTATTCATAATGATTCGAGCAAGAATAACTGCAGTGGTTGATAATTGGATCTACAACTCATTGCAATAAGGCTTGTGTAAAGAAAATATGTGGATACAACCTTCAGAGTTTGCGACAATTGGGTCAATGACAAAAGTCGTGTTCGAAATGTAATAAAGGAGTCCAGGGAAAATCGCAATTATGTGTAGACTGTGGAGGTAGAAAATATAGAGCGATGAAACCATATTTTGATATAAAAAATGAAGGTAATGAATCTCCTATAAAAACGCTGAAGACAGTATTTACCATATAAATGGAACGAGGAGAATTTGTAACATTTCCTATTGCTACAAATTATGAGGCATCATGGAATGGTATGATTAGGAATTATAACTACAAATCGGGTCGGTTAATAATGTTGGCTATGTTAGTGTTACTGTTAGAAAACAGATTTCATTATCAAAGATTTGTATACGAGTGTTGTAATGATATAATCACGTATGATCATATGATTGATCATACTGATTCAGATCAAATAAAATTTAGTTGAATAATTTGCTGGCTATCAAACAGAATTCTGCACGAGGTGGCACAATATAAAATCAAGATCAGTTATATCTACATGCATTTGGAAATATAGAAATTATATCTATATATGCTTTCTGTAATTAACTCAAGTGGAGAAGGGAATGAGGCAATGATAATCGAAATATATACAAATCAGACTGAAATTTGACTATATATCAGTGAAGTTTGATTGAAAATCGAGGAAATGTGAACAACTTTGTAGGATTTTGTAAATACAAAATTCTTATAATAACATTGGTTTATGAGTCGTGATAACGATTTTGCATTCTTTTCTTCTGATCGATTTAATTCCGTGATGGAATTCATCGTTAGTCTGTTGAATTCAATAACTGCTGTAAGTATGCTGATAACCGGAAGTTCCATGGGGGTTCGTTTTATACGAAGACACTAATGAATTATTTGCCTGCAACCCACCAAAATGACTTCGACCTGATATTTGACCAGCTAGGATATACTCTCAATTCTGCTAATGTTATTCCGCTGGCTGTAATCACCGTTAGAAAGCTAATCTTGAGCTCATGCTTGGTTGAGCTCGTTTAAGTTATCTTGGGTGTTGGTAATGTTGTATTAACTACAAGTTGTCTAGCAATTGGTTCGACATTTTTTAAATCCCGAGTTTATAAATTGGTGACCTAATATGGTATACCACAGACGACGAAGGAGATAATTTGAGGTATGCATTTGCTGCTGCTGATAGCAACGATTGACTCTTATTCATCCAAAATCATCTTCTAGAGTCATGAACCAATAACTTCATGCATCATTGTTTTGTCAGATATTATAACAGCAATTGCTTTATAATTATGAATAATTCCTCTTGCTAAAAGAGCTCGAAAATGTATATCAAAGACATATTGTCTAACAAATCCAAATGTTCCAGTGAGAAACAATAGATCGAATATAATGTTGTGAAGCATAGCTAAGATAATTGCAAACCAGAATCAACATTCTTATCACGGCCTATCAATTTGTTCAGATTGTTCCCGATGTACATTTATCCTCAAAGAAACTTCACTATTCCCAAGAGTGTTAAGCACAATTGGATTTTGTTCCTGGCAATCTACGAGTTCAGCGTGTTGGAAAGCAATACATATTTGTAGTGATGTTGATAACCCTTACTGTGTTGCTGTCTGCCATGTGAATAAATCTTTAATATTGCTTTGAACAGTGTCTGTGGTCATCGTCAACTATGACAATGTTACTTTACCACTAAGGAAAGCAACAATTGTTATTCATTCAGCGATGGAGTCATCGTTGGCGTCCACAACGAAAGTTTTGTTAGCTATACCTAACCTGCATTAACCGCAGTAGCACGCCATATTGCAATATTTTCGGTGGCGTGTCTAATACATATCAGGGTATATTTAGCGCCAAATATAACAATTCTAACATGTCTACAGAATCCACAGATATAAAGTGGTCTGTTACAATTTTCTGCTGCTCGAAATGAAAATCCACTCAACTTAAGCCAAAGTCCAAAGCATATATAATCCCTCCACGCACAGCCGATGCAAAGGCATTACCACTGACTGGGCAGAAAATATGAATACAAATGTTCGATATATTAGCCATTGACAATGTTTAACACAAACATATTATATCGATAGATACTCACCTTTCTCTAGAAATCTCGACGCACACATTATCGTCAACACGTATTAGTTGCCTGATGTGGTCTTAAGGAAGTACAGTATTAACATAGTCAACCATTATTCTGCTCATTTGAAAAATGCTGGAATAGTTTGCAGATTAGCCTTGGGAATCATCTGATTGTGATTTCCTACCGTTTTCCAAGTATGACAAGATCTAGAAATTTATTTTTAAGTCAATAACAATGATTGAATAGCTTGTAATAAGACTTATCTACTCCTAAAAGACGCGACAAATACTTTTCATGATCGAAAATAACAATTTCCTGTGTATACAACTTTGTAACAACAACAGGTCACAGACCACCCTCAAATGCAGGCAGGTACCTCAGGTGGTCTCTGTCATTCATGAGGACAACATTATTTGCAAAATGACAAACTGCTACGTATGTGGATCTCGATTCTCTAATAGCACTCTGCAACAAACTCAGGGTTTAGTTATTTTTTGACGTCACTTGATTGTTTCTTGTCACCCTGATTAAAATAAAGAGAATATGGATAACAAAGATTATCGTTGTTATCAATATTTTTAATCAGTAAGTAACTGGAGCAAACGTGACGTCATGAAAGACTGATCAATACATGTTTCAGCTAGCTCAAGGAATAAGTTCCATATTAACAGTTTTCTCACAAACTCGTGCTGACAAATCTCAAGTAGTTATCGATACTCGCTAGAAGTCACTGTGCGTATTATAACGAGTCTTGAGACCATGTTTGATGGCAGATTGACACAATAGAAAGGGGGCACTAATAAAGCCAAATACTAATTACCGAATACGAAATTTCACTAGAATACGAATTTATAGATAAAGAGAACGTACCAAAAAATACAATTTCTGAGAAGCTTATGTATCCATGAAACTTTGAATAGGGACACGCTTCGAATAATCACCAATAAATGATGAAGAACTCTACATGAATGGTTCTTTATTCGCCATCATAAAATGGAGACAAGGATACTTTTGACTCAACAAATCTACTTCTTTTAAGAAAAGACAGTGACCTTGACATCTTAGAAATTAGAGTAATTGCAATAGTAGTATCGTTTTAGTGCGCTTACTTTTTTGTAATTTATAGCGCAATCAAAAATAATGTATCTAATGTTTTGGCACTAAGTGTTTGTAGACATAATATTGGGGAAAAAGTCACAGGAAGTAATGATTTACTCCAATAATAATACCCATAGACTAATCTCCAGGAAGTGTGGAATCGATTCCGTAGATAATGTTTGTAACTGAGAACTAAATCGCAGGTTCTAAGGTATAATCCCAGTGTTACAATGAGCTGGATAAATCTTTTTGTATGCCCAGGCAGTGTATTTACAGCTAAAGGATGGAAACCTACATTTGTCATAGTATCACTCCAGTCTGAATCCTTATTGGGAAGAATAGACTCACCCAAAATCTCTTGCACATCTTAATTTTTTGTTTCGTACCCAAATGTTGGGTATATAAATCCATACCCATTTTGACAAAGCCGAATAGGTAAGGAAACTTATCAGGTTTTGAGCGGGGGTGGTGGCCTTACTTGATTGGGTTTCGTTTCTTGTGTTGATAAATTAATAATTTTATCTGAAACACATTAATCTAGACGATGACAAATTGACAGAATATATGTTTATTCATCAAATCGAAATTGTAATAGCTTACAAGGCTGACCAGATCTACCACTAACCTCATAATGTATGACTCGATCTCCATCATCTATTGCTGACGCTCTAAGAACTTACTCATGCAGAGCAGTGTACACAGTTTAAAAATATAAATGATATTTGTCAGCTCTATGAACCTTTGTTTTCTAACAATAATGGTTTAGAGGTTTAGCAACTAGAGAAAAATCCGAGCACAATTTCTGATAATATTAAGCCAAACCTCCAAGCAGGTACTAGGTATTTAGAGATAGACTTAACACTGTCAGGTACAGGGTTAACTTGCCCTTCTTCCACATTATGTCTTAAATATGTAATACATCGGTATCGAAATAGAATTGTAACACTGAAACACTGAACAGACATCTGCATTTTACGTTGTAAATTGTTTTGTCTAAATTGAGTGGTTGTTGCGCATTCTTAGAAAGAGAACATTTTGACATATTCCTCGTTACAGCTACTACCATGTTTTAAAGGCTGACAACTTCTAATATTAATTATTGACTACCAGTAATACATGTAATATTTACAACCGTTTTCAACGTAATGTATATTTTACTATTAAGGCTGAACAATAAAGCCAAGAAACATAATTTTAGTAGGGACTCATGAACTGTTCTCTTTATGTGTAATGTGTATGCGTTGTTCTGTTTACTTTGAAGCGATGTCAAGCACTATTACATATTCTAATAATATTAGAAATCTAATATATACTTCATGAAAAAAGACAAACTTGAGTGAAAGAAAATCGGTTGCTAACTTGTTTATCAAGCAGAGCATCACTACACTGTCATGGTTTCCTAGAGCATGCGTTAGAAGAGAATGGCTATGAAATGAACCTTACGTGTTAATTTGATAATCTGCTAATATAGCACTTTCAAGGAAATAACAACATGACCAGGAATAAACTAAAAATGTTCAACAGTCAAGATTTCAAAATACTCAAAATGTCTCTCAGATAACCTCTCCAAGTTACTAATAGTCATCTGCCACCAACCCTTCTAATTCTCATTCGACTTCTTAAGTTTAGATAGTTAATTTAATGCATACAACAATATATAATTTACTTTAAAGGACCTTCTTTATATGTACATGCCTCGAGCACATGGCCACAAACATGACTCCAACTAGCGTCATATAGCAAATCCAAGCTAAAAATCCATTAAGATGCAGATCATAAAAGTGAGAATACATGCATTAGGCATTATATAACTAATCAATAGCATAAATAAAAAAAAAACCACTTTGAAAAGACGTAAATCAGAAAACACCTTCCATTCGGATAATATTTCATTCAGAGGCCCTATCACGTTTGAATTGATGACATATGATATATGAAAAATGTAATATGTACTACACAAACGAAATAACTTATCAAATAAGAACAGGACAAAGAGAGTAGAACGAAAATCATAAAAAACTCTGGTATGCATACTATTAGGAACTGAAGTTTTCTTTGTTGTGTCAATCTATATGTTATTATCATTTTAGTAACATGCTTTCAAAAAATTGTTACATATATCAGATTTATATTATATTATATTTTAATTAAATTGTTTGTAGCGTAAGTCATATTTCTTCATGTGCATTTCGTATTCTAGAGAAATAAAGTATTTGTTGAATAGCACAGAGCTTGTTAGTTTTCAATTTTGTCGGGTACATATTTAAAGAGCATAGACTTTCAACAAGTCATAATGTCATATAATTAGAAAAGCAAAATATCTTTTATTATGCATGAGAAATATTTGACTGTTTGTGTTGTGCATCAGTACAGTGCTGTCTGGGGTGAACAGGTGTTTTTCCAGACAAGCTACGGATATCATAATCACGATATGCACGGGTATTTTACCCTGAATATTACTCACTGTCCTATGAATTTAAGCAAGATTAAGGTATAACAGACACTGATCACTTTGGATCTGTCGGGGAGAGTACACATGGTATTTCTATAAGCCATATGGGTGAGTAATAAATTTATATTTTATATGATATGCGAAGTTTATTGAGTTTGTATTGTCATATCGTGTAATAATTCATTTATTACAACGCAGATTTGAAATGTTATGAACTGTGAATTTCAAGTTGTTATTAAGAGGTTTATGTATTAGTATTTTCCAGACCTCATTAATATTACCAGTTTGGTTTTATTGTATCTTAAGAGGCCAACGAGGCTAACAGTCCAACTAGTCTAACGGACGTAACGAGACTGATGAGTTTAGCTAACGAATAGAGCTATCTAGACGTCTATATGTATGTACGTATGTCTGTACATGCGGTGGAACCACGACTGTTGATGTAGCTAATACAAGGGTGCTGTATGCTGTCTGTACGTGTATACGTATGACAAGCTGTATATGTAGTGGATCCATGAAGGGTGCGAGCGGCCGATACAAGAGAATGGGTCAACCCGAGGGAAGTGGTGAAACTGTGCAGTTTACCGGTGTATGAATCGTGCGAGTATACAAGGGTCAAGTAGCATATGTTTATTCCAATTGTTTTTTAAATTGGTATATTTGTATTTACATGAAATTGTTTTGAATCTTAGTTGAATTCCAGGAGATTTATGAATCTTACTGACAGTGCAGAACATTTGAAACGTATTTGAAAACTTGAGATTGTTTGAATTCCAATGCCTAGTCTGTACGTGAAATTATGTGAATATCTTAGTGTGTACTATTATTTGAAACTGAGATTTATTGAAGCTGTATATCAGATAGATATAATATTATTGGTTTATTTTCAAAGTGTGAATGTTAGTATAGTGTGTTTGGATCAATTATATGCTGAGAGCGTGTGAGAATCATTGTATTTTGATATCGTACATTTGTTTCGTTACTTATTAAGTTAATACATTTTCTTCTTTCACACACTGTATTTTAATTATTCACTTAGTCCAAAACCCACTCGGTTTCAGTTCTGCGACACATATATAGGTCTGTTGACATGGATAAAAATAAACATGTGCTCAGCCCCAGGGCTCTTGTCATCTAGGAGAATATTTTCAGCCCCCAAGCTGATGTATCTAAAATAATATTTTCAGCCCCCAAGCTAATGTATCTAAAATAATATTTTCAGCCCCCAAGCTGATGTATCTAAAATAATATTTTCAACCCCATGATGTTGTATGTAAAAGTATAATTGCAGACCTCTAGATGTTGTCATCTAGTTTCAGACCACGGGCTTTTGTAATCTAGAGGCATATATTGAGCACACGGAAGTTGTATAAAAAATCATTGAGCTTTTGTTATCAGTAAGTATTTAATCATCTCTGTTGTAATCTACACATATTTAGTACTGGGCTGTTCTGATCTTGAAACAAATATTCAGATGACGGGAATACATTTTGTTTATTCTGTTATTAAAAGTTTCGTTGATTCATTCAATCTGTTACTTGTCATAAACAGAGTCTCTTACATTGGGCATACGTTCAGCAGCGAACTCTGCCTAGGGCTCCAATGCTAGCGGCTGAAATGATACACATTGAAGACACAAGTTTCTTTTGGGTGCTAAATTACCAAAAGAGGGCCCCGACTCTGTTAACTGCCTAGGGGCACTGGGCCTCTATGTCCGGGTCTGCATATGGTGTAATAAACAGGCCGAATTTCAAGGCCTAATTGATCAATCAAGCTATCTTACAGAGTGCATACTTTATCAAAACAGGATGTCTTACAGAGTGCATACTTTATAAAAACAAGCTGTCTTACAGAGTGCATAAGAAATGGTAACAATTAGCCTTACACAGGGTATAAAGTATAATAATTCTCAGTCAAACACATTAATCAAGGGATACTGTAGCAGCAGAGGGGGTGAATCGGACAACCTTTTTCGGATATTTTTGATTATACCCTTAAAACGGCAAATAGAAACTTCCTGCGAAATCTCATTTTTTAACCAGAAAAAAAAATAAGTCTCCATTTGACAAATAGACCCTTAGTGATTTTTGTCTGAAAACATGAGATTTCGCAGGTGATACTTTATTTGCGTTTACGTTGATTAATCATAAATGTCGCAATGATGTTGTGACTCACCCCCTCTGCTGCTAATGGTTTACGGTGAAAATCGTCCGATTTACCCTCTCTGCTGCTAATGATTTCAACCGAATATTTTATCAAGTCCGGTCCTAGGGCGAAAATCCTTTCAGGATGAAAGTCTTTACGACTTTACAAACAGACTAATTTGTAAAACCTCACCTTGTAAATCAATCAGATTATTAGACTGGTCAGTGAGTTTAAAATTAATTCTGGTTAATGAATTATTATGACATCGCATATAGACTGGATTCACCGGGGATTCAATAATTAGAAACCCTGGAGGAGCTGTTGGTGCAAATGAATACAAAATATATCCTTGCTGAGCTTGATTTGATCGTTCTAAATTTATTTGATAGCTTCCTTCGATAACATCACACACTAAATTGAGCGCTATCACCGATGAAATATTCACATTGAACGGAGCAATATGCCTGCCACCACCATTTGGGTCATTATTATGTTTGAGGATTTTTATTTCCTGTGATGTTGTTTTTTTACACTATCATGAATTATTTTAAAACCAATATCGATGGCATCATCGAGAGATTTTTGTAATTCTAAGATATTATATCCTGGTAGATTGAATTCAGAAATATTTTCTACGCTTATATGATATTTTGTCGCAAATTTTATTTTCGTGTTAGGGTGTCTGGCAATGGATACCTCTCGTATGATTAGTGAATGAAATATATTCATGTCACTGAGGATTCTGTTACATGTTTCTACGACGTTGATAAATTCATCTCGGGTGAGAGTACCGGATTTAAGGGATATTAACAACAGTGAAATATCGTTATTGAACGCTGTGAAATTTTCAGTGATTTTATCCTGTCGAGTTATGTAGTATTTCTCCCCTCCCTCATCTAATTCAGTGAAAAAATTCAATTTGTCATAATCGCTATAGCTTTTTATTGGATTGTCAAATTTTGTCGTGTCTGTGACATAATCAGTTTTTTTTGGTTCTGGTAAATCAACGGTTTTTCCCGGGGGTGGTAATTCAGGCAATCCTAGTACGGTCCTTATTGAGCTTTGACAGATATCTACGACGTATCCTTCTGTGCTTATTTCAATGGCAGATGATAGTGTCGGCTCATGAACCGTTATAGCTATTTTCGATTCTGCTCCAGTAATGGATTTTATTCTACGCGCGAATTCAGCATTGATTTGTTCGATTTCGTATGACCCAGATGGTATGGAAACAACGTTCCAGTCTGGGGTACCGTCGTCTTTATTCTTATTTGCAAACACCAGTGAATTATTCGGTTGTTGACCACCAAGTGATTTTGATCTGATATTAGGCCAACTGTGGTATACTCGCAATTTTGCTAGCGCGATTTCCTTCACTGGGACCGGAGAGGGGAAATACACACTGAATTCTGGATTCGTTGATGTTATTGAGATCATGCTGGTTTGTACTGGGTTTGTGTTCTCCACTATTTGTTGAAGTAACTCCATCTGTGTTGTCATTGTTATTATACTCATGATGTATTTCTAATTTTGACATCGCAGAATCGTAAATACCTACCATCGCTGAAAACTCACTCTCTGATATAATTGTATCATCGAGAGATGACGATATCAATGAGGATAATTGCGAGTATGCAGTGGATACAACATGAAATTGAATTATGTAGTCTTGTAGTTTGCGTTGGCTGCATGATGATATTTTTTTTGTTATTATTGAAATTATTCCCGCGATTGTTGTTGCCGCAGAAATGCAAATTGGAACAGCTATCGGGGCCATCATTGTCACTGAAGACAGTATAATACCAGCTCCGGTGATTACACCACTCACAGCATACACAGTAACATCAATTGCGGTAATTCTCCTGCGATATTTTTTAATTTTCATTGCATACTCCTCAGTGAGGGTTTTGAGTCTATTTTGATATTCTCTGACCTGATCATAACGATATTGCGATGATGAAATCATTTTTATTTTAAAAACGCTAGCGTTTTCAATTACGACTTCAATTGAAACCGTTAGTGAAATTGCTTTGCAATTTTCAACTTAAATCCGCTACGAATTCCACATACCACGTTGTTGAAACCCTAACCAAATTTTTATCAGTAGCTGTTATCGTGAACTTTTCAGTTGTATTCTTGTCGATGATCGTTGAAGTCGTATTATTGACCCCGGATGAACTCGACGATGAAATATTAAATTGAGTTAATGGTGTTACTAGTGTTAATCGATAAATACCTTTGACGGTTGCAGTGATATCTAATTTGTTGTTTGTAGGTGTCCACGCAAATGATCCGTGTTGGATCGTGTATACTACGTTGCTGGTTTTCTCATGAGGAATTTTTGTTTTTTCAATGATTGTTATCATCCTCGAAAAATCATTTTTGATGGCCTCGGTGAAGATTTTCGTCTCATCGATGGATTTTTTGATATCCGGAAGTTTTAGTTCAATTTTATCGAATGTAGTTCCAATAAATTTATCAATGATATTTCTACGAAATGAGGTAAACTGTTTTATGTGTTCTTCGGTTTTAGATTGAAGTGTTGCTACTTCCAACACAGAATTTTTCAACTCATCGTTGAGAGTTTTAAATCGATCTGTAATCGTCGAAAAAAGTACGCCCGGTTTGAGTTTACCCTGATCCGAAAATAACGCGATAGTATTCTCGATTGCGTTTCGTTGTTCAACCAATATATCATTTAACGACACATCACTGGTTTTCAATTTACCCTGTTTGTCCTGAAATACAACTATTTCATTAGGATCAACACTTGTTAAGTTCAACGTCTCAGCGATTTCATCTTCAATTATTTTTTTTATATCCTTGATAGAATCAGGGGTTGCAGTGTCATCGGGTTTGGGTTTCAAAGATCTCCCCCAAATATCAATCATGATATTTTATACATCTTTCTCTAAAATCGTTTTTGACGACTTCGACTACTAGTGTATTCATTTACGACAATGTGTGGTGGTTTTCTAGATGCTGAAATAGCGTTAAGGACATTTAATACTTCGCTGCCACATTTTGGTGGATCATTCATTTGTTGTGTTGGTAGCGTAGAATACCAAGTCTTCATTGGAAATTTTTTTATGTAACGCATAAACTCTTTTGGCGGTGCTAATCCATATGAATCAAAATAGACAATCCCACCTGGATCAATAGCGTATGCAACCCAGTGAGTTCCGGGTCCTGTGCTGTTATCGAGATTAATGATACCTGTTTCAGTGTTGTTTGGTTGATGTGGTAACTGATCTTTCATAAAAACACCTCTGAAATTTTTAATCGCTAGTTTTTTAGCAGCATCCATTAAATCGAAATTGGACATAGGAATCGAAGATTTGGGAACCATCGGTTCCTCAATTAATAAACCGGTCCTAGTCTCAGGCCTTTTCCGCTGTACCATGAATACGGGGTTCCTGGTAGTCTTAGGCCCTTTCCGCTGTACCATGAATACGGGGTTCCTGGTAGTCTTAGACCCCTTCCCTTTTTTTATATCCCTGTCCAGATGCCTTCTTTAGTGCCATTCCTGCTGCAGTACCAACGGCTCCTAATGCCGCTGCTTTAGCCACTGCTGGGGCTGCTGCTGCAATCAAGGCCGGAATCGCAGCTAACAACGGGAAGATACCGCCTGTTTTAATCATATTTTTGATAGCAGCCGCAGAAAGAGTAATCTGAACACCTTTTTTTGCTACAAGTGCATCATTGAAATGTTTTACTTGACGAGTTGTCAGCGATAATTTATTTGCACCACCATTCATTTGATTGGGTTTCAGCGTGATTGTGGTTCCACATTTTTTAGCTGATTCCGATTGCAATTTTTTGATTTGACCAGGAGTTAACGCAACACTAATATTACTATATGACATTATACATAATTGATTGATTCTAAATCGTTTACAATTTCAATGAAAAATCGTTTACATATTTTCCACTGGTGCATCAATGATTCTCATTCTTCCTCCAACACCTTCAAGTAGCATTGTTTTATCACTGAGAATGACAGCAACCGCTCTATAATTCGGGATAAGGATAGGAGGTACCCCACCAACTGGTGGACCAGTCGGACGGGTTACACGGGCTCTAAAGTGTATATCAACGACAGATTGTCTTGTTAAATCAAGATGTTCCAGTGAAAAGTAATAAATCGGATAGAGGCTTTTAAAATCCAATTGTGATATTTGCAAACCAGTATCCACATTTTGATCACGTGCCATAAATGACAACAGGTTATGATAGACACGTGCAATATGATTCTGACCGTAATCAAGTTGCACATCCTCAGATGGTTCCTGTTGGCCGTTTATTCTCAGCGAGGCTTCATTAACACCTAACTGATCAAATATCATATGACTTCGTTCTTGATCACCAACTCGCGCATTATTCTGTAATGCGATAAATATATGACGTGGAGCTGAAACCCCTTGTTTTGATGCCAGATGCCATGTGAATGTACCATCAACATTGTCCTGTTTGATATCCGTAGTCACTGATAACCAACTCAACAATGATTTTCCCCCTGGTCCATAAATGATAACAATTTTTCTTCTGCTGTGATTGATGGAGTTAACACTGGCATCCATAATGATAGTTTTGTTAAAATGACTTTACCATCAGCAACACCAGCGTCATGCCATATTGCATCATTATCAGTACCCTTTCGTACAAGCGCTACTGTGTGTTTAGCTCCATAAATAACTTTTCTAACATTTCTACAGAATCCAAAAATATGATGCAGTGGAATCGCACATGAAAATCGTCGACGCTGTCCATGCAACGTTGCTACGCGTGTTGCAAACCCTAGGTTGTAGTTAGTAATATTATTTATGACATCAAAAGTACCAGCTGGTCTTGTATATCCGGCTGGTGCTGGATCAACTGCAGTGGCTAGTGTTGCCTTGACTCTAGAATACTGGACGTGTTCAGGGTGATCAGTAATATCCTTAGAAAACATCATAGATGGACCAGCTGATCTTGTATAATCATCAGAATATCTTGCTAACCCTATGATTGTTGTGGCCACATCAACTTCACGGTCAATGGATTCAATTTCTTTTCCATCAATGAGATATCTTGCACTTTCAAATAACGCCATAATACCGTTATTGACGAACCCAACTTTGATAGATGGGTTATTGTCATATGGGGTATCAACATTTGTTACAAGTTCTCCTTCTACTTCAATAAATGCCTCACACGGTAGAAAATATTTACTGGTATCATGAACTTGAAGTTCGATTCTTCCTCGAAGATCTCGTTGTACTGCGTGATAAGAATAAAATTGAAAATCGCGTACATAATCATCTTTACGCACTGGGGCATCCATATCAAATGCTGAATCAGGTGACCTTTTGAACATTTTATTATATTTATCAGAGTCTAAATCGGATTTTCACCGTAAAAGATTTTTCATCGTCGTGTTTTTTTAAAGCCACTTCCCGCTATCATGTTTGCTATCATGTTATCTTGGTCACTTGGAGTCACCAATGATGCTAATTTTTCATCTACTGCGTTATTTATTATTTTACTAACACTTGCAGGCATTTCCGCTGTAGATGGCAATGGTACCTGTTTCTTTTTTCGTCTCACTAATGATGTTATTTTATTCTTCGCAGCTGAAAACGCTTTTCCGGCAAGATCTCCAACAGTACTAATACCCTTATCACGAATAACATCAATGGCTTTCATTCCTAATTGTTTAGCTAACGGCATCACTTTTGGGGCCATTCTCGCAAAAAAACCTGCAATGGTATTACCTAAACCATCTCCGTAGTATGCTCTATAAACTGGAAACCGTGAATTAACTACATAGACGGGGTTTGGTTTATCATGATTGTAGTGTATAATCATCTTGTTATAAAACTAGTAGTTTTTTAATTAGTGATCAATCGCTGTAATAACCATGGGCATCTTTGTGATTTTCAACTAATTCAGCAATGAGTTTTCGATATACATTAATGTCCATGATACCACCGGCAAATAATCGTCTACAGATATCAGCTGCTTCATTAATTATTTCCGGAGAGTTGTTTCCGGCTCGTTTCCCTCCGATGAGAACTTCTAACCGTGATATATCACTGAGAATGTTACCAGGACAAGTAACGCTAATGTTTTCAACTATTCCGCTACCTAAATATCCATCTCCAGTTGACTCCTCTTTACCAAAAAATCCAGTTGGATACTCTACTCTACTCAATACTTTGTCTTTAAAACTCTCAAAATCATTGCGGTTACTTTCTGTGATTCTAAATCTACCACGGTTTGCCAGGTATACTTTTTTTATCCAATTCTCGTCGTTTTTTATATACTCTTTATACCCTTTATACTACAGTCAAGTAGTCGATTTTACATGGGATTTTCCATATGGAAAAGCTGTTAAAACTCATTTTTGATGATTTTTAGCCATTTTTCATCAATTTTTGCCTGTTTTCAGTGATTTTTGGTCATTTTTCATCGATTTTTGGTAAAAAAAAACCTCGTAGGGTCAAGTACTCGATTTTGCATGGGATTTTCCATAGGGAAAAGTTCTTAAAAGAACTTTCAAAGCTGTTAGGATTCTATTTTATTTTCGCAGTGTGAAATATTTTTATTTTTTATTTAGTGTGAAATATTTTCACTGATTCAATCAAAAAATGCTAAAAAAATGAAAATCTCAAAGAGATTTTACGGTCAAGTAGACAATTTCAATCAAAAAATGACAAAATCTCTTGAGGGTCGGTCAATCAAAATCGTTCATTTTCTTGAATTAACGCCCGTATATTTCTAATTTTAGAATTAACCTCTTTTTTCAATTCATATTCCTTACCCAGTTCTTTTCGTATTCCTTCCACGATAGTATATAACGGGACAAACACACTTATGTCACTGGAAAATGCAAAAGAGTCCCGAATAGAATTCTGAATTTTTTTGATGAGCGCATATTTCTTTGGT